>CM042166.1:19694297-19786579 GCA_023376005.1 Doryteuthis pealeii | reverse complement strand
AGACAGACGAGAGAATGTAGAAGTGGAGCTATCCATTGAACCTACTCTGCTATGTTTACTTGCCCACACAGTGACTTGTTTTATAGAGACAGTGGGAGGTATATTCTGCTCTACACGCCCTATATAATATGTGTCTTTCTTCTTGAAAATCAGTTGATAGTACACCCTGGTAACTTTTGTCCTGGAAACTATAAAAAATATAAATTCAATATTATATTTAATTGTATGGTATAGCTTTTCATAACTGGTAATTATAAATTAGATCTTAATTAAGGAAAGTTACGTTTTTCTTTGCAAAAGTTGTGTAACTTATTTTTTTTTTGTTTATTTGTTTCTTTAGATTCTTTGTTGTAAGCACGTCGAAATGTAGTAACAAAGAGATGTTTGCTAGTGATGTGAAATTGAAGATGAAGAAATATTGAGAATATCTTAAAATCTGTTCAGTTAAGGGGTATCACTCTCAATGTAATTCAATCCTGGTTAGATCGAACTTAAGTCGATTTTACCAGGGTTGAATTAAATTCCACCATCAATATGTCACTCCCCGCCAAAAGAAAAAAAAAAATTTAAGGAAATTTCACTCAGTGGAAAGAAAAAATACTAAAAATCAGAGAATTAACCAAATTTAATGAAATTTTCAGTGTTGATATATTAAGGTAAGATAAAAGATATAATTGCACCAGTTATTTTGTACTTAAAAACTTTACATTTTTTCAGGTCAGTTAACTTTGAACCATGTATTTTGAGAATCTTGTATTATGTGCCTCAAAGATACATGGTTCAAATTTAACTGACCTCAAAAAATGTAAAATTAAAAAAAAAAAAAAAAATAACTGGTGCATTATATCTTTTATTCGTTAATATATCAACACTGAAAATTTCATTAAATTCGTTTAATCCCCTGATTTTTTGGTAATTTTTTTTTTTTCTTCTTTTGGTGGAGTGACATACGGATGGTGAAATTTAGGTCCGTTAAGTTCGATTTATTCTTATCTTACTTTTAATACATTCATCTTATTATAATGAAGATTATGTAACTGTCTGTAACTGGAACTAAATCACACCACTAATGTCACGATTTCCTTACTTATTTAGGTTATGTTATCATGATATTGAAATAGTCATTATTTAATATTAATTAGCATCTTAATTATTAACAATGTCTTTATTAAAGTCATTTAGCTGAGGTAGATTTAAAGCAAAACTGTCCAATTATTGATGCAATTAGAATACTGAAATGTATAGTGTATATATCTGCCTAAAGGAATAAAGATTACATAGTATATATAGTGGGAAGAATTAGCTATAATGTATTTTTAATAAAACTGGGGTTTAATAAATAGGCATAATCACTCTTTTTGGGGTCATTTATTGCAAATCAAGTCCTTTTGATAACAAAGGACTCAGTTGCTTACAGTACCCCCTGTTGCTTAAGTGGTCACCAACTAAGTTTTGAACAGGCTCATCGCTGGCTTAACTTCATTCATATAGTAAGAACTGGTGCTTTTCTGATTTGATTGTAATTGTCAGTTTGGTGTTGATTCCTTTACAAATTTCTTTAGTACAACTTCTCGTACAAATTTCTTTACAATTTCTCGTACAAATTTTTTTACAATTTCTGTACAAATTTCTTTACACAACTTCTCGTCAAATTCCTTTACAACTTCTCGTACAAATTCCTTTACAATTCTCGTACAAATTCGCTTTACAAGTTTCTCGTACAAATCCTTTACAATTTCTCGTACAAATTCCTTTACAAATTTCTTTCGTACAAATTCCTTTACAATTTCTCGTACAAATTCCTTTACAAATTTCTTCTCGTAACAAATTCCTTTACAAATTTCTACAATTCCTTAACAAATTTCCGTACAAATTCTTTTTACAAAATATTCTCGTACAAATTCCATTGTACAATTTCTCGTACAAATTCCATTACAAATTTCTCGTACACATTCCTTTACAAATTTCTCGTACAAATTCCATTACAAATTTCGTACACATTCCATTACAAATTCCGTACACATTCCTTTACAAATTTCTCGTACACATTCCTTTACAAATTTCTCGTACAACATTCCTTTTACAAATCTCGTACACATTCCTTTACAAATTTCTCGTACACATTCCTTTACAATTTCTCGTACACATTCCTTTACAAATTTCTCGTACACATTCCTTACAATACAAATTTCCCTTAAAACAAATTTGGTACTTCAGTTGGTGCAAATTTGGTACTTTAATTCATTTGCTGTGAAAATTAGAACTTTAATCGGATCATTATTGAAATAAAGATGCTTGCTTACTGCATCAATTAAGTGAATTTGTGTCCTTTGAATAGTTAACAATAATAGTGTAATTTTAACCATATTGTATTCATGTCCAATATGAATATAGGTCATGTCACTCAAGAGAGTGTGTTGGTATTTGTATAGCTCAGCACTATACACCACATGATTGAATGATAGGTGACTAAACCAGTTCTCTCACTGGACTTAGCTGGTAAAGAGTGGCTAGACACCAAATAAGAAATAAGACCTGTCAAAGGTTGGATTAACACTATTGTAGAGTCAATGGCTGTCTAGCACACAAACATACTTACTGCTGTATCATGTTGGAATATACTGATCCTTGTTCAGTAACCAAAGTAGTTAAGCAATGTTGAACCTGGTCAGTGTTTATATGGGTAACTGCTTGGGAATGTCAGGTCCTGTAAGTTGAAAATCACATATTATCTGATTTAAAACCTGAGTAATTTTGAGCCCCTTATCTTTTTAAGGTAGTTAAGCTTGTTGATCCTGGTTAGTGCTTATAAGGTCCTGTAAAAAAGGGCTGGCTTAGCTCAGTCGGTAGAGCATCAGCCTAGGAACCACAAGGTTCCAAGTTCGATACCCGCCCTCGCCAACTCAGTGTATGAGTAGCACAGGGATCTGTGCAGTAAAGGAGCTGGTGGTAGGTGTAGCGCTCCACTTCTGATGCAGAAACAATCTCCTAGTGCTAATGAAAAGGGGATAGACTCCCTCGCTGAATTGCTGATACCGACTTAAGGCCACCCTGATGATTTTTTTTAGGTGCTGTAAGTTGAAAATCACAGATGAGTCTGACTTAAAATCTGGGTAATTTTGAGCCCCTTATCTTTTTAAGGTAGTTAAGCAATGTTGATCCTGGTCAGTGCTTATATGGGTAACTGCTAGGGAATGTCAGGTGCTGTAAGTTAAAACTCACAGATGAGTCTGATTTATTAAAGAAGACAATTGATATTCCTAACTGAACAAATGCTGAAATAATCTTAAGTTGGCTGTAGATGTTTCTACTTTTAAAGACTTTGTTTTTATTTATCTATTATTTCAAACCAATTTTAAAAATTTTTATTGTTTTAAATCGATAATAAATACTAAATAATTGTTCTCACTGTACAGTCGTTTGTTGCTTTGCATGGTTTCATAGGATATTCTTTGTTTCTTTAGTCCTATGCAATTATCATGCACATTTACCCTTTTTTTTGTTAGGGTCTCATTTGACATTTGACTTCATAAAATATCTCTCCTTAATTCATAAAATTATCACAAGAATTAATTCAATCTAAAATGATACTTCTGAAAAAATCTTAGAGATACAATTTTAGATTAAATTAATCAATTTTAATCAAATATTTCAAACTATCAAACTATGTATGATATCTATATCTATCAAATGATATGTATTATCTATATTAAACTATCAAAATACAGGGTGTCCCAAAAAATTTGACATCATTTCATAAAATGTCAAATTCTTTCACAAAATGGTGAAAAATTTTCATATGATAAAAAAATTTTTTTTCATTATTTCATAAAATTATGTCAAATCTTTTGGGACATACTGTCTAATGAAAAAAATAAAATCTCTTTGAATTTATAATAATTTAAAAAAATAACAAGATTATTTAATATTTTAAGTATGTCAGTAAAATCATCATCATCATCATCATATGTCGAGGTGGGGGGTCCCTGTGGCTTAATGGCTAACGTTCTGGACTGGGACATCGTTGTAAGCAAGTTTGAACTCATCATGCTATCAGGTTTACTTTCGGACTAATACCTTTGGGAAGGGTATGAATCTGCTCCCCCTCCAGTTATGGGTTAAATAGTATCACTGCTGTTCTTATACAAGGATGGCTTTGGCATTAAATAACCCATGAAGATTGATATGCCATTTAACAAAAAAACAAACCATGGCTTACTGACCGCATTGATTCTGGATGCTGTGCGGAAGACCTGGCATGATGATTGATAGGGATGGGGGGGGGATGAAAGAAAGTCATAGGTATCCATTCCATGAGTGTGACCGGATGATGATGACTACCGAATCTTCCGAGGAAGATAACTCCTGACACATTTGGGGAAAAGTGATATTCAGGTTTTAATTTTGGCTGTAATGAAACAAGATATGAAAAGATCTCATTAGTGAAATAAAGAATTTGAAAACATTGAAAGTGGATGTGATAAACCAGTTTGAAAAGAAAAGAGAAAGAGAAAGAGAGAGAGAGAGAGAGAGAGAGAGAGAAGAGAGAGAGAAGAGAGAAGAGAGAGAAGAGAGAGAGAGAGAGGAGAGAGAGGAGAGAGAGAGAGCACTTATTAAATCAGTAGAAATAAATTGGATTTTCAAAACTTTTTAAAATATGAAGGACCAACAAAATTATTTTTATAGATTTTTTCTTTTACTATGACATGTTATTACAAATTAGAATACTTTTGACCCCCCCTCCCCCCAAAAAAAACAAACTTTAAAAAAATGACCTTGTGTCATATCCTACCTATGGAGGAGAGGTTGGTTTAAATACATACTTGCTCTTGAATCTTTTTTTTTATTTTTCAAATTTTAATTTAAAAAAAAAAAAAGAATTTGGTTTGGGTTTCTTGCAGAATAAGCATGGCAAATGCAATTGTTTATATTGCAAGTTCTTCAATCTTCTTGCACTGTAGCATTTTTCTTGAAATCCTCTTTGGGGATTTGACTCACTAGTTTTGAATTATAAGTGTCCCTAAATATAATTTTTTTTTTTTTTGAAATGTAAAAAAATCTTCTTTTTTTTTTTTTAAAAGGTTTTTTTTTATTTAAATTTTTTTATTGTTGGGTTTAAATTATATAAAAAAAGTTATAGTCAAAATTCAAACTAAGTTGTAATTTTGTAAATAAGATATTTTTTTAAACAAAATTTTGAAAAATTAAAATCCATAGACTATAGAACTAAGTGTCCTACACTAATATATAGCATGTTTTTTTTGATATTAAAAAATAAAACCATTGGCCGATTTAAATAATTTGATCTGGGCTTGATATCTGATCAAAAATTTTAAACTGCCAAAAAAAAAAAAAAAAAAAAAAGTTGTTTTCGGTGTGCTGCAATATAATTTGCATGCAGCTCATGGCTTTTATGCCTGCTTCATATCATCTTATCATATAATCAAAATTTATAACTCTCATTGCTGGTAAGAATTTCTCTTCAATAGACCAATGAGGCTTTGAAGAACTGGCGCTGCCATTTGTGATTTACCATATAACACAAAACCTAAAAGGATGTCATTGCTATATCATCATCCATCCTATGTGCAGCCGTTCGAGTGAGTTCTTGCATGTTGCTTTCCAGTGTTGGCCTCACACACACCATAGCATGCTACTATTTTGTTTCCATGTCAGGGGGTGCTCCAACACCCAGCCTCATCGTCAGTACCTTCAAGACCAGCAACACAAGTGGAGACACGGATGAGTTGCCTGCTCCTTACCATGGACAAGCCCAGTATTCACATCAAATCAAAGCCTCCAACTTTCTGTTGACTACCGGCAACTCAGGTTGGCAAAAACAGTGTTTGTCTCCTTCTATCTTACTAACTACTATTTCTTGTTTATACTGACCAAATCACACATTTTCTATCCATAGCCACAATTTCATGCCACTGCTACCTCAACCTCTTTTGCTGCTCCTGCTTTCGATTACTGACTTTTCTTTTCTTTTCTTTTCTTTTTTTGCTTGCTTTTTTAAGTTGGGTACAAATTGAAGGAGACTTTGGGGTTTTTTTTTTGGTTTTTTGTTTCTTTTTTTTTGTTTCTTTTGTTTTTTATAAAATTCTTTTAAAAAAAAATTTCTGATATCTTTTACCTGCACCCTTTTTGTTTTTTAAGAATTTTCTGATATCTTTTACCTGTGCTTTTATTTATTATTTATTTATTTATTGATATTTAAAATAATTTCTGATATTTTTTACCTGTGCCTTTTTTTTTTTTTTTTTTTTTTTTTTTTTTTTAAATTAAAAAAAATTTTTCTTTTATCTTTACCTGTGCCTTTTTTATTATCTTTTTTATTTTCTATATCTCTTATCTGTGCCTTTTTTATTTTTTTTATTTTCTTATATCGTTTATCTGCCTTTTTTAAAATTTTTAAAAAAATTTTTAGAATCCTTTTTCTATTTTGCATTGTATCTTTTTTTTCTTTTCTTTTTCAGTGAAAACTTTTTTTTTTTTATTATTAAAAGCAAGAAAAAAAAATATAGTGTTATCATTAACACTATATATTTTTTTTTTTTTTGCTTTTAATAATAAAAAAAATTCACTCATTTATCCAGCAAATGATGCTCTTAGTATTTCCCTCTCACACAGCGGAGAGAATCCAAATATTATATTCCCAGATTTTTCTTTTATGCTGTCTTTTTTTTTTTCTTTCTTTTTCTTTCCTTTTCTTTCCTTTTTTTTCCTTTTTGTTCTTTTTAAAAGCTTGAAGTCTGATTTATTGTTTTTCTTTTCCATTTAGGAATAGAGTTGAAAACATAACAAAATTGTTTCTACATTTGCTCTATTAATAAAAGAAACCCTTTTGTGTATGGACAAGTCAATTTATATTGTCTTTCCTTGCATTAGCTATCAATATCTATATATTAATAGAAATCCCATGCTTATATATATATATATATATATATATACACAGGATGTTTTTAAAAAAATTGATAGCATTTGAGATCTACAGTGTTTCAGAAAAATTGATGTCATTTAAGATATACTAAGTGTTTTAGAAAATTCAATATAATTTTGTAATTTAATAACTTGACTAATTCTCGTTCAGATGATCTCACATTTTAATGGTGTGTATAGAAATAATCTTTAATTCTATATTTTCCTGTTTTTTTGTTTTTTTTCTTTCACGTATAGAAATTCCATTCACTGGAAAAAGAAAAGGTTTTTAAACATTAACATTAGAATTTAGACATGTTTCTACTCATGTTGTTAAAATTTGAGATCATTTGAGATGTACAGGGTGCTTCAGAAAAATTGATATCATTTCGTAATTTAATTATTTGACCAATTGTTGTTCAGATGATCTCAAATTTTAACTGAATGAGTAAAAAACAACTCAAAATTCTATGTTAAATGTTTAAATGCCTTTTTCTTTTCTAGTGAATGGCATTTCTATACTTGAAAAGAAAAACAAATATAGACAATTTTGAGTTTTTCTTTACACATACTTTTAAAATTTGTGATTATTTGAATGAAAATTGGTAAAATCATTAGATTACAAAATCATATCAATTTTTCTGAACCACCCTGTGTATATTACACACACACACACACACACTTATATATATATATATATATATATATATATATAAGTGTTGTATAACTTGCTTGAAGCATTGTGTTTATATTGGTTTGGTGATTGCTTTTGAAGGCTATCACAATGCAAGTATAAAGAAAGAAGAAGGTAACAATGGCATTCGTCAACAACTTCAGTTCCGGAGATTTTCTGTAAAAGAGATTTTTATCTTGAAATATTAAGAATAAATCACAGGTTAACAAACAACACCATTGTTACCTTATTTTTCTTTACACTTGCATTGTGATAGCCTTCAAAACCAACCACCAAACCAATATATATATATATATATATATATATATATATATATATATATGTGATGGTCAACTGAAAAGTTCATAGGCTGACTCAGCTACTCTCTTGGAATATGACCAAATGAGGTTTATTTTTCAAATAATTCCCTTTCCGGTTCACATACTTTTTACATCTGTGTTGCAGTGCTTGTATTCCATTGTTAAAAAAAAAGAAAAAAGTAACAGCAGATGAGGTATATGAACTTTTCAGCTGACCCTTCTGTAATCTAACCAGCAAAAATGGCACCTCATTTGGGAGATTTTTATTGGACCTTTAAGTGCACTCTGAAAATAAAACCAATTTTCAGTCTGATTTGCAGCTAAATGATAATTTTGTGCTGAACACTTTAAAATATAATTTTAAAAATCTAAATTCTTAATTCAATTGAAATAATTATGAAATACTAATTAGAATACTTAATTTGTTTCTAAATAGAAACATTGATATGATCATAGACTGCTATTACAATGGTAGCGCAACAGGTTCATGGGTCATTTAGTATGCTCATTAACTCTTAACATCCTGTTAAGAATTTTCTAAGCCCAGAGCATTCCTATAAGGATATATTAAAAACAATGACTAAAAATGACTTTTGTATCTAAAGTTACCTGTTATTTCCCTTAAATCAAAGACTTCTAAATATGTTTAATATTACATTTAAACAAAGGCTATCGTTTGGGATGTATTAGGAAAACGAATGAGACTTCCGGCTGGGTGGAATGAGGTGGCATAGGACTTTAAGAGTTAGATATTCTATTAAATAGTTTGGATCAATTTGATAAGATTAATTAATATAAACCAATATTTACTATTTTCATGAATTTGATTAGTCAATTGGATTATTTGTTTCCTGTATTTGTGTAAATCTGGTGTCTGTCTTAAAACAGTTTTTAAAAAAATATAAACCAATATTTTCAAAATCTATTATTTTCATACCAGTCTCATTCTCTTCATTCAATATCAGTGGTACCTTGACTTATGAGTTTAATTAATTCCACTTGTAACTCAATTTCCTCCCCAACCCTATTGCCCTTATGGCAAGCCCCAACCCCTTTTTATCATATGGGTGCTAGAAGGCAGTGGCTGCGGGTCTACATGTCCTGGGAATGACGTTAAACTCTAACTGATGGTGAGGTTCCAGTTTTGGAGGTTTGGGGAATGTGGAGCACCCCTTCATCACCATTGCTCCCTGGTCCACTCTAACCCGGAGTGGTAGTACCTGTTAGGGTCCCATCTATGGGTTAAATAGAAAAATGTATTTATAAAAAAATTGTATTATCCATTAAGAATTGATTTATTTCAAAACTTTATTGGCATTAAATGACCCACTGAGGTTGATATGCCGTAAAACAAAACAAACAAACAAACAAAATCAATTTCCTCATATATCAAATCAGTTTCCCCCATTTAAACTGAAATGCCATTAATCTGTTCCAGCCCCAACCCCAAAAACATTCTAATTTTTTGTTTTATTTTTTTTTAAACAATAAAAATTGTATTGTATAAAAACAAAATAGAATGCAATTAATTATGTACTGTAATATATTTTAATGTTTGTTTTTTTTTTATTTTTAAAAATTTTTTATAAATTATATTTTTCTTTGGCGCAATAAATTTGGAAACTTAAATGTTTTTAGTGAACTTATTAACATAAGCGTATATGAAGCTCTCTCGTACCTCAAATATTAGCACTCAACACAAAACAAAAAATGTACATAGTAACAGTTTGTAACTCTGAAAACTCTTAAGCTGAGACACTTGTAAGTCAAGGTATCACTGTACTTTAAAATAGCTAAAATATAATCTTATATTTTTTTTTTAAAGATTGTTTTGGGTTTTGTAAATTTGAAAACTTATCTTTTGTTTAACTGGCTTACTTCTATAGCAATGGGACAAAGGTAATTTTTTTGGGGGGGTGGGGGTGCATTCAAGATAATTTAGATTCTGAAAAAAGTTGATAAATGTTGAGTAGGTTTGATCTTGAAATATTTGACTCAAATCTGATTTAAGTGTTCTGTTAATTTTTAATAATTCTGTTAATAAAAATTGATTTATTATTCAAATGTTATTTCCTGGAAGGATTAAATTCTAGATTTAATGTTCTGTCAATAAAGTCATTAGCTCAGTTGGTAGAGCGTCTGCCTAGGAACCACAAGGTTCTTGGTTTGATACTGGCCATTGTCAACTCGGTTCATGAGTAGCACTGCTTGGATTTGTTCAGTAAAGTGGGGAGCTGATGGTAGGCTGTAGATCTCCACCACAAATGCAAAAACAATTTCTCTAGTCTAGTTGCTAGTGAAAAAGGGATACAGTGGGGAAAATAAGTATTTCATCTCCTGCTGATTTTCTGAGTTTGCCACCTTACAAAAATAGGAACGGTCTATAATTTTCAGGGTAGGTCTTGAAAGTTAGAGATAGAATATTAAAAAAAAAATTCTGATGATTAGCCATTCTCATGCGGCCTGCTTCTTGAAAAAGGTTGGCCATGCCTGGTTTAACTCTTAACATCCTGTTGAGAATTTTCCAAGTCCAGAGCCCCCATTCCTATAAAGATTTATCTAAAACATTTAAAGTTACCTGTTATTTCCATTAAATCAAAGACTTCTAAATATGTTTAATATTATATTTAAACAAAGGCTATCGTTTGGGGTGGATTAGGAAAACGAATGTGATTTCCGGCCGGGTGGAATGAGGTTGTATAGGACGTTAACAGTTAGAATAATAAAAATATTTTGCTTTGGTAGGTACAAATTTGTCTGTATTGAGTGACTTTTCTGCTTTTTTTTTTTTTTTTTTCCTATACTAAATATAGTTTGAATTTTTTATCGGTTACCTTGTAATTTAACTACAAATTCTCTATTGGGTATGTATGTTCTTTGTTATATACTAGATTGTAAAAATATTTGGAAAATTAAAAACTCTCGTTACTAATTCTGGCTATTTTATAACATCTCAGATTAAATTCTATTTTATGCTTTGAACCCTTTTTCTTTTTTCTTTTTTTCTTTTTGAAAAGTTTCAGCTTAAATCTTAATTTGGTTTATGGACATTCACTAATGGAATCTAAATGATTTCTTTATATATATATATATATATATATATATATATATATATTTCTCTCTTTCAGTTTAACTAACGTGGTTGGTAACCCTTATCAAGGGTGGGTGAAGGTGCTCATCCATTATCAAGGGTGGGGGGTTGCATATCTATTATCTGTATATGGTTGGACATTGAACAGAATGTTATAGGTAGGGGGGAAACCCCATGAAAAAAACCCAAAAAAAAACAAAAAAAAAAAAACAAAAAACAATTTGAACCAATTTATTTAAAATTATCAAATACAGAATTGTTGTTCTTGATCTTAACCACTCCCCCATGAGGGTAAAATTTGAAACTTGATTAGTTTAACATTAAAATCCAAATAATTGCTCACGTTTATTTTGCTTACTTCTGCCCCACAGATATAAATTCTATGTTTTTATATATATATATATATATATATATATATATCTACAAAAGCAAAAAGCTTCTTTTTCTGATTAATGATTGCTATTCTGATTGGAATATGGTTGTTGTGTAACTATATTAAACATCACTTCATTTGTTAAAACCTGTCTAATAAGATTAATAAAAAAAAGTCATGGATATTAAAAAAAGCTAGACAAATTAAAAATACTAAAGCGAAATTCTAAAGAAATTTCTAGATAAAAATTACAGGTTTTGCTACATTGAAGTTTATCAACATTAAATAAAACTGTCTAATTTTAAGAAAGGTCACTCACATTTTGAAAATTGAACTCCTCTGTTTTTGTTGTCTAAATATTTTTACTAGTGCAGTTTTGAGCAAAATTTGATTTCTAGTGAGCAGTCCATGACATGCAACACTCCACTTTTAGACCCTTACTTAGGCTAGACTGGCGGTCAGAGAGGCCTTCTCTGATCAGTCATCTAGTCATGTCAAGCCCTAGCACCTATATGATTGCCCTAACCCTAATGCCCTTATGGCAAGCCCCAGCCCTTTTTATTATATGGGTGCTAGAAGGTGGTGGCTGATGGTCTACCTCCTGGGAATGACGTTAAACTCAATCTGATGATGAGATTCCAGTTTTGGAGGTTTAGGGAATGTGGAGCACCCTTCATCACCATTGCTCCTTGGTCCACTCTGACCCAGAGTGGTAGTACCTGTTAGGGTCCCATCTATGGGTTAAATGGAAAAATGTGTTTATAAATAAATTGAGTATCCATTAAGAATTAATTTATTTCAAAACTTTATCGGCATTAAATGACCCACTGAGGTTGATATGCCGTAAAACAAAACAAAAACCAAACCAAATCTGATTTCTGGTCAAGAGGCTTCGACCTCTAGATATATAATTCAGAGTCAAATTAATTGCGTGTTTCCAGAGGGCAGTCTAGAACTTATATGATTGTCCCAACCCTATTGCCTTTATGGCAAACCCCAACCCTTTTTATCATATATGTGTTAGAAGGCGGTGGCTGAGGGGCATATGACTTGGACTCTGATGGTGAAGCTTTGGTTCTGGAGCTCTGTGGAATGTGGAGTACCCTTTCACCATTACTCTCAGGTCCACTCTGACCCAGAGTGGTTGTACCTGTTAGGGTCCAGTCTATGGGTTAAACAAAACAGAATGAGTTTAAAAATTTATTACCCTTCAAGAATGAATAAAACAAAACATCTTCAGTATAAAATGACCCAATGGTTGACATGTCGTAAAATCCAACGAACCAGCCCAGATGGCCACCCACCAGGCAACACCTGCTCCCTAGATTTAAAAGGACAGAGCTGGGTTAATTGCCCAGTGCCTGAGAGACCTCAAAAAGGGAATGTTTATGGGAACCATGCATTTTTTGCATTAGCCATCGCATGACCTTTGGTTTGTGAATGGCCTTCTACGTCAGAAAGACGCTGTGTTGATCCTGGCCTGGTGGGAAGTCAGGAAAATATCCAGTTTTGAGTCTTGCATTTAATATGCAATGTCTACTATGAAAGACTCCTTTTTTGTGTTTGGTACTGTTTTTTAATTTGCACTATTGAAGAAAATCATTGTTCCAATCTCTTTCCTCACAGTTTGCATATTCCACCTGAAGATGGTTGGAAAATGTACTGATGAAAATGTTATATGAAGAACAAAAACAAAAGAGTTCAATTGATTTAGATAAATCTGTTTTGTTGAGGTGTCTTTTTTGAAATTACAGTAATCTTACCATTCAAAGATAATCAGAGATAAGAGAATCACATAGGGAATGTTTTTTGATCTTCATTTTTACCTGTAAAATTAAAAGAAATTTGATATTGTATGGATTCTAGGTAAATTCATCAGTAAATTCATCAAATCAGATTAATTGCTCTTATAATATAGTTATTTACTAAGCTTAGCTTAGATGTGGCACAAGGCCAGATGTATTGGGTGTCCAATGAGAATCAAACTCACTAACCATGATCTATGAATCTAGCTTGCTTACTCTTACACTACGTGATGTGCCCAATAGTTATTTACTAAACTTAGTTTAGATGTGGCACAAGGCCAGATGTATTGGGTGTCCAATGAGAATCAAACTCACTAACAATGGTCTGCAAATCTAGCTTGCTAACCATTATATTACATGAGGTGCCCTCATAATATAGGGTGGAGGTAAATGTGTTATGGCTATCGTTGTAGGAAATGGATTTGGGGACCAGAGTTCAAATCCTGAACAAGGCTATTTGCATTTCACATAGTACCCTTGGGAATGTTGTACATCCAACTGTTCTCCCTAATAGTTGGGTACACTGGGTGCTTTAACCTTGGTTGGCTACCAGTCTAGGAGAATCAAACCTGAATTCAAACTGTTTAAGAAATTGACTGTGTAGAGGGGTTGGTAAATATAATATAAGGTTACCCTTCCTACCTTGTCATGCATATTTTGTAATGACCATAGATGAACTTTGGCTTGTATGTGGATCTCCTCACTCAATATAAAATGACTTTATTTCAATTCTGGCTTGATGAAAAGTTAGAAAAATATCTAACCCTAAACCTTTAGCTCTTTTCTTAAGAATTCTTAAAAGAAATTATTATTCTTAATTTAGCCACAAGGAATTTACTGATAAATTTACCATATGTTGAATTTCCCCGGACATGTATCACCTCTTGCAGGACCAGCAAATATTCTTCTTTTTTTAAAAACTTGTTTTTCTTTTAACCTTTTTATTCATTCCAATAAGCAAAAACGATCATTAACTCTTTGCCTTTCTTGAATTTTTCTCAAAGGAACACAATGGATTTCTTTCTTTGACATGCTGATTATTCTAAGTAATCATATTGAATATTGTTTTTGATTTACACAACATTTTATTTGCAAAATTTGATCACAGGAAGAATCTTTTTTGTTTTAAGTAAAACATAAAAAAAAGAAATGAAAAATGTAATTTCCTTTTCTAGAATTTAAAAAAAATTAAAATCAAGTAAATGAAAAGAAAAAAAAAAAAAATTCTGTAAAATGAAATTAGATTTTTTTTTTCACTTAAAAGAAAAAAAGGATTCTATAAAATGAAATTAATTTTTGTTTTTTACTTAATGAAATGAAAAAAAATTTTTATAAAATGAAATGAAATTTTTTTTTTTTTTTTTTTACTTAAAAAAAAAATCCTTCTATGAAATGAAATTCAAAAAAATTTCTATAAAATTGAATTAAAATTTTTTTACTTATATATATATATATATATATATATATAAAAAAAGATTCTATGAAATGAAATTAAAAAATATTTTTTCTCAAAAACAATCATCAGAAATAAAAATAAAAGCCAAGAAATTTTAATGGCTGTTTTTGATCTATCCAAAGGCGAATATAAGTAATCCAGAAATAAATAAAATATCAGTTTACCTGTTTGTTTAATTCTAGTTTATTAGTTGACCTATGATTAAGACTTTAAATGACATTACTTGGTCCAAGTTAAAAGCATGGTAAGGGTAACCCCAACTTTTTTACACCTTATTTTTCTAATGCCAGGTATCATTAGGGAACGAGAAAAGATTTGGTAAATGAGCGAGACTATTCTTTGTCTGAATTTTTGAAATGAGGCTTAATATCTACTATTTTGATTTTTCACACTGTTTGCCTCATATTTATTGTGAAATATACATTTCAGCCAATGTACCCTTCAGACTTCTTCAGGTGTTCCTTGTAATTAGGGTAGACTGCTCTCACTCCACTACAAGGCGCATGGTGTAATCGCTAGAGTCGTAGGAGATGGACTCATTGAGCCGAGTTCAAATCCTAGACGAGGCTGTCTACATTTCAAATAGCACTAATACCCTTGGGAAAGGTATGCATCCACCTGCGCATAACAATGATTGAAAATGATTTCCAAAATTTGAATCATTGCTACACTCGGATAGACAAAGTCTTGATAGTGAAGTGAGAGCAATCTACTCTCAATGGATTGCAAGGAACACCTGAAGAAGGCCAAAGGTTACATTAGCCGAAATGTTGTGTCTGCATATTTCGGAATAAAGATGAGGACAACAGTCTGAAAAATCAAAATGATGCAGCCTTTTTTTTGTTCTCAATGATACTTGCATAAAAAAATAAGGTCCAGAGATGCTGATAGGTATGCATCCTGCATCACTGATGCGTAAAAATCTAAAAGGATGCAGAAAAATTGTATCCATGCTTCTCAGCGTTTTTTTTCTTCCCCCACCATTTCCAGCTAAGTGTAAATACATTTCAATATTTTCTTGGAAATGAATTACACTCTATTTGGTACAAAGTAGGGGTTAGCTGGCTTTAGTTGTACATAAATAAAAACTCTACAATTTATTAAGAAGCTTTAGTTAAGACCCATCAAATTTCCCGGGGACTCATTCAAATCAAATCTGTGCATCCTGGGATGCACAAACTTAAAAAGCTATCAGCTTCACTGAGGTCCCAAAAAAAGTTTGGCTTCGTGTTATCCTTACTGTGCTTTTTAACCTGAAGTAACTCCATTCAGCAGAGATAAAAAAAGATGAAAAAAAAAAAAAAAAAAAAAATCCCAAAATCTAAAGAATTCCTTTATGTAATCAGCCTGTTAAAACTTTGCTGAAAATTACTCTTCTTGTTAACCTTACATCATCATCCTCATCATCTTTTTCAATTTCAACTCTTACTTGATTTTCTTTCTTCCTCTTTGCCTTTTCTCTTCACGGCAAATGTCATAATTCAAATACTTACAACTGGTTAAAATGCATTATTTTAACCCTTTTAACTGGTGCATATTTTTGCAAATATGGCGGGGGGGGGGTGAATTTAGTATAAATTATCGGACCATATGACCTTTAGGCACCCCTTTTGCGATCTTGATTCATAAGGACGTTTTTTATTCACACTGTCAAAGTCCGGTTGTTTGTTAGGGGGTAGGAGTTATTTTAATAATTAAAAAAAAAAAAAACCCAAAATAACCTCTAAAAATCGTCTGTTAACAAACAACCGGATTTTGACGGTGTAAATGAAAAACATGTCCTTATGAATCGAGGTCGCAAAAGGGGTGCCTAAAGGTCCAAATTATCTTTATTGTACACTGATGAACTCTGACTAGCGCCTTCTATCTTTGTTGTTATTATGGTCACAATGTTTCACATTTAAAGAATCAGGACGTCTGTTAAGCTCTAATAACCTCCTCAGTCAACCTTAGAAAGAAATGAATATCATATTGGAATGTCTAATTAAGAAAGGAAAAACATTAGTCTTGTGACTCTGAAATTCTAACACCCTAATTATATAATGAATCATCATGTCGTGCTAGTAGCACAGATAACCATGACTATCACTTGCCAACCGTCCCTATCATAATTGTCCTCAGGAGGTCCTCTGCACAGCATCCAGTATCTGTATAGAGCTGGTCTGAGTGATGTTACTTGCAAGTGTAAAGTTTGCACAGTTATTTGGTTTTAGAAATGCAAAAGGCATTCAACTGATTGAATTTCATCACCAATTAACGGAAGTGTATCGCAAGTTGTGCATGGATGTCAAAAACGTCTAGAAGTGATGTAGGGAGTTTGCAATGATGGCAAGGTTCAATAATTTATGAGCAAGTGCGTCCCGGTCTCCTGCCTCAAAAATTGCTACCCGGTGACTATTAAAATAACGACCCAGCTCAGTCTATTCAAAACTATCTATCTATCTCAATTTGTTCATATTTATCTATATTACTTTAAATACTAAGATTTTTTTTTATTCGTGTTTGTTTAATGTCTTGTTTTTAGTTTAAATAAACAATAATTACGACAAAAAAAGATGCGACCCCCCCCCCCAATACATTTACTTGTCGAAAATATCTATCTCCATTTGTTCATGTCTATCTATATTATTTTGTTTGTTTATTTATCTATCTATCTCAGTCTATTCCAAACTATATATCCATCTTCATAAACAAGAATTACGACAAATTACGATAAATAAACAAGAATTACGACGAGCTGGGGTTGTTGTTTTGATAGTCACCGGGTAGCAATTTTTGAGGCAGGAGACCGGGACGTACTTCCTCATAAATTACCCAAGGTTCAATTCAATGCTTCCTCAAAATGACATAGTGGCAAACTAGTATGACCTGGAAATAGAAAAACTGCAACAGCGCCTAGAAAAATACACTAACTGAAATGGTGATTATCCCCATCATCATTACCCTCAAGAGGTCCTCTACTCAGTATCCAGTATCCGTGCAGAGCTGGTCAATGTAAGTCTTTGATGGATGACCCGCATTGGTATGCCCATATGATGGTTTCCACAGGAGGACGTTGCTTATGAGTTCATCCTTGCTTCTCCAGCAGTGTCCAGCATGTCTTGTTCATCTCAATGAATAGTACTAGGTTGGTCTCAAAAGCTCTGGGGATGCAGGAAAACTGTTTGTGTAGCTATGTGATTCCTTAACCTCTAGGCATAAAATAACCCTGATGGATTGACATGCTATAAGAATCAATAGGTCTTCTTCAGTTGAAGAAACTAGAGATATCTTAAAGATGAATTGCCTAGGAAGAATAGCAGAAATGTTGTGACTAAAACAACAAAAATGAAGATGTTAGTACGTGTACATCGGTGTGTAATATTGTATAAATTGATAGCTAGTTAAATTCTTCATATTTTAAGTTGCAACAATTAAAGATTGAATGAAATCATTTTCAGCTAAATAAGTTGATAATTTTAAACTTTGTTTTTAAAATTAAATAATACAATGTGTAAGGTTGAAATTATGAGAGATTAAAATTCACCATGGCATACAGTTTGTGGATTCTATACAAAAAGCTAAAATAACTGAGATTAAGATGATTTATTCAAGGATTTTGGATGCTAACAGCTGGGTTCATTCTTAAAATTTAAAGGTCAAAAGGGACAAGTTGTATTTTATTTGAAGTGTAATTATTTTTTCTTTTTCTTTTTTTTCTTCCTTGCAGGACCGCCCTCACAGAAATCATCCAGGGCTGCATCTCCGGTTGCCAATCTATCGTATGATGCACTTGAGGGTCAGTTCACATGTGGAGGGCCACCACCACCAAGTAAATAACTTATTTAAAAATTTTTGTTTCTTTTAACTTTTTTATTTTCTTTTTTTCTTTTATTTCTTTCTTTTTCTTATTTCTCTTTCTTTCTCTTCTTTCTCTTTCTCTCTCTTTCTCTCTCTCTCTCTCTTTCTCTCTCTCTCTCTTTCTCTTCTTTCTCTCTTTCTCTTTTTTCTCTCTTCTTTCTCTTCTTTCTCTCTTTCTTTCTTTCTCTCTCTTTCTTTCTTTCTCTCTCTTTCTTTCTCTCTCTCTCTTTCTTTCTCTCTCTTCTTTCTCTCTCTTTCTCTTCTCTCTCTTCTTTCTTTCTCTCTCTTTCTTCTTCTCTCTCTTTCTTCTTTCTCTTTCTTTCTTTCTCTTTCTTTCTTTCTCTTTCTTCTTTCTTTCTTTCTTTCTTTCTCTTTCTTTCTTTCTCTTTCTTTCTCTTTCTCTTTCTTTCTCTTTCTCTTTCTTTCTCTTTCTCTTTCTCTTCTTTCTCTTTCTTTCTTTCTCTTTCTTTCTCTTTCTTTTTCTTTTTCTTTTTCTCTTTCTTTCTCTTCTTTCTCTTTCTTTCTCTTTCTTTCTCTTTCTTTCTTTCTCTTTCTTTCTCTTTCTTTCTTTTTACCTATTTTTCTTATTCTTTTTTTTTCTCCTTTGTTTCTCTTTTTCGTTTATTAAGTAATTAGATGTCATGTTAGATTAATCTCTTTGTACACTTAATGCTTTTTATAAAATAAACTTATTACTTTTTGTAATTTGATCATTAGTTTTTAATATAACATAGAATGAAATTTTACAGACTCAGTGTAACTTCATTGATTTTATTTAGTCTAATTTGGTGATATAAGTTCTTTTCTTTGTATGAAATAATATGAATTTGTTGATATTGCAGTGGTGCTACAAGGTCCACCCGCAGCACCCCCTCAGGGCATGCCTGGACTTCCGCCCAAGCAGGGAGGAATTACAGGAAAACGCCAATACCCTCAGATGGTAAATAATTTTTTTTCAATATATAGCTAGAAAAAAAAAACAAACAAAAACAAAACATAGAAATCAACCAGAAAATAAAACCATTATAAGAATTGAATGTGTTCTTATAATACGTTAGAAGGCTCAGAGTAACCTTCCAACGTAGGTGAATATATATATATATATATATATATATATATATATATAAAAATCGGAACAAAGAAGTAAAACATAACAATACAGACTTTGAGCACATGGAGAATGATATACATAAAAAGATACAAAACAGGACAAAGGTCCTTTGGAAGTGAGAGAGAATTCATAAAGAATATGAGTCACTTACTGATAGTTGGGGGGCAAAACCCCCCTCCACTTAATGGACAGAGACACCAAGTGTCTAGTCCATGTTTTGTGGATGCTAGACCAATTCCCAGGCTGATTTTTAAATACCCAGCTAGTAATTTTTCTAAAACACCCTGTATATCTCAATTTATAACAAAAAAAATAAATTAAAAATCTGGTGTTTAATGCTTTTTCTTTTCTGGTATAGAATACGATTCACTGCAAAAGAATAGGTGTTTAAACATTGAACACAAAATTTTGTGATTTTCTTGACATGCTGTTAAAATTTGAGACCATTTGAACAAAAATTGGTCAAGTTATTAGATTAGAAAATGATATAAAATGTTTTGAAACACCATCTCAAATGAAGTAAAAATGTTTTGAAACACCCTATAGATCTCACAGGATATCAAAATGTTTTGAAATACCCTCTAGATATGAAAATGTTTTGAAATACCCTCTAGATATCAAAAATGTTTTGAAATACCCTCTAGATATCAAAAATGTTTTGAAATACCCTCTAGATATCAAAAATGTTTTGAAATACCCTCTAGATATCAAAAATGTTTTGAAATACCCTCTAGATATAGTTTTGAAACCCTCTAGATATCAAACATGTTTTGAAATACCCTCTAGATATCAAAAATGTTTTGAAATACCCTCTAGATATCAAAAATGTTTTGAAATACCCTCTAGATGCCAAAAGATATCAAAAATGTTTTGAAATACCCTCTAGATGCCAAAAGATATCAAAAATGTTTTGAAATACCCTATAGATGCCAAAAGATATCAAAAATGTTTTGAAATACCCTATAGATGCCAAAAGATATCAAAAAGTTTTGAACCACCCTGTAGATATCGCATGATATCAAAATGTTTTGAAATATCCTATAGATCTCAAATGATATGAAAATGTTTTGAAAACACCCCTTAAATCTCACATGATATCCAAATATTTTGAAACACCCTTCACATCTCATGGCTTTCTGTAGACAGGATATTACTACCTAGGTAGGTAAGGGGTTAATATTGCATATTATTACTGGAAATCGTAAGATAATAGGTATTATACATACATATTATGTTAGATTTTAAAAGTAATTTCTTTTAACTTTTTTTTTTTTTTTTAAAATTTTTTTTTATTAAGATATAAGGTGACTTTTTTAACAGCACTTTTGTTTTGTTTATTGACAATTATCAATAAAAAGAAACATTTTTTTTTCCAGCCTTCTATGACGTCTCCACCAGCCTCCTCACCTAAGACGTATTCTTCAGTAACAGCTGGTGGACCACCTCCGCCTCCAACTGGGATGAATCAGTCCTACTCTGGTGAACCCATGGTCACACCGTCACAGCCCCCACAACAATCCATGCCATATTCCAGTCCTGGAAACATGGCAAATTTGAATGCAAATTTCAATAACCTTAGCACACAGGTAAGCACTACGCATCTCATTTTGCTGCTTGATTTGGTTCCTTGTTTAGTTCACCCTCTTTAATTAGATAGGGTACTGAAGTTGGTTTAGATTTAGACAAAGTTTTATTTAAAAAAAAATTATATATATATATATGCTCTCAAAAGCTGGTTGAGCTATCTAGAGGAGACTTTGACGAACGTTCAACGCTTAGTGAAAAGGCCTTACTCGTCTGTTGTTTACATACTTGAGTTCTCTGGTGATTGTAACATACATCTATGGATGTATGTACTTATCAGTTAAATGTTCCCCTCTTACTGACAACTACCGATGGCTGAGAGGTAAGGAGTTGGATTGATAAAAATTTAGTCTGGTTTTACTCCTGGTTAGAAGTAGCTGTTAAGTCTAGCCACACTGATGAGACATAAGCGTTGAAACATGGTGGGTATCTGTGGATGACTATTATCTTATTATAATGGAGATTGTGTGTTTTTCTGTCTGTAACCGAAACTATATTACTAATCGAGTCACAATTAACATAGTTATTTTCATCACATTCTTCATGATTTTATTCATATTTAAACCTCAATTATTAATAAAATTGCTTCACCTTTTTATTAGTGTTGTCCATATCTACATACTAATAACATGCTATTGTATTTATATATATACAAAAAATAGCGGTTTGCTGTGTGAACGGGAAGGCTAATTTGCATATTGATATTAAAAATGTGATTTTATTAAATATGTGTTTAGTATTATTGATTTCTAACTGTTTGGTTTTATTTTAATGAATATAAGCAAAAATCTCTCCAATGAAACTTAAATGAAATCCATTAACAAGAAAAAATAAGTGTAATTTTATTCTTTATTTCCTAATTTAACTAAATAGTTAAATAAGTAAAATTCAGCAATGAAAGACGGCAGTGATGGAAGAGTAAGTTTCATTTCTATTTTTCTATTATACCTCCACTCTGTTTCAAATCTTTTATCTGCATTCTTATTAGACTTTAGCTCAGTCGGTAAAGCGTTTGGCTAGAAACCACAAGGTTCCAAGTTCGATCAGTCGGTAGAGCGTTCGGCTAGAAACCACAAGGTTCCTAGTTCGATCAGTCGGTAGAGCGTTCGGCTAGAAACCACAAGGTTCCTAGTTCGATCAGTCGGTACGTTCGGCTAGAAACCACAAGGTTCCTAGTTCGATCAGTCGGTAGAGCGTTCGGCTAGAAACCACAAGGTTCCTAGTTCGATCAGTCGGTAGAGCGTTCGGCTAGAAACCACAAGGTTCCTAGTTCGATACCGGTCCCCACCAACTCGGCATATGAGTAGCACAGGGAATTTGTGCGGTAAAGTAAGGAGCTGATGGTAGGTGTGGCGCTCCACCTCAGATGCTAAAAACGATCTCCTTGGTCTAGCGCTATTGAAAAGGGGATAGACTCCCTCACTGACTGGCTGATACTGACTTTAGGCGGCCCCGTTGACTTTACTTTACTGCTGCCCAGAAACAACTGTCACTTAGAACAGTCTTATACTAACGCCTTTATCCACTAGGCTATGGGTCCAATTGGACAATTCAGTATAAATTTTGGGAACCTATAAACCTGATGTCTTGATATGCTTAGAATATCTACCTATTCACTTATGTATTTTTTTTTTTTTTTTACCTTGACTCATTGTTTTTTTGTTTTTTTCTCCCCCCCAAAAAAAAAACGTTTTCTACCCTCTGCTCTGTCTTATATTTGTCATCTTTCTATTTCAGGACTATAATGATGTCATTGATCTGATGCAACAGCGCCAGTTGATTGGAGTTGAAGGAGTCGAGACACCAGCCAACTGTTTACCTTCTGAATTTAGTAAATCCAATGTTAGTCCTGAGTAAGTATTAAATATTGCTTTGAAATCTAGATCACCACTCAAGTCACAATTCCCTTAATTATATACTAGCAATGGCTACCCAGCATCACATGGGTAGAGGGGGATTTTTTAAGTTAGTCCCGCACATCCATTATTACTGAATCGTGAGTTGAACCCTCGTGGAATGCCCCATTTAAATCCCTTTGTAAAAAAGAATAGACCTTGCATTGATCCAGCTACTCTGAAAAGAAATTTTAATGTCTACTATCTAAAATATTAAATGGAAAAAAAAAATCCATGCTGTTATCATTTAAATTTTATTTCTTAATTATCTTCATGAATATAAATCAAATCTCTATTATTTTTGCTCAAAAACCAAGCCCTGGTGATATTTAATGTGTATATATATGTTTACTTTGTTGTTAATTGTTTTATTTTTGAAGTTTCCTCCGGACATACAGATTCACACAACTGCTCTTTATATATGTATAGATTGCTTTGAAATCTATATCACCACTCCAGTCACAATTCCCTTAGTTATGTCACATTCTCCATGATTTTATTTTTATTTCAACCTCAGTTATTAAAAAAATTGTTTTACATTTATTAATATGTTGGCCTTATCTGTATACTAATAACATGCAATTGTATTTATATATACAACAAAATAGCAGTTTATAGCGAGAACAGGCAGGCTAATTTGCATATTGACATTAAAAATTTGATTTTAATAAATATGTGCTTGGTATTATTGATTTCTAATTGTTTAGTTTAAAAAAATCTATTAACAGGAAAAAATAACTAATTTATTGTTTACTTCCTATTTTAACTAAATAGTTAAATTTGGAAAATTTAGCAATGAAAGATGGGAGTGATGGAAGAGTGAGTTTCAGTTGTTCTATTTTTCAATTATACCCCACCTCCTCTATTTCAAATCTTTTTATCTGCATTCTTATTTAATTTCATTAGTCTTACTAATTTGATATATTTTATTACATCAAAAATTAAATACTTGCCCCCGGAGCGTGCATATATTTGCTAGTGTATATATATATATATATATATAAAAGTAAGCTCAATGACTCAGAAACTATCTACCTAGGTTTCTCCTAATGGATCATCAGGATAATTCGGACAATAAAACTTAAATTCAAATAAAAAATGTTTTGATTTATTTTTTTAATTAAATTTTTTTTGTATGCTAATTTTGTTTCCTTTGAGACAGTTTCTAGAAATGAAATGTATTTTGCACTAACCCCCAACTGTCAGAATTATCCTGCTGATCCATTAGGAGAAACCTAGGTAAACAGTATCTGACTCAATACTCAAGCTTACTTCATTATATATTGGCTCTACTTGGTGTATTGGGCACTTTAGTATATTTAGATTAGTCAACTCTCATGGTATTTTTTTCTTTTGGCCATTATAATAGTGCTGACTGATTATTTTCAGGTAATGCATAGGATTTTGTTTTTTTTTTTGTTTTTTTTTCTTTTGAAGTATTTTTTTCTCCAGGTAAAAATTTGTATTTTTGTAATTACAAATTATAGAGCCGCAAGGTTTTTACATAGTCGGAGTTTATATATATATATATATATATATATATATATATATATATATATATAATATTATATATATATATATATATATAAATACGGTGAGGAAATTAATCCGACAATATGAGAAGAAAATATTTTTTAAAATATAACAAAACCACAGGATGTTATGATTAGGGGAAACAATTTTTTTGTGTCAATACTTAAGCATTTCGGTATATTGTACCATCTTCAGGACACTGTTAACTAATGTTTATGTGAGGGACAAAATGAAAGATGTTAAGTGTACAGTGAATGTGTGAATATGATGTTATTAACCGTTAATTTTTATATGCGCGTTTGTTTACGAAAGCCAATGACGTGATCAATGCAATGTGCAAAAATGTTTTTGTTATATTTTTAAAATATTTTCTTCTCATATATATATATATATATATATATATATATATTTCTTTTGTGTGTTTGTGATGTTAGCATAATATTCGATCAACCACCTTAAAAGGAAAATCTTTCTGAACATTATGTTAACGTCACGAACGCATGAGAAAAAGATGCGGTGAAATAAACCAAGAATGCGGTTTATAAGGGATATTTATTTAGATGTCACTTCCAAGGAGATTTATCTGACAAAAGGCCTATGATACTTTGAAACCGACAGTAATAAATCTGCCAGTAATGCATAAAATCTAATTATAAATACAACTCTTACAATTGTAATCAAGTATTATATTTTCCTTCCTCCAATTTAAAATAATCACTATATATATATATATATATATATATATATATATATCACTGATCTTATATTTTGAAAAATCTAAGCTTAGAATATTGAATGTTCTTATTTATAACTGCAACTATTTTCTTTTCAGAATATTTCGCTGTACATTGATGGCTATACCTCAAACTTCTGCATTATTAAACAAATCTCGCCTGCCATTGGGAGTCATCATCCATCCATTTAAGGATCTTACAGTATGTTATTAGATTTTTTTATAATTATATTTTTTACTTCACATCATGGATTATACAAATAGATAAAAAATCCCAAATATAGATTTTCATTTAGTCTGGATTTTTGAGATGAGCTTTGATAATTTGTATAATTTGGATTTTTTGGGCTATTGCATTCTGTCCGATATGTTCTCCGACCATCTTCAGGTATTTCTTGTTGAACTCTGGAGCCTTCATGGAACTTTGAACCGAACCCTATATTCATTCACGGGGGTATACTGTTCTCATTCCGTTAACCATGACCGGGTACAAATGTTAAGTATTCTATGTTGTTATCGCCCATGGTCAGGATTGAACCTGCAACCTACAGATAGACAACATCCTACACTAGTCACAATGTTAATCATTATAAACATTGTATTAGTCAACAAGCGCATGTTACTCTACCTGCAAAAGGGGGAAATTATATCACCATAGATATTTAGCTGGTAAAATTGATTTCTAATCTTTATAGATCATTTGTTTTAATATATTAGGCTGCCCTGTTAGTGAGGCTTAGAATAGGCTGACTGTAAGATGCCCTCCCCTGAAAAAAGGGGTTCCTTAGGTATGACACCAAACTGCATCTAATGGTAACACTAGTTCTGGAGATCTAGGGAATGTGGAGTACCCCTTCATTGCCATTATACCCAGGTTCACTCTGGAGTGGTATTGGTTCTATATATGGGTAACATAGATCTGGTTGAAATTATCATAATTGCATACTAAGGATATTTATTAGTTTCTTGAAACCACATAACTATGTAAAGTCATAGATAGTCTCTAGATATTTTATTGAATAAGTTTAGGGGTAAAAGTCTGTTGATAAATCCTAATAAAAACTAATGACCTAGTATGTTGCATAGTTTCTCAAAAAGGTTTTTATAAATTTTGTTTTTACTGTTTAGACATAATCTGTTAAAGCTGAGGCATATCATGTGAGATAAAAAAAAATCAATTGATGCGACCTTTTGACATATTGATAGGTCAAAGTTCAGAATCTAATCAACATTAACACATTTGATTTGGATAAGACTTTTATTTTTCTTTCTTTTTTTTTTTTTTAATGATTTGTGAATATTTTCAATACTTACTCATTAAAATTTTTTCTTAGGCTGGTTGCCTAACCAAAGCTAAAAAACTTAAACTGCCCTACTATTTACCCATAACTGGGTGGAGAAGAGATATATTCACACTTTTCCCAAGGGCATTAGCATTAAAGTGAAATGCAAGCAGCTTTATCAAAGATTTGATCTCTGATCGCTGATTTCATTTTCTGTGACAATAACTATTACACAAGCATGCCTCATTTTAATTTAAATTTAAAGAAAAAAAAATTCTGTTTTTTGCTTTGTGTACTGAAAAAAGAGACTAGAGCAAGACACCCCTCCCCAAAGCATACATTACACCTGAAGTTTACCATACCTTTTTTTTTTAACTTACCCTACTATTATCTTACCATTCTGATATGTTAGTAAAGGATTGGAATTCAGTTTTCCTTCTCCTATACTGGTTACCTAACTAAAGTAACCCAGTCTGCCTTACTATTTACCCATAGCTGGGTGGAAATGGGATAACTTTTTCCAAGGGTATTAGTCTAAAGGGAAATGCAAACAACTTTATCAAGGATTTGAACTCAGATCGCGATTCCATTTTCTGTGACGATAACCATTACACAAGCATGCCTCTTACTTCTTTTTTTTATAAATTCAAAGAAAAAAAAAACAAAACAAGTCTCTTAGTGGTTTTATGGGTTAAATAGAATTAAAAAAAAAAAATTGAAACTCAGTTAGGTGATGTTGGATGGGAGGTAACTCTGTGTTGATTTTTTTCCATGTATTAGAGAGCTATCTGATATATCCCTCAATGGGGATGTGTCTGTGCGTGTGTGGAAATACCGTTTCCACCCTGCACCAAAATGTCATTGAAATTTGAACTTTTTCAGGATGTTGAGTGGACAGAAAGTGAACCCTGGGTAAATAAATTATATCAGTTTAATTTTGTTGACAGATGTTTAAAGATATTTCTCTTTGCTTTTATGATTTTTTAATTTCTCTTTGCTTTTATGATTTTTTATTAAGCAAAGTGTTTTAAAAAATTGATTTCTAAATTGTTTTAACTTTTATACTAATCATAAATTATAAGTTAAAGTTTTTGTAAAAATTTTGTTGTATCAAAAAAAAAAAAAAGTTAGGGAACTACGTTCATTATACATTTTTATGTAGTTGTTTCTTAAAGGGTTAATTTTTTTTGCATCCGCTGGGGAGCACGACTTTGGTGAGTTGGATCTGACACTTGCTTTTGACTATTTTGTGATCTCTTAATCCAGAAATGATCCCAGTTTTTCTATATCATGAGATACCCTTGATATTTCTCTAATACCATAGAAATACAGCATCTAACCATTTTTTTTCTCATTTTATGGAATGTTGTCAAAGTGGTTCATTGTCGGTATCAGCTGGACAGCAACGGTGTCTATCCTCTTTTCTCTAGCGCTAGCCCAAGGAGATTGTTCTTGCGTCTGGGGTGGAGCGCCACACCTACCATCAGCTCCTTACTTTACTGCACAAATTTCTGTGATACTTATACGCTGAGTTGGCGAGGTCTGTTATCGACCCAGGAACCTTGTAGTTCCTAGCTGGACGCTCTACTGACTGAGCTAAACCAGCCCTAATATAGTTCAAAGAAATATATATTATATATTTGTGATAAGTGATATCTTGTAGATTGCCTCTATTTTTATACAAAGTTTGCGTCTTGATTCGAGCACTTTGTATGATTTTACTCAAGGTTTCTTTAGTCAATCCTCTTATCTCTGCATGAATATTATTCTTGAGATGTGTCAATGTCTTAAGCTTATTCAAATATACATATTCCTTTAAATAACCCGATAAAAAGAAGTCAGGCAGATAAAGCAGGTGAATGAGGAGGCCCATTTGAATTCTGAATTTCTTTAAATTATTCTGCTGCCAAAATTTATTTTTGTTGAAATTATAAACCTCTCAGTAGAATAGTAAAATTCTATTTTAATTTTTTTCTTTCACATTGTAACATTTCCAATTTGCTTGGGTTATAATAATAGTAATAATGAAATTTATTGTGTACAGTGCTCAAGTGCACCACAACTCATCAGTCTCATGTCAAGTACACAGAATAATGTATTAGTGTCAGGAACGTGAACAGTTTACAGTAGTAATATATGCATGCATGTATGTATGCACGTGTGTGTGGAGAGGAGCATCAGGTATAGTGTCGGCGGACTACAGGACGCATGGAGGCTTTGAAAGATTCAGTGTTTCGGCAGCCTACAACAGACGTGGGCAGCTTATTCCATGCCTCCGCAATTCTGAGTATGAAAAAATGTTTCCGAAAGTCAAGTGAGCAGTGCTGTTTTCTGACTTTGTAGGCATGCCCACGTGTGTTAGAAAGATGGAGATCAAAAAGGTGCTCAAGGTTGCTGTTGTTAAGATGATTAATGACCTTATGAGCGTTTACCAGGTCAGTTGCCAGATGCTGAAAATATCTGAAAAATGGGCACCTCATGTGGTGTAATGGTTAGCAATCTAGATTCGCAGACCATTGAGCGCCCCATACATTTTGCCTTGTACCACATCTAACCTAAGCTTAGTAAATAACTATAATATCTGAAAACTAATATAAGAATTAAATTAAAAATAAGTTATGAATTTTTATAAAATTTCAGTATTTTCTGGGCCACCTGTATTAAAAAAAAAAAAGAAAGAAAAAGAAAACCCCAAAAAACTAAACATAATTTAATCAGCAATTGTGTGTCATAATAAAATAACATAAAAATATAAAGCACTTATTTTTAATTATATTTTTCAAAATGACTTATACGATCCTACACTAGTGTAGCAATATTTCTATATATTAACATTGAATTGGTCAATAAGTTACTAATAGGGAAATGACTTACATTGAGCTATTGTTTAGTGACAAAAATGTGAGTCTGTTCTGTTGGTGACAAAAATATTGCTGTCTGCAAAAGGGTTAAGCTGTTTTTAAAAATCTTAATGGGTTTCTAAATTATTTTAACTTTCAGGTCAATTTAGATAAAAATCTTTTGATACAACAAAGTGTTTACAAAAATTTCTTTAAAAAAAAATTTCATGGAAAAATTTGTTTAAAAAAAATTTAATAAAAAATTTTGTTTTAAAAAAAAATTCATCAAAAAATTTTGTTTTCAAAAAAATTTAATTGAAAAATCTTGTTTTCAAAAAAAATTTAATTGAAAAATCTTGTTTTCAAAAAAAATTTAATTGAAAAATCTTGTTTTCAAAAAAAATTTAATCGAAAAATCTTGTTTTCAAAAAAAATTTAATCGAAAAATCTTGTTTTCAAAAAAAATTTAATCGAAAAATTTTGTTTTCAAAAAAACCCAAACCAAAGTTAAAGAACCCGGTTTGTCTTACTATTTACCCATAGCTGGGTGGTGATGGGATAATTCATACTTTTTCCAAGGGTATTAGTTTAAAGTGAAATGCAAGCAGCTTTATCAAGGATTTGAACTCTGATCGCTGGTTCCATTTTATTTTGACGATAATCATTACGCAAGCATATGTTTTTTTTTTGTTTTTTTTAAATTCAAAGGAAAAAAAGTCTTTTAATGGTTTTATGGTTTAAATGGTATAAAAAAAAAAAAAAAAGAAACTTAGTTAGGTGATATTGCATTGGTAGGTAACTGTGTTGATTTTTTTCTATGTATTTGAGAGCTATCTGATATATCCCTCAATGGGGATGTGTCTGTGAGTGTGTGGAAATACTGATTCCACCCTGCACCTACTACCCCCAAAATTTAATCAGTTGTTCTTTGGCCCATGTATCGCTCTTCCACAAAATGTCATTGAAATTTGTGAACTTTTTCAGGATATTGAGTGGACAGAAAGTGAACCCTGGGTAAATAAATTATATCAGTTTAATTTTGTTGACAGATGTTTAAAGATATTTCTCTTTGCTTTTATGATTTTTTATTAAGCAAAGTGTTTTAAAAAATTGATTTCTAAATTGTTTTAACTTTTATACTAATCATAAATTATAAGTTAAAGTTTTTGTAAAGATTTTGTTGTATCAAAAAAAAAAAAAAATATGTTAGGGAACTACGTTCATTATACATTTTTATGTAGTTGTTTCTTAAAAAGTTATTTTTTTTTTTTTGCATCTGCTGGGGAACACGACTTTGGTTGAGTTGGATCTGACACTTGCTTTTGAGTATTTTGTGACCTCTTAATCCAGAAATGATCCCAGTTTTTCTATATCACGGGATACCCTTGATATTTCTCTAATACCATAGAAATACAGCATCTAACAATTTTTTTCTTATTTTATGGAATGTTGTTAAACTGGTTCATTGTCGGTATCAGCTGGACAGCAAGGGAGTCTATCCTCTTTTCTCTTGTGCTAGACCAGCTCCTTACTTTACTGCACAAATTTCTGTGATACTTATACGCTGAGTTGGCGAGGTCTATTATCGACCCAGGAACCTTGTAGTTCCTAGCTGGATGCTCTACTGACTGAGCTAAACCAGCCCTAATATAGTTCAAAGAAATATATATCATATATTTGTGATAAGTGATATCTTGTAAATTGCCTCTATTTTTATGGATACAAAGTTTGTGCCTTGATTCAAGCACTTTGAATGATTTTACTCAAGGTTTCTTAAGTCAATCCTCTTATCTCTGCATGAGTATTATTCTTGAGATGTCAATGTCTTAAGCTTATTCAAATATACATATTCCTTTAATTAACCCGATAAAAAGAAGTCAGGCAGATAAAGCAGGTGAATGAGGAGGCCCATTTGAATTCTGAATTTCTTTAAATTATTCTGCTGCCAAAATTTATTTTTGTTGAAATTATAAACCTCTCAGTTGAATAGTAAAATTCTATTTTAATTTTTTTCTTTCACATTGTAACATTTCCAATTTGCTCGGTTATAATATCTGAAAAAATGGGCAGCTCATGTGGTGTAATGGTTAGCAATCTAGATTCGCAGACGATTGAGCACCCCATACATTTGGCCTTGTACCACCTCTAACCTAAGCTTAGTAAATAACTATAGTATCTGAAAAATAATATAAGAATTAAATCAAAAATAAGAAAGTTATGAATTTTTAAAAGGTTTCAGTATTTTCTGGGCCACCTGTATTAAAAAAAAAAGAAAGAAAAAGAAAACCAAAAAAACTAAACATAATTTAATCAGCAATTGTGTGTCATAATAAAATAACATAAAAAATATAAAGCACTTATTTTTAATTATATTTTTCAAAATGACTGTTATACGATCCTACACCAGTGTAGATATATTTCTATATATTAACATTGAATTGGTCAATAAGTTACTAATAGGGAAATGACTTACATTGAGCTATTGTTTAGTGACAAAAATGTGAGTCTGTTCTGTTGGTGACAAAAATATTGCTGTCTGCAAAAGGGTTAAGCTGTTTTTAAAAATCTTGATGGGTTTCTAAATTATTTTAACTTTCAGGTCAATTTAAACTAGTCAAATTTTTTGATACAACAAAATGTTTACTAAAATTTGATAAAAAAAATTTGTTTAGAATTTGTTCAAAAAATTTAAAAAAAAAAAAAAATATTTGATCAAAAATTTAAAAAAAAAAAATATTTGATTAAAATTTTGTTTAAAGAAATTTTGTTTTTTAAAAAAAAAAAAAAATTTTTTCTTTTCAAAAATTTTGTTTAAAAAAAATGTTCATTTCAAAAATTTCATCTAAATGATATTACTTAAAAAAAAGCAAAAAACAAAAAAATCATCTGTTATTTATTTATACTAGGTTCTTAACAATACTAATACTAACAATATAGTAATACAATGGTACCTTGACTTATGAGTTTAATTTGTTCCACTTATAACTCAATTTCCTTGTATATCAAGTCAACTTTCCATATTGAAATAAATGCTTTGTTTATAATTTGACAAGGAAATACATTTTTAAGTAATTCTTATTTAAATTGATAGAACAATGAAAGACTAACATGAGAAATTGAAATAAACTGAAATGCCATTAATCTTTTCCAGACCCCACTCCAAAAACACCCTATTTCTTTTTTTTTCTTTTTACATTCTTTAAAAAAAAAAAAAAGAAAAAAGAATTGTGTTGCTGATAGTATGTGTCCTGTGTCCCTGATGCACAAAAATCTAAACGCAGTAAAATTGTATCCATGCATCCCAGTGTTTTTCTTTTTTCTTCCTTCACTATTTCAAGCTAACTGTAAATAAATTTCTATAGTTTCTTAGAAATGAATTACACAGGATAGGTTACAAGATAGTAGTTAGATGGCTTTAGTTGGGACTCATAAATTTTCCCGGGGACTCATTCAAAACAAATAAATGCATCTCAGGACGCAATAAATCAAAAAGCTATCAGTATCATTGGTATTGTATAAAAACATAATAAAATAGAATGTAATGAATTATGTTCTGTATTATATTTTAATGTTTATTTTTTTATGATATTTTTCTTTGGTGTAATCATTTTGTAAATTTAAATGTTTTTAGTGAACTTATTAACATAAGCATATCTGAAGCTCGCTTGTATCTCAATTTAGCTTTCAACACAAAGCAAAAAATTAAAGCTCGTAACTCTGAAATCTTGTAAGTTAGGGCACTCTTAAGTCAAGGTAGCACTGTACTAATATAATCAAATACTCATTTTAATATATGAGCATGAAATAAACTTAAAACATTTTTTAAAAAAAGGAAGAAATAGTTTAAAATATGTCCAGCTATCTGCCTTTGGTAGATTGTGTTCGCATGTTTCTCAATATTTCTTCTTTCAGCAGCTGCCTGTGATAACGTCCACTGTGATTGTCAGGTGCCGTACATGCCGCACCTACATCAACCCATTCATCAGCTTTGTGGACCGTGCACGATGGAAGTGTAATCTTTGTTATAGGGTCAATGATTGTAAGTTCTTTTTTTTGTTTTTTTTCCCCCTTCCCTTTTTATTCTTTCCATGGATAATCATCCTTATTAAATGATGTTTTCTATTGAATTTGTTTTAAAATCTAAATATCGCTTTTTTTTTCTTGTGTATTTGATTGTAATAAAGGTTTTCTCTTTAAAAAAAAAGAAAAAAAAAAGACATTTACTTTACAGGCAGGTTTGACACAAGGTCATACATATGGCGCTTTTGAGTCGTAATCATATTGATTATTTCTCTGCTGCTACAGTAACACTGCAAATGGCTCTCATTTATATATATATATATATATATATAAAGTTAAAAGAAAGGAAATGAATCCGACAGTATGAGTATGAGCAAGATGGAATGAAAACAACACACAATGCTGTTAAAGAGAAAACGATTTATAAAATATTCATAGCTGATACTGATGTCAATCCTGCCTGTGTCAATCCTGCCTGTAAAGTAAATAATATATTAAAAAAAACCCAAACACAGGATGTCATGAACGATGGAAACTCTTTATGTCGATACTTAAGTATTTCATTTAAAAAAAAACAAAAACTTTCTTTTATCTTTTACTCATACAAATTTTCAATGTCCCGAAGAAGGTTTTATTAAAAAAACCTGAAATACTTAAGTATCGACATAAAAGAGTTTCCATCATTCATGACATCCTGTGTTTGTTTTCTTTATAAATTTTCTCCACATACTGTCGAATTAATTTCCTCATCTTAATTATATATAAATATATATACATACACACACATTAGGGTAGGTTGATTTTTCACTTTAAAAAAAAATATCAAATTGTCCATCTATGTGAAGTTGTGTGTTAGTATACTGCATACTGACACCAAAATTTAGATCTTTTACTTGTACCATTGTTTGAGGAAATAGCATCAAAGATCGTCTACTAAAATGCTCTAAAAATCTTGTTTTTACATTTGGCCTAGAAATTGGTTAGAAAATTTACTGTTTTCAGTATTTAAATCGGTCAATGAAATCTGTTTATGAAAATGAAACAAATTAAATATTATAAATAGAATTCAAATTGAAAATGTGTCCACCCCATCACCACTGACACCTGATATGCTGATTTTTACATCATTAATTAAGCTGTAACAGATGATCTTTGATGCTATTTCCTCAAACAATGGTACAAGTAAAAGATGTAATTTTTGGTATCTGTATTCAGTATACTAACACACAATTTCGCATAGATGTATAATTTGATATTTTAAAAAAGTGAAAAATTGACATACACTAGTGTGTGTGTGTGTGTATATATATATATATATATATATATATATATTATATATGACTCATGTTGTTGTGGTATGTATGCGTTGACTTATAACTTAAAAAAAAAGAGATATCATTGACCATTAAAATTGTGCATACACAAGTTTATATTAAGGAAAAGTACAAAATTTTATTTTTTTATTTTTTTAAATTTTTTTATTCAGTAATATAATTCAATTTTTAAAAACATTGATTGATTTCTGGAACTCTTCAAAGTTTTTCATAAGGAAGTACAAAATTAGACTTTTTCTGAGAGAAACCCCCCCCCAAAAAAAAAAAAAAACCCATATCAATTAGGAATGGTATCAATTTGTTCAGGAAGGTAACTGTAATAAATTTAACAAAAGACTTCAGTCAGATGTTTGCACCTGAGAGAGTATCCTAACATGTTATTTTATTGACAGATAACAATGGTGAAACTGGTACTTTTTTTTTTTTTTCTTTTTACACAATGGTAGAAATGGTACTTCTGGTTTCTTAAAACACAAAACCAAATTACAATAGATGGTATTTTAACAGATTTTGTTCAAGCATCATCAGTGAAAAAAAAAAGGAAAAAATAGACAAACTTTTGTTACAATCTTATAGTTTGTTTTACCTTTTTATATATATATATATATAAAATTTTTGGTACAGGCAAATTTATATAATATGGTAAAGGTTATCATTGTGTTGATCGCTATGATAACCATTACCATATATATATATATATATATATATATATATATAAAATGTTGTTCTGGTTCCAATGGGAGAAAATTTAATATTTGATAAAAAAGAAGGTCCGCAAAATGTATTATGTTCTCAGAAAATTAAAAAAAATTCTTTTTATCTTATATACGCAACACGTGTTTCTGATCTGTTGTCTTCTTCAGGCATTGAGTTATTTTGGTAGAATATGTCCGATATTTGATAGGTTGTGTGTGTTTCTGCAACTTTTCTATTATAATGGCTGTTTAATAACGGTTGAACGCTACGTTATTTTTTTCAATCCTTGTGTGCGATATGCGCATGACTTGCATGCGACCTGCGCGCAAAAATTGAGAAAAAATGATGTAACATTCCACAATATATATATATTATATATATATATATATATATTATATATATATATATTATTACTTTTTGAAATAAGACTTGATTTTTTCTACCATTTTATTTCTTTTTAAATTTTCTATTTATTAAAAATTTTTTTTTTTTTTTTTTTTTTTTCATTTAAAAAAACAGTAAATTTCATTTAAAAAAATTTTTCATTTTAATTAATTTTTTTATTTTTATTTAAAAGAATTTTCATTTTATTTATTTTATTTTTTTTTTTCAAAATTTCCAGTTTTGATAGTGACTTAGTGTATCATTTATTTACTTTAGTTTCTTGATCCATTTTATATGACTTATTTTTTTTTTTTTTTTTTTTTGCATCTGTAGAAATTAAAATGTATTTTGTTCTAATTAAAGAAAAAAAAAAATGTCCACCCTATTTTCAGTGTCTCATCCTTAGAAAACATTTTACTACCAATAACAGATGAGGCTTAAGATCTAAGGCTTGTATGTTTCTTTGTGTATATATACATATATATACATACACATACATACACACACATATATACATATATATAGACTTGTTAAGTTTTACTGCTCTGATTAGTCTCTCTCCCCCTGTGGTATCTTAGGTGAAGAAGATGATGATGATAGACCAGGTGAGTGCATGCTACAGTCTCCATATATTGCACTCTAACCTCAAATTCACCCCCCACCCCTCCATTTTGCAACAGTGCTGCACCTCTAGTTTCCTTTCCAATTAATTTCTTCCCTCGGAAAACATTCTGGATTAAACTAGCAGGGTTCTATTTGTAAAATTCATAATTTAATTTTCATTAATACAGGAAAACATCTGGTTCTATTTCTAGATCTTATTATAATGGAGATTATGTCTGTCTGTTCAACTGAAACTACATTACCACTGATGTCACAATTCCTTTAGTTAATTATATCGCATTCTCAATGATTATTTAATCATCATTATTTAATCTTATTAGCATCTTATTCATTATTGATGTCTCTATTAAAAGTTTAGCTGAGTTAGGTTTGCCTCAAGACAGCTCATGTTATTAATACGTTTAAAATCCTGGAATGTGTGTTATATATCACTAAGAAATAAAGGTTTACTTAGTATATGATGTTCATGATTTGCATACTGGTTTTAACAAAACTGTTTAATAAATACTTACTTTGTGTTAATGATATTATCAAAATTATCATTATAATGTTAATATTATTGTTTTATTCTCAAAAATATTAAAAGCAATCCTATGTATAATTTTATATAGAAATCATTTAAAATAGGTGTAATCTTTTTTGTGTTCTTATTTAGTTTTGCTAGTCTTTCTAATTTGATATATTTTATTACATTTAATACCTAAATACTTGTGCTCAAGTAGGGCATATATTTTTGCTAATAAGATATTATTATAGATTAATGTCCTTGGACTAGTATCCTTATCTTGGTTGTTATCTTATTCATAATATGAACATTATAACTGTCATAAAAAAAAGGACTAGGACAATAGTCTGAGTACATCTATCTATACATATATAAAGGGCAGTTGGTGTGTATGTATGTCTGGATGAAAGTACGAAAATAAAACATTAATTACAAAGTATATATATATATTATATATATATATATATATATATATGCATTGAATATCACTGGTTTTTGTTTTTTGTGCAAAAATTATGAAGATTTGATTTATATTCAAAGATATTTTAAAATTAAAATATACATAGAAATAGCATTGAAATTCTACTTAAAAAATGTCTCAAAAGTAAACAAATCAATACACCAGGTTATCTTTTGTCTCCTTGCCTCTACCAGGTGATGCTGGGTAGCCACTTCTAGTCAATGTATAATGGATGGTTATCACTGAAGGAAATGAACCCAATTTTAAATCCTCCATTAGTTTGTTTCACTATCAAGATCTATTCAAGATCTGAATCTATCTTTCTCCCCCCAGCTATATGTAGTATTGTAGGCGAATGCTACCAGAGTGTGAGTTGACAAACATCTCTTCCAGTGCGCTAGCTGTGACACAATACGCTTGATCCAGCACTCTGGAACCAGGTCACTGGGACTAAGTTGTGATTGGGGCTGGGGTAATTCCATGTCAGGTCATCTAGAAAAGAGTAAAATTGTCACCAACCACCTTAAATTTTTCCAATTTTTTATCCAGGTGTGGACCGTTAACTTTAGACAATCCCCCAAATTTGAGCTTCCAATTCCAAAAATTGACACAGTTATGTTGATTTTTAACTCTCCAAATTGGTGGGGTTGGTGAAAAATGGCTACTTTTTGTAATCTATTTTTGTCTGTAAAATGAGTTCTAGTGCTTCCCTACTACTAAAAATTGGTTTATAAAAGACATTTTTTTTGACTCACTCAGATTTGGAGAGCTAAAATCAACATAACTTTGCCAATTTTTTTGAATTGGAAGCTCAAATTTTGGGGATTATCTAACTTTATCATAATCCATGCTTGGACAAAATTTCAGATAAATTGAAGTGGGTGTGTGACATGGCCTGGATGATTTGACATGGAATTACCCACTGGCCTTATCACATGCCTGTATTTAGCAGATTAGTTTTTGAAAGTTCCAAAACTACAATATAACTATAATGCCAAACCTACTTTAATTTAATGAGGTTTACTAAACCAAATCTTTGTTTAACCATATAAAGTAGACATCTAGCTAGAAATTATTTACCTAGAAAAAAAAAAACAAAAAAAACCTTTCCATTAGTTCCCCACCCCTTCCAATCACTGAAAAATCTTAAAAATTTATGTTGTGTTTATATTAGTAGTACCAGCAATGACCACCAGGGGGAGGGGACATTATAAACATTTAACGGAGTCTACCCGATTCAAAAATCGTGTATGATATGATGGGCTATGGCTTCTAGGATTAAAATTAAAAATATGACACTGACATTTTCATCTATTATTAGAGATGTAAACTCCATTTTTCATCACTTGATTGTATTTTTATTTTGTAAATTTTTTTTTGAGAACTTGAAAATAATGTCAAGATATAAAAAAAAAAAAAATGGAGCTGAGTGGCTCAAAATTGAGATTAACAGGGTTGCAGAGCGGCAACGTTTTTGCCGTCATAAACCACCAAATTCTGATGGGAATTTCCCTTGCAATGTGTGTTACCGCATCTGCAAGTCCAAAATTGGACTAACTAGCTGCAAGAGTTGAAGACGTGGATGACGTCATTGTCATCTGTGGCAGACTTTTAAAAGGAAAGGAATTTGTTTCTAAGAAACTATTGAAATGTATTTACAGTTAGCTTGAAATGGTGGAGGAAGAAAAAAGAAAAACAATGGGATGCATGGATATGATTTTACTGCATCCTTTTAGATTTTTATGCATCAGGGATGCTGGACGCGTACCTATCAGCATATCTGGTTGAGTTTAGTCATTTTTCCCTTGTCATTTTTTGAAATGGGTTTGGATTTAAACAAAAAAAAAAAAAAACTGTTAAAACTCTGCTTAGAAATTGACTTTTTGTCACATGTTGCTCGTGTGGAGGGGTTGGTAAATATTTCCACTGAGATACTGAAAAAGAGTTAATTTCATAAGATGATATAAGAATATAATTTTTAATCTGTTTTGTAGATTCAGTGATGCTGATAGCTTTTTGATTAAGTGCATCCATTGACACACATATTTGCTTTGGATGAAAATTTATGGGTCAAAACTAAAGCCGTCTAACTCCTACCTTGTAACCTATCCAGTGCAATTTGTTTCTAAGAAACTATTGAAATTTAGAGTTAGCTTGAAATGGTGGGGGAAGAAAAGAAAAAAACTGGGATGCATGGATATGATTTTACTGTATCATTTTAGATTTTTGTGCATCAGGGACACTGGATGTGTACCTATCAGCATCTCCAGATTTATCTTTTATAACAAGAATTGTTGGTAACTGTTGTAAATTTTTAATTGATGACCAAGATGGTAAAATAAACATTGGTATTTATAAAATTAAATAAAGGAATTATTGATGTTTGTTTATTTTACTGGGTTTGAGGAGGTCCAAGTCTTGACGTTTTATCTGGCATAGATGTATCTTTTCTGCTAGATATACGAGGGTATTTCCAAAAGTAAGGTCTCCATGACAATGGGGACACAAAGAAACTGTTTGTGCGGTTATTGGCAACGCTGTTGTTTATGGTTGTTACAATATTTGTGTCCATCCTTTAGGCTTCAAGCGAGAGCACTCCCCAACGGAGATCCCTTTTGTTAAGCAGTGTGTGATCCTTTATGAAGAATCCTTTGAGGAGCACCGAGGAACAACCAGTCTTGCAGGTCCTTCGCCAATGATTGCAAATAGACGTCTGTCAGTATCAGCAATTAAGTAGTTAACCAACCACTTATTGGGTATTCCCAAAATTAAGGTGTCCAAAGCAATGGGGGCACAAAGAAACTGTTTGTGCGGCTATTGGCAACATTGTTGTGTTTGTTGTGCACACCTACCCTGTCTTGTCTTGATAGTTGTTTCTAATGGATCTCCTGATTGACACTATCACCAAGTGTGAAATTTGCGCAGTTATTTGGTGTCAAAAAAACCATGTAGGATTGTACGAGGCTAATTCCAAAAGTAATGTCTCCAAAGTGCCCTTGCCACACTCAGTCTTGGTTTGGTAGTCGTTTCTGATGGAGCTCCCTATTGACACAACTGCTAAGTGAAGTTCACGCAGTTAATTAATTTTAAAATGCAGAAAGCAGTAAACTGATTGAATTTCATCGTCAATTAACGGAAGTGTATGGTGAGTCGTGCATGGATGTCTAAAACAGTCAGCCGGAGAGTGAGTGAGGCGATCGGGGTCAGTAATCGGGAGAGTTGGTGCGAGTTAGTTGGCCGAGCGGGATCTCGTGTAGTTGGTGTTGGAAAAGCTAGCCTTAATATTTACCAACTGAAAAAGCTTGTCACCCAGAAATTTAATCGAAGGACCAAAAGTCTAAAGACTGAATATATTAATTAAACTGACCCTCTCTCTCGAAGTTAAGAAGCTTGAATTTATTTCAATAAACTTCTGGAGGATAACTTTGGCGTTATTGTCATCCCTTACAACGAAGATAAAACTATTGCAATTTAGTACCGTGACACGCCGCTACGTTACAATGGTGGCAAGCTGGTATGACATGGTCATACAAAAATTACCACAGTGCTTAGAAAAATTCATCAACTGAAATGGTGATTGTAGAAAAATAGATGCATGTTGAAACTTTAAAATGATGTAAACATAATAATAATGAGGATAATTCCGTGTCAAATCATCCAGAAAAAAAAAAAATTGTCACCCAACCCTTCAATCTTTCTGAAATTTTGTACAACTATAGACTAAAGTTAGACAATCCCCAAAATTTGAGCTTCCAATTTTAAAAATTGGCAGAGTTATGTCGATTTTTAGCTCTCCAAATTTGAGTGGGGGGATGGCGACTTTTTGTAACCTATTTTTGTCTGTAAAGTTCTAGAGTTTCCCTACTCCTAAATATTGGTTTATAATAACATTTTTGCCCAAGAATCTTAAAATGTTATCAAAAATGTCTTAAAGTCAACCAATTTTAAGTTATTGATGATTTCTGATTTTTTCCTACGAAGATCAATATCCCAATGTGGCCTGCATCTATAACAAATTTTTTTCTATTATTATTTCACATATATTGAACATTATTTGTACCAAAAAGATAGTTTGGTTTTTGTTCATTTCACAAACAAAAATAGGTTACAAAAAGTCGCCCCCCCCCCAAATTTCGAGAGCTAAAAATCAACATAACTTCGCCAATATTTGGAATTGGAAGCTCAAATTTTGGGGATTGTCTAACTTTAACATAGTCCACACCTGGACAAAATTTCAGAAAGATTGAAGAATGTGGGTGACATGTCCTGGATGATTTGACATGGAATTACCCCTGTTGTAAAATGATAATAAACAAACATTTCTGTGATTTCTAAATATTTTGGAGACCTTACCTTCGTATATTGAAAATTTGAGAGCAGTTTACTCTTACCAGCTATAGTTTTCTTAAGACATTTCTGTGATTTCTAAATATTTTGGAGACATTTCTTAGTCTCTGCTCATCCTTAGACAAATTGTTCATCTTTTTATTTTTTTTTACAGTGCCAGAAGAGTTTTCATTTGACCCTGTATCTCGGACTTATGGAGATCCTCAACGTAGACCAGAAGTCCGTGCCTCAACAATTGAGTTTATTGCTCCTTCTGAATATATGGTAACTTTTCTTATTATTGATAATATTTTATTGTTTTATCTTATCTATATATTGATATGCTAGTACCATGTTTACCCCAGCTGGTCATGTCAAGCCCTAGCACCTATATGATTGCTCCAATAGGGTAGGTTAATTTTTCATTTAAAAAAAAAAAAATCAAATTGTCCATCTATGTGAAAATTGTGTGTTAGTATACTGAACACTGATATAAAAAATGAGGTCTTTTACTTGGACCATTGTTTGAGGAAATAGCATCAAACATCGTCTACTAAAATGCACTAAAAATCCTTGTTTTCTAAAGGCTAAATTTTGTGAAAATGAGGATTTTTAGTGCATTTTAGAAGACAATGTTTGATGCTATTTCCTCAAACAATGGTGCAAGTAAAAGATCTAATTTTTGGTATCAGTATTCAGTATACTAACACAACTTTCACATAGATGGACAATTTGAAATTTAAAAAAGTGAAAAATCAACCTACCCTATTGCCCTTATAGCAAGCCTCAACCCTTTTTATCATATGGGTGCTAGAAGGCAGTGGCTGAGGTCTTCATGCTCTGTGAATGACATTAAATTCTATCTGATGGTGAGGTTCCAGTTTTGGTGGTCTGGGGAATGTGGAGTTCCCTTTTATCACCATTGCTCCCTGGTCGACTCTGACCCGGAGTGATAGTACCTGTTGGGGTCCAATCTATGGGTTAAATAGAAAAATGTGTTTGTAAAAAAAAAAATTGAGTATCCATTAAAAATTAATTTATTTCAAAACTTTGTTGGCATTAAATAACCCACTGAGGTTGATATGCCTTAAAGCAAACAAACAAACAAATCCTGTTTATTGTTATCTGTACAACGTTTTGGCCGATGTGCCCTCCAGCCTTCTTCAGGTATTTCTTGTTGGACTCTGGAGCCTTCTCTTCGAACTCTGGAACCTTCTTGTTATAATCGGGAGCCAACACAGAACTTTGAACACAACCCTTTATTCAATCCACAAGGATATCCTGTTCTCATTCCACAAACCTATGTTAACCAGGATTGAACCTACAGCCTAGAGATAACCCTCCATTTTATTTAATTAATGTTTTGTGCACTTGAAAGCTTTTGTGAATGTTTTTATACTGAAACTGTTTAAAAATCCGACCCTGTTGGAACGTTTAGAATATGCTGATTGTATCCCCTACAGAGAGGTATGAGGCTCCAGTTCTGGGGAGTATGAGTATCCCTTTATTGTCATTACTCCCAGGCCACTCTGACATAGTACCTGTTACACTCAAATAAATATATTTGCAAATTATTTGTATTAGATAAGAATACATGATATCATTTAACTGTGAACCAAAAAAAAAAACAACAAAAATCTCTTAAACAACTACAGAACAAATGTAAATATAAAGAAACATTGTGTGTAATTCCCTAACCTCTAGGCATGAAATAACCCCAGATAGGTTGACATACCATTAAAATCAATCAATCATTTTTATTAAAATGTTAATTTTTGTGTGAATGGTCCATGTTTTCTCATTTGATGAACTCCTTGCATTTTTCCTTCACTAATCTATTTTATTCCCCCCTCTCTCTCTTCTAGTTGCGACCACCACAGCCAGCCGTGTATCTATTTGTTTTGGATGTTACATTCAATGCAATTGGCACAGGTAATAATAAACTTGTCTTTCTTTCTTCAAATGTGATGCTGATAGCTTTTTGATTTAGTCTGTCCTGGGATAAACATATTTGCTTTGAATCTAACTCCTACCTTGAAACCTACCCTGTGTAATGCGTTTCTAAGAAACTATTTGAAATGTATTTATAGTTAGCTTGAAATTGTGAGGGAAGAAAAAAAGAAAAATATTGGAACGCATGGATATGATTTTACTGCGTCTTTTTAGATTTTTGTATGTCAGGGATGCAGGACACGTACCTATCAGCATCTCTACTCCAATCAAAGAAATTAAATTTGAATATTTCTTTTTTTCTTTTGGTCAAACTGTAAATCCTTTAAATTACAACTAAATCATCTCGTCCTTTTTCTTTTCTTTTTATAGTCATCTGTACTTTAACTCTTTTGGTGTAGAGAGCAACTCAAGTAAGCGAGTTCAAATTCCAGTAGCCTATTTTGTTCATTTCAGACTAATACTCTTAGAAAACGTATGAAACCCCCTCATTCCGCCAAGCTATGGCTTAGATAAGTTGTCGGGGTGGCCTGAAGTCTGTATCACCAGACAGCGAGGGAGTCCATCCCCTTTTCACTAGTGCTAGACCAGGGAGATCACCATTGCTCACAGGTCCACTCTGACCCGGAATGGTAGTACCTGTTGGGGTTCCTTCTATGTGTTAAATAGAAAAATGTGTTTATAAAAAAAATTGTGTAACCATTAAGAATGAATTTATTTCAAAACTTTGTCGGCATTAAATAACCCACTGAGCTTGATATGCCGTAAAACAAAACAAACCAAACCAAACCCCGCTCGATCACCAAATTTAAGCAGTGATGAGACTTTTCAATACTTAGATGGTGACCATTTAAGCAACAGCAGGTACAGTAAGTAAACCGAATATCAAAATGATTTGATTCAGCATTAAATGACCCAAAAAGAGTTGATATGCCATAAAACAAAACAACCAAGTAACTTATTCATTTGTTTAATTTTTTTTATCTGTTAATGAATATTTAATTTTCTTTTTTGTTAGGTTAAAATACAAGCCAAAATGTATTTTTATGATATTGCCTTATATAAAGATTTTTGTTAAGATTAATGCTAGATATTTTGAAAGGGACTGTTTTAGTTCAGTCGGTAGAGCATCTGCCTAGGAACCATAAGATTCTGGTTTAGATACTGTTCCTCACCAACTCTGCACACAACTAGCACAGCTTGGATCTGTGCGGTAAAGTGAGGAGCTGATAAGTTTGGCGCTCCACGGCACACAAAAAAACAATCGTCCTAGTCTAGTATTAATGAAAAGTATATATATATATATTATATATACAACACACACACACACACACACACACACATATTCAATTTTGTGTTAGACATATATTTTCTTTAAAGTACCTATGAAACAATGAATTTAAACCTAAGATTTAAAAAAGAGATTGTTAAGCAATATCTGGATGTTAGTAAATTATTTAAAAAAAAAAAAAAAAAAAAAAAAAGGTTTATGTCAGTGTAGACACCAAACTAATTTTCTATTATGCCATCTGTCACCAGATTGATTTGCATATTCCCTAAACATTTTTTAATTTGTTCATTTCTTTTTTATGTATTTATCTTTTAAAAATATTAATTGTATTTAGTCAATATTTGTGGCCATTTTGTTTTTTCGAAAACACTTAGTAAATCCACTCAAGATATTCAAATATTAAACGATTATCCCTGCAAACAATGAGTGACAAAGTGGAGAACTAATGGTAGGTGTGGTGCTCCACCTCAGATGAAAAAACATTCTCCCTGGTCTAGTGCTGTCCAGCTAATACTAACAATAGGCCATTTTACTAAAATTGATTTTTTACAAATTTGTTGAAACTAAAACTCTACAAAAATTTTTCTTTTTCTTTTTTCTGCAGGTTATCTATCAATTGTGTGTAAAACACTGCTGTCCGAATTAGACAAATTACCTGGAGATTCTCGTACTCAAATTGGTTTTATAGCATTTGACCAAGCACTTCATTTTTTCAACTTGGCCGAAGGTCTTTCTCAGCCTCAAATGCTTACAGTATCAGATATTGATGGTAAATAACTTTTTTATTTTGGATCAAAAAAAAAAAAAAAATGAAAGTATATAACCTGATTCTTTCGTTTATCAAAATTACTTGATTTGTCATTAAATGACCTGAAAAGGGTTGTCATTTTGTAACCCCTTTGCTCATATTGTCCAATCTTTACTCATGTGTCATTTTGGTAACCCCTTTGTGTCATTTTGTGTGTCATTTTGGTAACCCTTTGCTTATATTGACCAATCCTTACTCTTCATGTGTCATTTTGGTACCCCTTTGCTTATATTGACCATCCTTACTCTTCATGTGTCATTTTGGTAACCCCTTTGCTTATACCAATCCTTACTCTTCATGTGTCATTTTGGTAACCCCTTTGCTTATATTGTCCAATCCTTACTCTTCATGTGTCATTTTGGTAACCCCTTTGCTTATATTGACCAATCTAATCCTTACTCTTCATGTGTCATTTTAACATATTGTAATCCTTACTCTTCATGTGTCATTTTGGTAACCCCTTTGCTTATATTGACCAATCCTTATCTTTTCAGTGTGTCATTTTGGTAACTTTGCTTACCTTGTGTTATATTGTGTCATTTTGGTAACCCCTTTGCTTATTACTCTTCATGTGTCATTTTGGTAACCCCTTTGCTTATATTGACCAATCCTTACTCTTCATGTGTCATTTTGGTAACCCCTTTGCTTATATTGACCAATCCTTACTCTTCATGTGTCATTTTGGTAACCCCTTTGCTTATATTGTCCAATCCTTACTCTTCATGTGTCATTTGGTAACCCCTTATATTGACCAATCCTTACTCTGTCACCCCTTTGCTTATATTGACCAATCCTTACTCTTCATGTGTCATTTTGGTAACCCCTTATATTGTCCAATTTACTATTGTTCATTTTGGTAACCATATTGTCTAATCCTTACTCTTCATGTGTCATTTTGGTAACCCTTTGCTTATATTGTCAATCCTTACTCTTCATGTGTCATTTTGGTAACCCTTTGCTTATATTGTCAATCCTTACTCTTCATGTGTCATTTTGGTAACCCCTTTGCTTATATTGACCAATCCTTACTCTTCATGTGTCATTTTGGTAACCCCTTTGCTTATATTGACAAATCTTACTCTTCATGTTGTCATTTTGTAACCCCTTTGCTTATATTGTCCATCTTACTCATGTGTCATTTGGTAACCCCTTTGCTTATAGACCCAATCCTTACTCTTCATGTGTCATTTTGGTAACCCCTTTGCTTATATTGACCAATCCTTACTCTTCATGTGTCATTTTGGTAACCCCTTTGCTTATATTGACCAATCCTCCTTACTCTTCATGTGTCATTTGAACCCCTTTGCTTATATTGACAATCCTTACTCTTCATGTGTCATTTTGGTAACCCCTTTGCTTATATTGTCCAATCCTTACTCTTCATGTGTCATTTTTGGTAACCCCTTTGCTTATATTGTCCAATCCTTACTCTTCATGTGTCATTTTGGTAACCCCTTTGCTTATATTGACCAATCCTTACTCTTCATGTGTCATTTTGGTAACCCCTTTGCTTATATTGACAAATCCTTACTCTTCATGTGTCATTTTGGTAACCCCTTTGCTTATATTGACCAATCCTTACTCTTCATGTGTCATTTTGTAACCCCTTTGCTTATATTGACCAATCCTTACTCTTCATGTGTCATTTTTGGTAACCCCTTTGCTTATATGACCAATCCTTACTCTTTCATGTGTCATTTTGGTAACCCCTTTGCTTATATTGACCAATCCTTACTCTTCATGTGTCATTTTGTAACCCCTTTGCTTATATTCCAATCCTACTCTTCATGTGTCATTTTGGTAACCCCTTTGCTTATATTGACCAATCCTTACTCTTCATGTGTCATTTTGGTAACCCCTTTGCTTATATTGACCAATTCCTTACTCTTCATGTGTCATTTTGGTAACCCCTTTGCTTATATGTCCCTTACTCTTCATGTCATTTGTAACCCCTTTGCTTATATTGACCAATCCTTACTCTTCATGTGTCATTTGGTAACCCCTTTGCTTATTTTTGACTCATGCATCCTTGCTCCAATCCTTACTCTTCATGTGTCATTTTGGTAACCCCTTTGCTTATATGACCAATCCTTACTCTTCATGTGTCATTTGTAACCCCTTTGCTATATTGACCAATCCTTACTCTTCATGTGTCATTTGGTAACCCCTTTGCTTATATTGACCAATCCTTACTCTTCATGTGTCATTTGGTAACCCCTTTGCTTATATTGTCCAATCCTTACTCTTCATGTGTCATTTTGGTAACCCCTTTGCTTATATTGACCAATCCTTACTCTTTCATGTGTCATTTGGTAACCCTTTGCTATATTGCCAATCCTTACTCTTCATGTGTCATTTTGGTAACCCCTTTGCTTATATTGACCAATCTTTACTCTTCATGTGTCATTTGGTAACCCCTTTGCTTATATTGACCAATCCTTACTCTTGTGGGCAATAGAGTTGGAATATTTTATCATATATGTGCTTGAAAGTGAATGGCTGAGGGTTTTATGTCCTGGGTATGATGTTAAACTTGATCGTTTCAATTCTGGAGCACTGAGGAGTGTGGAGTACTTCATTGCCATTACTCCCCCAGTCTACTATAACCCGGTGTGATAGTACCTGTAAGGATCCCATCTATGGGTTAAATAGAAGGAAACGAATTCAAAAATATGTTTTAAAAAAATTGTTTACAAAAATTTTGAATACCCATTAAGAATGAATAAAACAAAATGTGCTTTGGCATAAAATAAACTCAGCAAGGGTTGACTACTGTTAAAATCCAACCAACCATAACCAACCCTCTCTGTCAGCCATTGTTCTTGGCAAGTCCTCTATATGGTATCCAGTGTTTGCACAGCGCTGATGAATATAGTTATTGCTGCGTCAGCCAACACTTATGTGGTTTTGTGTTGGATCCAGAGGAGAACGTTACTTAGGAATTCATCTCTACATCTCCAACAGTACCCAGCATGTCTTATTTGGATGATTTGTTGTTGATAGGAGTAAGTGACTGACAGCTCTTTTTTGTTAGGGTGCTGTTTCCCGGATTTGTTCAAAACAGCACCCAGTTCCTTGCGTTATCATCTAGCTGTTCTCAGATGTTTACAGTTCTTTACGCTTATGGTCAAGTCACATTGAAAGCACCAGTTCTTTGCTAGATCACTGAAGTTAAGCAAGTGATGAGCCAGGATCAATACTTAGATGGTAACCATTTAAGCAACAGTAGGTACCGTAAAAAACTGAATATCAAAATGACTTGAATTTGGCTTTAAATGACTTGAAAAAAGGTTTGATATTGTGTTGAAAATAGCCAACCAACCAAATTGATTTTGATTTACGACGTGTTGTCTCATCTTTATTGTGGTATGTATTAAACACAATGTTTTTGGACGCTGTATTCTCCAGCCTTCCTAGGAGGATACAGCGGCTGATGTGACACAAATGGTTAGGGAAAATACGGTCAGAGAAAAAAAAGGGAAAATAGAATGAGCTAGTGATAAATTTCAATAGAATCATAAAAGCGACCATAAGTTAAGCCAGTTAGAGAATAATATATTTAGGTGACTGCGTTTTAAGAGATTAATAGTCTGGGGATAAAGTTAATGTCTGAAAAATGTGGAGACACTGGAGACTGATAAAAAAAAGTAATGGCTCTTTTGTGTTAGACATATATTTTCTTTAAAGTACCTATGAAACAATAAATTAAACCTAAGATTTAAAAAAGAGATTGTTAAGCAATATCTGGATGTTAGTAAATTATTAAAAAAAAGGTTTGTGTCAAAGTGTAGGCACCAAACTAATTTTCTATTATGCCATCTGTCATCAGATTGATTTGCATATTCCCTAAACATTTTTTTATTTGTTCATTTCTTTTTTATGTATTTATCTTTTGAAAAATATTAATTGTATTTAGTCAATATTTGTAGCCATTTTGTTTTTTTTGAAAACACTTAGTAAATCCGCTCAAGATATTCAAATATTAAACGATTATCCCTGCAAACAATGAGTGACAAAGTGGAGAGCTGATGGTAGGTGTGGTGCTCCACATCAGATGAAAAAACAATCTCCCTGGTCTAGTGCTGTCCAGCTAATACTAACAATAGGCCATTTTACTAAAATTGATTTTTTACAAATTTGTTGAAACTAAAACTCTACAAAAGTTTTTCTTTTCTTTTTTCTTTTTTCTGCAGGTTATCTATCAATTGTGTGTAAAACACTGCTGTCCGAATTAGACAAATTACCTGGAGATTCTCGTACTCAAATTGGTTTTATAGCATTTGACCAAGCACTTCATTTTTTCAACTTGGCCGAAGGTCTTTCTCAGCCTCAAATGCTTACAGTATCAGATATTGATGGTAAATAACTTTTTTATTTTGGATCAAAAAAAAAAAAAAATGAAAGTATATAACCTGATTCTTTCGTTTATCAAAATTACTTGATTTGTCATTAAATGACCTGAAAAGGGTTGTCATTTTGTAACCCCTTTGCTTATATTGTCCAATCTTTACTCATGTGTCATTTGGTAACCCCTTTGCTTATATTGTCCAATCCTTACTCTTCATGTGTCATTTTGGTACCCTTTGCTTATATTGACCAATCCTTACTCTTCATGTGTCATTTTGGTAACCCTTTGCTTATATTGTCCAATCCTTACTCTTCATGTGTCATTTTGGTAACCCCTTGCTTATATTGACCAATCCTTACTCTTCATGTGTCATTTTGGTAACCCCTTTGCTTATATTGACCAATCCTTACTCTTCATGTGTCATTTTGGTAACCCCTTGCTTATATTGTCATGTCATTTTGGTAACCCTTTGCTTATATTGACCAATCCTTACTCTTCATGTGTCATTTTGGTAACCCCTTTGCTTATATTGACCAATCCTTACTCTTCATGTGTCATTTGGTAACCCCTTGCTTATATTGTCCAATCCTTACTCTTCATGTGTCATTTTGGTAACCCTTTGCTTATATTGTCCAATCCTTACTCTTCATGTGTCATTTTGGTAACCCCTTTGCTTATATATTGTCCAATCCTTACTCTTCATGTGTCATTTTGGGTAACCCCTTTGCTTATATTGTCCAATCCTTACTCTTCATGTGTCATTTTGGTAACCCCTTTGCTTATATTGACCAATCCTTACTCTTCATGTGTCATTTTGGTAACCCCTTTGCTATAATTGCCAATCCTTACTCTTCATGTGTCATTTTGGTAACCCCTTTGCTTATATTGTCCAATCCTTACTCTTCATGTGTCATTTTGGTCTTTGCTTATATTGCCAATCCTTACTCTTCATGTGTCATTTTGGTAACCCCTTTGCTTATATTGACCAATCCTTACTCTTCATGTGTCATTTGGTAACCCTTTGCTATATTGTCCAATCCTTACTCTTCATGTGTCATTTGGTAACCCTTTGCTTATATTGTCCAATCCTTACTCTTCATGTGTCATTTTGGTAACCCTTTGCTTATATTGACCAATCCTTACTCTTCATGTGTCATTTTGGTAACCCCTTTGCTTATATTGACCAATCCTTACTCTTCATGTGTCATTTTGGTAACCCTTTGCTTATATTGTCCAATCCTTACTCTTCATGTGTCATTTTGGTAACCCCTTTGCTTATATTGACCAATCCTTACTCTTCATGTGTCATTTTGGTAACCCCTTTGCTTATATTGACCAATCCTTACTCTTCATGTGTCATTTTGGTAACCCCTTTGCTTATATTGTCCAATCCTTACTCTTCATGTGTCATTTTGGTAACCCCTTTGCTTATATTGACCAATCCTTACTCTTCATGTGTCATTTTGGTAACCCCTTTGCTTATATTGCTTCATGTGTCATTTTGGTAACCCCTTTGCTTATACCAATCCTTACTCTTCATGTGTCATTTTGGTAACCCTTTGCTTATATTGTACTCTTCATGTGTCATTTTGGTAACCCCTTTGCTTATATTGTCCAATCCTTACTCTTCATGTGTCATTTTGGTAACCCTTTGCTTATATTGACCAATCCTTACTCTTCATGTGTCATTTTGGTAAACCCCTTTGCTTATATTGACCAATCCTTACTCTTCATGTGTCATTTTGGTAACCCCTTTGCTTATATTGACCAACTCTTCATGTGTCATTTTGGTAACCCCTTTGCTTATATTGTCCAATCCTTACTCTTCATGTGTCATTTTGGTAACCTTTGCTTATATTGCAATCCTTACTCTTCATGTGTCATTTTGGTAACATTTGCCAATCCTTACCTTTTGCTTATATTGACCAATCCTTACTCTTCATGTGTCATTTTGGTAACCCCTTTGACCAATCCTTACTCTTCATGTGTCATTTTGGTAACCCCTTTGCTTATATTGACCAATCCTTACTCTTCATGTGTCATTTTGGTAACCCCTTTGCTTATATTGACCAATCCTTACTCTTCATGTGTCATTTTGGTAACCCTTTGCTTATATTGTCCAATCCTTACTCTTCATGTGTCATTTTGGTAAACCTTTGCTTATATTGTCCAATCCTTACTCTTCATGTGTCATTTGGTAACCCCTTTGCTTATATTGACCAATCCTTACTTCATGTGTCATTTGGTAACCCCTTTGCTTATATTGACCAATCCTTACTCTTCATGTGTCATTTTGGTAACCCCTTTGCTTATATTGACCAATCCTTACTCTTCATGTGTCATTTTGGTAACCCCTTTGCTTATATTGACCAATCCTTACTCTTGTGGGCAATAGGGTTGGAATATTTTATCATATATGTGCTTGAAAGTGGTAGCTGAGGGTTTTAGTGTCCTGGGTATGATGTTAAACCGCATCTGTTTCAATTCTGGAGCACTGAGGAGTGTGGAGTACTTCATTGCCATTACTCCCAGGTCTACTATAATCCGGTGTGATAGTACCTGTAAGGATCCAATCTATGGGTTAAATAGAAGAAATGAATTCAAAAATATGTTTTAAAAAAATTGTTTACAAAAATTTTGAATACCCATTAAGAATGAATAAAACAAAATGTCTTTGGCATAAAATAACTCAGCAAGGGTTGACCTACTGTAAAATCCAACCAACCATAACCAACCCTCTCTGTCAGCCATTGTTCTTGGCAAGTCCTCTATATGGTATCCAGTGTTTGCACAGCGCTGATGAATATAAGTTATCGCTGGTCAGCCAACACTTGTGTGGTTTTGTGTTTGTAGTCCAGAGGAGAATGTTACTTAGGAATTCATCTCTACATCTCCAACAGTACCCAGCATGTCTTATTTGGATGGTTTGTGTGTTGGGAGGTAAGTGACCGTACAGCTGCTTTTTTGTAGGGTGCTGTTTCCAGGATTTGTTCAAAACAGCACCCAGTATCTTAGTCTTTACAGCTTATGGTCAAGTCACATTGAAAGCACTGGTTCTTGCTAGATCACTGAAGTTAAGCAGTGATGAGACAGATCAATACTTAGATGGGTGACCATTTAAGCAACAGTAGGTACCGTAAAAAACTGAATATCAAAATGACTTAATTTGGCTTTAAATGACCTGAAAAGGGTTGATATGCCATAAAACAAAACAACCAACCAACTAACTGAAGTTAAGTAGCAATGAGCCTGTTCAATACTTAATTGGGTGACCACTTAAACAACAGTAGGTACTGTAAGAAACCTGAGTCCTTTGTTTATCTAAATTACTTGATTTGGCATTAAATGACTTGAAAAAGGTTGATATGCTGTTAAATAGCCAACCAACCAATTGATTTTGATTTTACGGACTGTTGTACTCCTCTTTATTGTGGTATGTATAAACACAATGTTTTGGATACTGTATTCTCCAGCCTTCCTTAGAGGATACAGCGGCTGATGTGACACAATGGTTAAGGGAAAATACGGTCAGAGAAAAAAAAGAAGGAAAATAGAATGTGATCAGTCAGATAAAGTTCAATAGTATAATAAGACCACCATGAAGTTAAGCCAGTTAGAGATAATATCTTTAGGTGACTGGTTTTAAGAGAAATAGGTCTTGAAAAAGTTAATGGTCTGAAAATTGGAGACACTGAGACTGATAAAAAAAAAGTAATGGCTATAATTTTAGGAGAAAGTTTAGTTCCGATGTCTGAGAAGAAAAAGTAAGTACCCGTTTCTGGGTGGTTGAATTTGGTATATATTAGGGGTGGAGTTTGTATATATTCAGCTGTCTCAAGCCCTTTGGGCAGTTTCAGACCAGCAGTTGGAGTGACAGTGTCATCCCAGTAGCAGTAGATAGAAAATAGGCAGAGACCCACATCAGTGAAACCAGCAATCGACTTATAGTTAAGACAACTTTCTTACCAGATGACAACATAGACTTAAGTATCTTTTGCTCCACCACAAACTGCACAAAGTGTCACAACTTCCTCTTTCATTAGCGTCCTGTTATCAAACTTTGTTGTTTTTTTCATCTTTGTGAACCTGTCTCTAGCTCGTACCCTTCAAATCGGCCAGCACAGAATATAACAGCGTGGGGTCATCGACATTGTACAACGAAGGTGCAAGAGTGCAGACCTGGGATTCTCACCCTGAAACGGTATGTTTATACATACCACAATGACGATCAGGACAACAGTGCGAAAAATCAAAATTATTCACATCAAGCCTCATCCCAAAAATGGTGCAATTGTACAATAGTACTGACATGGCTCAATAAATAAAAAAGAAGCAATTTTGAATTTTAAAAAAAAAATCTAATTTCTTTAGTATTATTTCTATTATTCATACTATTGTCCTCCTCTTCATTGTTATCTGTACAAAGTTTCGGGTGATGTGCCCTCTGGCCTTCTGCAGGTATTTCTTGTCTGACTCGGGAGCCTTCTTGTCTGACTCGGGAGCCTTCACAGAACTTTGAACCTAACATTGTACAGATAACAATGAAGATGAGGACAATAGTCTGAATAATACAAATAATACTAATTATCAAGCCTCATCTCAAAAATTCAGAGAAATAGTATCTAATCTCTATTTGTTGTGATTTGTTTCAGAAATCTTTTTGCCACTCCCTGACAGTTTACTGGTGAACTTGCACGAGAGCAGGGATCTTGTACAGGATTTATTACGTCAGCTACCCGAGCTATTTGCCAATAATATGGAAACTGGAAACGCTCTTGGAGCTGCCCTGCAAGCCTCGTTCAAGCTCCTCAGTCCAACTGGAGGAAGAGTCACTGTATTTCAAACCTGTCTACCAACTGCTGGGCCTGGGGCCCTTCAAATGAGGGAAGACACCAGTGCTAACAAAGCAGGAAATAAGGTAAGTGTTACGTTCTTTTCTGGGTAATCTGAACATTAGCTACATAAATGAGAGTAATCTCCCTTAGTTTGTTTCACTTTGAGGAAGCCGTGTGTTTTGGTTGGCCATTTTCATTTCAATGTATATCTACACTGAAAATACGAATTTGTTCGATTCAATAAAACTATGTTTTAACACGAAAATATCATAAGATGTGTTCTTAATTGTGGGAAAGAGGGAAGTTATGAGGTCTTGATGGTCAAGAATGCATAAATTCACTTAACACTGTTTCTTATGGGAAAAGATTATTTCAGTTTTCAAACAAATCGGTTTTCAAACATAATTTTGGAACGAATTATGTTTGAGAACCAAGGTAACACTGTAAACTCTTTTTTTTTTTAATTAAAAAAAATTTTTTTTATTTAAAAAAAATAAAATTTATTTTACTTTCTAGAATGTACCTCACCTTGGAAAATTGGAGTTATCTAAACTTTTTTTTTAAGCTTGAAAATATCTAAACTTATTTTTTTAAGCTTGAAAATATCTAAACTTTTTTTTTTTTCTAAATTTAAAAAAAAAAAAAAAAAAAAAAAGAAATTTCCAGAATCTACCACACCTTGAAAAATTGGAAATATCTAAACTTTCTTTTTTTCTAAATTAAACATTTTTTTTTATTTTATTTTTCAGAATGTACCTCACCTTGGTCCTGCAACAGATTTTTACAAGAAATTGGCACTTGATTGCTCAGCCCAGCAAATAGCTATGGATGTTTTTATGTTGAATGGTCAATATGCTGACTTAGCCACTGTTGGTATGTAATCAGATTCTTCTTTGACCCCTCAACTCCTGACTCTCCAATTTGAAATACATACCCCATCTTATTTACTACAATCTATTATTTATTTGATCTTCAATAGATTTATGCCCAAAATTTTGGTATGACAGTACCTCCCCCTTTCTTTAAACTTTTATAAAAAATTAAATTGTCAATTATTTTGATTTTTTTTCTAAGAAAATGAGCTTAAACTTGCATACCAAAAAAATTTTCTATGAATTTCTTATGTATAACAATGAAATCTTTTGAAGAGAGAAAAAAAACAGCAAAAATGTGCCATTTTGATAGATACTGATTTTAATATATAAAAGACTGTAAAACAAATAATTTTTACATGTAATTTTTTAAAGAATTAAAAAAAAAAAAAAACTTCCTTTTCATAATACAAAACAATATCAAATTTCATTAATTTTTTTGAGTTTAGTTGGATTTTAATTCATGTGGTGGGATGTTAAAAGATGTGTTAAATTTTGGCCATACCCATCTTTTAAGGAGTCTTTCTAATGTGATTCTTATTTCTCTTTCAGCTTGTGTGTCTAAGTATTCAGGAGGTTGTTTGTACCATTACCCATCATTCCACACTGTAAAGAATCCTGGTTTAATTGATAAATTTGAGACAGATTTGGCTCGTTATGTGACACGCAAGATTGGCTTTGAGGCTGTGATGAGAATTCGTTGCACAAGAGGTCAGTCTATATAACTCTCTCTCTCTCTCTCTCTCTCTCTCTCTCTCTCTCTCTCTCTCTCTCTCTCTCTCTCTCTCTCTCTCTCTCCTCTCTCTCTCTCTCTCTCTCTCACTCTCTCTCTCTCTCTCTCTCTCTCTCTCTCTCTCTCTCTCTCTCTCTCTCTCTCTCTCTCTCTCTACTCTCTCTCTCTCTCTCTCACACCCTCTCTCTCTCTCTCTCTCTCTCTCTCTCTCACACCCTCTCTCTCTCTCTCACCTCTCTCTCTCTCTCTCTCTCTCTCTCTCACTCTCTCTCTCTCTCTCTCTCACCTAGTTGTCTTTACGAATTAGACATTTTTTAATTTTATTTTTTTAATTTTTATAATTATTAACTCTCATTTTGTTCCATATAAAACTTATATTTTCTGCTGAAAATAGAAATATCATTGTTTTCTATGATTTTTTTTCATAGTAATGAACTTATTTAAAGGTTACCATTGTTGATGTGTAATTGTAAATGCATATGATATGGTTTTATTTATTTATTTATTTATTTATTTTTTTAATTTATTTATTTTATTTATTTATTTTTAATTTTTTAATTTTTTAAAAGTTCTTGGTGGTCTATGAACACCTGAAATTTTTATCAGCTTCTTGATTCTTAAATTTTGCTGTATCCCTTCTAGAGGAGTAAGACCAAAAAAGGGGTGTCTTGATTATGACACTAAACTACATTTGATGGTGAGGCTCCATGTAACTCTTCATACCAAACATGTCAGCTGTTTTATTCATAAAATTTGCTATTTCTTAAAGGAATTATAGCAGAGATACTGATAGGTAATGCATTCTGTGTCCCTGACGCACAAAAATTGTATCCATGTGTCCCAGTGTCTTTCTTTTTTCTTCCCTCACCTCACCATTTTAAGCTAACTGTAAATACATTTCAGTAGTTTCATAGAAACAAATTACACAGGATAGGTTACAAGGTAGGGGTTAGACGACTTTAGTTGTTTCCCCGGATCATAAATAAAAACCCTACAATTTATTAAGAAACTTTAGTTGGAACCCATAAATTTCCTGAGGACTCATTCAAAGCAAATATGTGCATCCCAGCACGGACTAAATTAAAAAGCTATCAGCATCACTGCTTATAGATTTTTTTTTAATAAAAAGAAAAATGAAATTGTTTATATATTGTTTTTCAAGCGTTTTTTTTTCTTTACTTTTTTTTTTTTTTTTTTTTTTTTTACTTTTTTTTTTCTTTACTTTTTTTTTTTCTTTACTTTTTTTTTTTCTTTACTTTTTTTTTTTTCTTTACTTTTTTTTTTTTCTTTACTTTTTTTTTTTTCTTTGTAGGTTTAAGTATCCATACATTTCATGGAAACTTTTTTGTTCGGTCTACTGATTTGTTATCTCTACCAAACATCAATCCTGATGCTGGTTTTGGAATGCAAGTATCAATTGAAGATTCTTTGACTGAAAGCAATACAGCTTGCTTCCAGGCTGCCCTGCTCTATACTTCAAGTAAAGGTCAGTTCTCCTTCTTCTGATTATTATTATTATTTTTATTAGCAAAAAAAAGAAGCCCTCTGGGTGGTGTAAAAATTGATTTTTAAAAGATATTGCCTTAAAGAGGTGGGAGTTAAAAATTCAATGTCAGAGACTTTGTACCATAAGTAAAATCATAAAATTTATTAAAGGAGGGGGGAAAAACAAAAGAAAAAAACAAAAAACAATTTGAAATGGAAACTTAGTTCTGATAACTTTAGATATATATTGAAACTATATATAAATATATAATACCGGGGATGTATTTATCAAAACTTGTTTAAAAAAAAACAAACAATGAGGACTGTCTAAGTTGCACGCTTAAATTTTGAGTGTATTTATTCTATGTTATGATAATTTTGGGTAATGTGATGTAAGCAGTGGCATAGTTTTGGTTACAGACAAATAGAGACCTGATCTTCATTATTAATAGAAAAAAAAAAAAAAACGCCCTCTGTGTGGTGTAAAAATAAATTTTTGAAAGATATTGCCTTGAGGAGGTGGGAAAATTAAATAAATAAAATTAAACCTTTTAATATTTAAAAAAAAATTACTTACTTATTTAAAAAGCATCATATTTTCTCCACTCGTTTTGTTTTATGACAGTAAGGACATCCAAAATGTTTTGAAAAATTTCTGATTTAATTATTTAGACTCTTATCTTTATGGAAAAATTTTAAAATCGTACGTGTAAAATATAATTTGTTCAGATTTCATAAAATTAGATAAGGATGGGTGGGGGACGAATCTAGTATAATAAAAAAAAAAAAAAAAAAAAAAAAAATATATATATATATATTTCACTTGATATATTTTTAGAAAAAAAACTATTTTAAACATAAATTCATCTGAAGGTGAATAAGTATCAAAATTTTAGCTCTCAATACAAAGCAACATTTTTTTTTTTTTTCATTTTCTTTAAAAGTGCTTAGAGACTGTTTATAATATCAATGAAGGGGTGTGGGGTCAAATGTTAAAAGTGCAGAGATGATTTATTTATTTATTTATTTAATATTTCAGGTGAGCGCAGGATTCGAGTGCACACTTTGTGTCTGCCTGTAACAACTGAGCTAAGTGCAGTTCATGCAGCAGCTGATCAGCAAGCCATTGCTGCCCTCCTTGCTAAAATGGGTTCGTAAATCTTTTTTTTATTTTTATTTTTATTTTTTTTTGTTTTTCAATTTTGACATAACTCAGAGGTTGAACTTAAACTGATGGTGAGGTTCCAGTTCTGGAGGTCTGGGGAATGTGGAGCACCCCTTCATCACCATTGCTCCCAGGTCCACCCTGACCCGGAGTGGTAGTACCTGTTAGGGTTCCATTTATGGGTTAAACAGAACAAAATGAGTTCTAAAAAAAATGTGTTTAAAAGGAAAAAATTGAGTTTACAAAATAAACGAGAACCCATTAAGAATGAATCAACCAAAATGTCTTCCGCATAATATGACCCAACAAGGGTTGACATGCCGTAAAAAACAAACAAACAAACAAGATGGGTGGTCGGAAAAGCCCCCTCCAATCAATTGGCTAGTCATGTCGAGCCCTAGCACCTATATGATTGTCTCAACCATATTGCTCTCAGGGCAACCCCAACCCTTTTTATCATAAGGCTGCTAATGTCCTGGGTATGACCTTAAACAAACTGATGGTGAGGTTCCAGTTCAGGAGGTTTGGGGTATGTGGAATACCACTTTATCACCATTGCACCCAGGTCCACCCATCATAGCCAGAGTGGTAGTACCTGTTAGGGTCCCATCTATGGATTAAATAGAACAAAATGAGTTCTAAAAAATGTGTTTAAAAAGAAAAATTGAGTTTACAAAATAACTGAGTACCCATCAAGAATGAATCAACCAAAATGTCTTCGGCATAAAATTACCCAAATGGGTTGACATGCCATAAAACCCAACCAACCCACTAACCCATGATATTGTAGTAAGTGATTTTGAACTCTAATCACACTATTACCTTCACTTTTGATCTAATAACCCTTAAGAAAGGGGTAATCCTTAACTTTTTCCTCGTAAATTCCTACCATAAAATAAACTGAACCCTCATTTTATGTCCGTGTTTTTGCAATAAATGTTTTATTTTTCTTGCACCTGTTATTTTACAATACTAAAAATATTTTCTTTATTCTTTAACAAATAAAGAAAATATATTTAGCATTGTAAAATAATGGGTGCAAGAAAAATAAAACATTTATTGCAAAAATACGGACATAAAATGAGGGTTCAGTTTATTTTATGGTAGGAATTTACGAGGAAAAAGTTAATCACACTATTACCTTCACTTTTGAACTAATACCCTTAAGAAAGGTATGAAAGCCCCCAGCACTTCAGCTATTGATTAAATAGTACTACTACTGTTCTTCTTCAAGGATGGATTTAGCATTAGATGAAGGTTAATATACCATTTAACAAAGAAACTAAATCAAACTGTATCCTGGGTATGATGTTAAACTGTATCTAATGGTAAAGTTCCAATTTGGAGCTCCTAGGAGTGTAGAGTACTCCTTCATCACCAGTACTCCTAGGTCCACTTTGATCCAGAGTGGTAGTACCTGTTGGGGTCCCATCTATAGGTTAAATAAAAAAAGTGTTTGAAAATTGAGTTGAAAAAAGATTTTTGAATACCTATCAATAATGAATAAAACAAAATGTCTTCAGCATAAAATAACCCAACAAGTGTTGACATGCCACAAAAAAACAACTAACCAACCATCAAACAAAACTTATTTATAAATTCTATTGGATCCCAAACAAGATTCTCTCAGTTTTCATATTTTATCTTTGAAAGTTACAACTTAAAATTATTGGTATTATCTGCATTATTCGAACTATTGTCCATATGATGTTTCGGCCGATGTGCCCTCTGGCCTTCTTCAGGTATTTCTTGTCGTAATCGGGAGCCATCATGGAACTTTGAATCTAACCCTTTATTCAGTCCATGGGGGTATCCTGTTCTCATTCTGCTAACCATAACTGGGGTAGAGGCGTTAAGCTGTGTTAATTATTATTCTATGTTACTGTTGCCCCTGGCCAGGATTGAACCTGCAGTCCAGAGATAACTGTCACTTAGAACTGTCTTAACCTAACTCCTTTATCCACTAGGCTATGTATGAAATTAATTAAAATTATTGTACTTTTTTTTTTTTTTTTTTTTTTCATATTGTCATTTTTTTTTCTTTCTCTTGCAGCTGTGGATCGTACTCTGACTAGCTCCCTAGGTGATGCCCGTGATGCTCTCATTAATGCTGGAGTGGATGCTCTTTCTTCCTTTATTTCTTCCCAGCCTTCTTCTGGTGGCCGATTGGGCAGTTTGCCATGTCCATTTGCTCTACGTTTGTTACCTTTGTATATCTTGGGAATGTTGAAGAGTGTAAGTAATACTTCATCTTTTTTGTCTTCTCTTCTGTTTATTCAGTGTTAGTGTATCAATGGATATAGAAATGGGAATATTGGAACTTGGTAAGTGGGTAAGCTTCTAATGTAATGTGGTGGCTCTTATTTCGGAATGGAGTGATGATGTATCATATAAAAATAATAGTTGTATACTTATCTCATTTTCTGTGCTACTTGGAGAAGCTAGAATCTGGCTGTTGGATCTGATGTTGAGTTGGCTGGCAATTATTTGATGATTTGAGTCTGTAAACAAACTTGGGATGTTGGGGGACATTTTACCTTGTGCCATTTATAGTTTTTAGTAATAACATAAGGTGTCTTATTTTTTCTCATGAGATTTTTATTTTCCCCAAAGTAAAACTGTCCTGAGTGAGATACAAGTCTCCCTCTGTCAATGCATTATTCCAAACCCTCCGTACACTCCTACTCTTCCACACTTCGCCATGTGGCATCCCTTGACCAATAAGTAAATGTCATGTTGTGTTGACTTATTCTAAAATCTTTCCATGCTAAATTACACATAACTTTACATTCTTGGCTTTTTCCATTCTCTCTCTCACCCCTATTATGTTACTAAATATCCTCCCTAGCATCAACTTTTAGTAATCTGAACATTAGCTACATGAATGAGAGTACCCCCCCCCATCCCTTGTTTGTTTCCCTTTGAGGAAGCCAAATGTTTTGGTCAGCCATTTTCATTTCAACGTAAATCTAAATTGAAAATATGAATTTGTTCGAATCAATACAACAGCATGTTTTAACACGAAAATATAAAATGTGTTTTTAATAACAATTAAATTTATTTTAAATAATGCGGAAGCACAATTAAGAACACATTTTATGATATTTTTGTGTTAAAACATGCAGTTGTATTGATTTGAACAAATTTGTATTTTCAGTGTAGATTTACGGTGAAATTAAAATGGCCAACAAAAAAAGACAGAGCTTCCTCAAAATGAAACAAACTCAGGGAGGCTACTCTCATTTATGTAGCTAATGTTCAAATTACCCAACTTTTACTAATGAACATTAACCGTTCCAATATTTGTAAAAAAGTTTATTTCTTAGGATTGATACATGAGTAAATCAAAGACAAATACTGTTATTTTGCAACACACTGAACATTGTCAAACCCATAATTTGAAAACCCCTGTTCTAGTTGAAACAACAGATTAAAGATTTAATTTTTACGAATACAAGTATTAATATATAGGGGGATGCAAAAGTAGGTATACAGTAGGTATACAGTAATATAAACAGAACTTTACTTTCAACTAATAGAAGTATTATAATAAAAATTATGAAAGTAAAAATATTAAAAATCATAATAATGATTCTAATGAATTTGAGTATTAAATGAATCCTTGCACCAATATTTAAGAACTGGTATAATTCTTACTTTATAACTTCTATTATTTGTAGGTAAAGTTTTGTTTTCATCAATGTATACCTACTTTTGCCCCCCCCCCCCCATATAGATAAGCAAATCAAAGACAGTTATTTTGTGACCCAATTTATATATTTTGTGACCTATTGAAGAGCGTAATTTTCAACTCTAGTTGGCTAAATTCCTAACAAATAAGGCAAGTAGAGTAACCTCCCTTGACTTTCACTTTGAAACAAGCTGGAAAGTCTCCCTGTGAAATGCAAAATAAACAAATCTTAGAAACTTTTTCGAAAACAATACAACTGCATACCTTAACACAAAAATATCATATGAAATTAAGTTCATTTCAGATAATGCACACACACAATTTTATGCTAGGAATTTAGCCAACTAAAGGTGAAAATTACCCTGAAGAGTCATGACCTCTAGTTTGAAAACCCGTTCTCGTTGAAACAGATTAAAGGGAGGTAATAAATTTATACTTTATGGTTAACTAATTTTTATTTTTAAATTTTTTTAATTATAGCTGGTGACTAATTTTTCAAGTATAACCGTTTTTAGCCGCAATTTGTACAAATTTTGAATACTTATTATTATAACATTTTGTTTCACCTTCCCCCATTATTTTTGCAGAGAGCATTCCGTGGATCCCAGATCAGTTTGGATGAACGGGTATTTGCCATGGAGCAATGTAAAACATTACCAATGTGCTACTTGCTACAGAAAATCTATCCCAGTCTTTATCCTCTGCACAATTTAGATGATGAGGTAAGTTTCAAACGACTAAAATAAGTTTGGTACAAGGCTATATTTTTGGAGTACTTATAAAAAAAAAAATGGGATTCATTATTAACAGCTGTAGAAAAAAAATATAGCTGTCCTATTTACATTTTTAATTGCCTTAAGTTTCAAAGGACTAATAGATATGAAATAACCCAACAAGGATTGTCATGCTGTTAAAGCACACCAAACAAATTACTAACAATTAAACTAACACTAGGAGTATGGAAACTGGGATATAGAAAATCCTGAGGGGAGGAGGAAGTAGTATTAGCCCAGCTGCGCATGGGCCACACGAGGCTTTACACATTCCTTTATACTTGAACAAGAGGAACAATTACGATGTGTAACGTATAAAACACAGTGCACTGTTAAACATTTCCTCATAGAATGTGAAGTTTATACTCCAACCGGAAAAAAAGCTTTTTCAATGCAAATAACATGAAAGACTTGTTTGAAAATGTTCACAGCATCTGGTTACTGATAGTTTCTCACCTATGTGGTATTCAAACTAATCTTGATCTGAAGATCGCATAAACAAGAAAGTGTCAGTAACCAGGTGCTGTTGACTTCATGTTCACGCTACCTTAACTTGTGTGTGTGTAATATATATATATATATATATATATATATATATTGGGAGAATATGTGCTTAATTGAAGTTGTACCTAATTTTGAAAGTTAATTAATAAATAATTAATTAATTAGGCGGGCATACCTATTCAAATGTAAGGCTAAACAAATCGAGAAAAATCCTTACATTTAGCCTTACATTTGAATAGGTATGCCCGCCTAATTAATTAATTATTAATTAATTAACTTTCAAAATTAGGTACAACTTCAATTAAGCACATATTCTCCCAAAAATTGTCAGCTAAAAAAAGCCATATAAAAAAAAAACATCTTTTGTGTATTTACTTCTCATATATATATAAAACCAAATAAAATATTATGGTGCTAATTTACTGTTACTAAAGTTTCATGCATATTATGCAATCTTCAGGCAGTTAAATATTAAAAAAATATATATCTGTTTTGTTTGCTAATTTGAGTTGTTTCAATAAAGAATTAAAGTCTTTTAAAAAATGTCTTTTGATTTTTATCTAAGCTTCACTTTAATTTTTTTTTCTTTTTATCTGAATTCCATTTATGTGGAAAAATCCTTTCCTTTTTATGCCCAAAATAAATTCTGACCAAAATAATAAAAGAATCTCAAGTACCTCCAATTGGCTGTAGGCCTGGTAGAATCACCGTGCAGGGGGTTTCCTCATCCACTCAAAACCCAGACATTGTGTCGCTACTCGAGTATTTTGTTCTAATGTAGTTTCCTCAAACCATAACAATATCACTTGTTTTTCTGCTGTAAAAAAAAAAAATTATCATTTTCTTGTTCTTGCCTTTTGACCTGTTCATTAACTATTTTTTCTTTCTTTCTTTCTTTTTGTAGCACACGACAGAACGAAACGGTATTAATGTGCCGTGGACCCCAATTCTTCAATTAACAGCTGCCAATCTTGACAGACATGGTGTCTATTTGTTAGATGCGATGGATTCTATGGTGATGCTTGTGGGTGGTGCCATTAGTGATCAATTTTGTCAAGAGGTTTTTGATGTTCCTAACTTCTCTTCTCTTTGTGATGGAATGGTAAGAAACTTAGATTATTCCTCCTCTTACATTCATCCTGGGTATGGCGTTATAACATGTGATTGTTATATTAACGTTGGAAGGCTTAAAGTAAACTCCCACCAATGAGGTACATGGATATACATAGAAAACATTCCGACAAAGGTCAAAAGATAACAATATGTTTATTCCGTAAGTGACGGAGATACATGCAGAGAAAGATATACAAAAGAGTACATGTACAAACAGAAGGTGTATAAAACGGATACAGGAATGTTCTATAAAAGGAAATATGCTTATGACTTACTAGTAGCAGGTAGGTAGGGGGGTAAAACCCTCTAACCTAATGTTACAATTAACATATGTGGGTTTTTAAATTCTTCACATAAGATTTCCATTAACTTTGGCCCACAGACGGTTTTTTTTTCTCTTATTCTTTTTCTTTCACTTTGTCTTTGTATTCCCCACCCTTATCTTTTCCTCATTGTCTACATTCTAAAAAGTTATAGATTGTTAAGTTCGTATTACTGTTTTTCACTCCGAAATATAAAACAAGGGCTTATTTTCGGGGGATGTTATTTCTTTCATCTATCTGCTGCTCTCAACTAGGGTTTATTTTAAGGGGATGGCTTATATTAAAATCATCCTGAAAAATCATGCTAAGTCTTATTTTGCTGGTTGGTCTTATTTTCGAGGAAACCTGGTATTACTTATTACTAACTAACCAACAATTGTTTTGCAAGAATATAAAAATATAAAATAGAGATATTGGAAAAAGTCATAAAATCAGGATTATCTATCTATCTATCTATCTATCTATATATATATATATATATATATAAATAAAGAATGTTTCTGGTATATACATGTCGACTTATAACTCCGAAAAGAGATATCATTCTGAATTGAAATCTCACAGAAACATTAATGTGTTTCTAACTAAGAAACACACAAAATTTGTTTTTTGATTTTTACTAATTAATTGATATAATTTGATAATTAAACAAAAATCAACCAATTTCTAGAACTCTTCACAGTAAGGAAAAATAAAGTAAGGAAATATTGGGTCAAAAAGGAAATGAATTAGACGAATACATTTCACTTTAACTCAACAGGCTAGGTATTATCTCTTTCACCCAGTCTGTTTGTGTCTCTCTCTCTCTCTCTCTCTCTCTCTCACTCTCTCAAAAAAAATTGTTTTAAAACAAGTTTAGGATTATATTAAAATAAAAAAAAATTTTTAAATGTAAACAAAAAAAAAAAAGCATTTCCTAAAAAACATTGTAATATACGAATTCTCGGCAATTTTTTAAATTTATTTAATAGAATATTTTCCTCTTATTCTCTTTTACTCCTGTTTTCTCCCTTTCTCACTGGTGTTCCTAAAAAAAATTTAGTCCAGTCATGGACTGGGTACTTTTGCTAGTGTGTGTGTGTGTGTGTATATATATATATGACATACAGTGTTTCCCTAAAATAAGACCACACTTATATTAATTTTCACTCTAAAATATAACACTAGAGCCAGTTTTCTGGAGATGTCGAGTATTTACGTCACATGATGATGTTGTGAAGAATGCTTATTTCTTTCGTCTTTCTGCCACTCTCAACTAGGGCTTATTTTAAGGGCATGGCTTATATCAAAATCATTCTGAAAATCACTCTAGGTCTTATTTTGGAGGAAACACACTATTTAGATTTTTCTGACTATTGTCCTCATCTTTATTGCCATATACACACTGGTTCGCCCAGTATTTTCTCCAACCTTCTTCAGGTGTTCCTTTTCGAACTCTGGAACCTTCAAGCCTGTTTTTTTTTTTTTTTCTTCTTCTTCTAAATCCTTCTATTATATTTTCAGACATCTTTGCCCGAGAAAGAAAATCCAGTGTCTGAAAGAGTTCGTACATTTGTCTATGGTTTAATGGATGCTCGACCTAATGGCACCCTATTTATCATTTTGAGGTAAGTTATTTTTCTTTTTCTCTTCAACCCCCCCCCAATTACCAACCATGGCCAGAGTGAGGCGAAAGACGATGTCTACATCATGGTATCTTCCGCTAAAATTGCTTACTGACTAACTAAACTTCCCTTCTCACGTTTTCCCAGTGGCAGAAGCCAAGTGGTCAACTACAGGTTACTGAATGTCAATCATTTGAGCCCCTCTGATTTTGAATTTCAACAAATCTTAATACAAAATCTAACTACATTACATTCAGAATTCGTAGCCAACCCACAAATTATGTAACATATACACCTGTGTCAAAATTAGGGCTGGTTTAGCTCGGTCGGTAGAGTGTTCAGCTGGGAACTTCAAGGTTCCTGGTTTGATACCGGCCCTCGCCAACTCAGCGTACGAGTAGCATAGGGATCTGTGTGGTAAAGTGAGGAGCTGATGGTAGGTGTGGCACCTCGCCTCAGATGCTAAAAACAATCTCTTTGGTCTAGTGCTAGTGAAAAGGGGATAGACTCCCTCGCTGTCTGGCTGATACTGACTTTAGGCCACTCCAATGACTAAGAATAGTTACTTGAGGCTATAATTATTTAAAGCACTGTCGGCTGAGGCTTTAGAACACACCAACTGCACCTCTGCAGAGAGGGGTAAGACTCCCCCAATGTTGAGGCTATAATTATTTACTAAGGATTATTATTATTATTATTACATTTTTGAAACCATATGATTGTGTATGAATTATTGCTATTAAGAATAGTTGCTTTAAGCTATAAAGAAGTAAAGTCGTTGGGGTGGCCTAAAGTCAGTATCAGCCAATCAGCAAGGGAGTCTATCTCCTTTTCACTAGCACTAGACAAGGAGATTATTTTTAGTGTCAGGTGGAGCACTACACCTAGCATCAGCTCCTTTACCACACACATCCCTGTGCTACTTATAACCTGAGTTGGCGAGGGCCGGAAAAAAAAAAAGGCTTGAAGCTATAATTGTTTACAAAGGATTACTATTATTATTGATTAAAAATATATAGCAAAAAAAAAAATGACTCTGGCATTAAATAACCCAACAAAGTTTGGCATACCGTAAAACCAAGCAGTCAGGCCGGCATGTCAGCAGGGACTGTAGAATACACTGACTGCACCTCTGCAGACTCCCTCCCCTCAATATGTCCACCTGTTGGCCAAGGGTGGTAAACTGTGATGCTTAAGGATGGAACCCTGGTAGTTGAAAAGTTCATGACATGCAACACTCCACATTGGCCCTTATTTAGGCTAGATGGGTGGTTGGAAAGGCCCCCTCTGATCAATTGGCTGGCCATGTCAAACCCTAGTACCTTATGTATGACATATAGACCTCAGGTTGCTTACAGTGCAAGCTGTTGTTTAAGTGGTCACCCATCTAAGTATTGAACTTTTTCATAGCTGTTTAATTAGTCTAGCAGGAAATGTTGCTTTTAGTGTGACTTGACTGTCAATCCTGAACTGTACTATATTGTTTACAACACTTAAATTTGACACACAGGTCTCGGGTTGCTTATGTTACCTGTTGCTTAAATGGTCACACATCTAAGTACTAAACTAACTCATTGCTGGTGATCTGACTGTCCAGCGGAGATCCTTTGTGTTAAGTAGAGTGTGATTCTTGGTAAAGATTCCTTTGGTTGTTCCTTGGTGCTCCTCAGTCTTGTAAGTCCTTTGTCAATGATTGCAACTCGACGTCTCTTAGTATCAGCGATTAAGTAGTTAACCAGCCACATTCAGGCTGTTGATTGGCTGAGGTTTAAACCACGTGACCTTGCTTAGTCTATAAATTTAAGTGGTGTATTAGGGCCGGTTTAGCTCAGTCGGTAGAGCATTTGGCTAGGAATCACAAGGTTCCTGGTTCGATACCGGTCTTCACCAATTCAGCATATGAGTAGCACAGGTATCTGTGCGGTAAAGTAAGGAGCTGATGGTAGGTATGGCACGCTGCCTCAGACGCAAAAACAATCTCCTTGGTCTAGCGCTATTGAACAGGGGATAAACTCCCTCGCTGTCTGGCTGATACTGACATTAGGTCGCCCCGATGACTTTACTTTACTTATTGCAGCACACCTTATATATAAAAATATTCCAACTAGTGCTTTCAATGTGATTGTGGTTTGGCTGTTGTTTGTTTCGTCTTTTGTGAAATATTTTCTTTAATTATTCATGTCTTTTTGTTTTCCAGGGAAGACAGCAAACGGAAACACTTGTTTTTCCAACATTTTGTGGAAGATCGGACAGAATCGACAATGTCCTATTATGAATTCATCCAACATATTCAGAAGCAGGCCAAGGGATGATGAAATGTCCTTGTGTCTTTGAACCAATGTTACTACTAATGACTGTTGTAATGAGAGAAAAAAAAAACAAAAACCCAATTCCATCTGCCTTTGCCCGCGTGCAATCAGTCAAGCTGCACACCACACTTCCAATTAAAACTCTTTAAGTTTAAAAATGAAAACATAAAAACCTTCAAGAATATCTCAAGTGCACCCTGCATACGTCACTTTAGGGGGGAAAGGGGGGGGGAAAGCAATATTGGTCTTGATATTCTCGTCTTTTCTACCATTGTCTATCTCTCTCTTTCTCTATTCCTTTTACTTTTTTTTTTCTTTCTTTAAGACTTTTTTTTCCCCAAAAAAACTTTTTTTTTTTTCCCAAACTTTTTCTTTTATAAAACTTTCATTTTTTTAAAAACATTTTTTAAAACTTTTTTTAAAAAACTTTTCCTCAGAACATTACTCTAAATTCATCTTTTTTTTTTTTTTTTAATTAAGAGTATGATATCTGAGAAATATTTAGAATTTCTAACTCCATTCCTAAATTTGGTTACTGAATCTTTTGTTTCCCCCCCCCCCCGCCTCTCAATAATAGACCCATGTTCATTTCTGCCTAACAAAAACCCTAGTTATTTGTTGTTCAACCCCAAAAACAAAAACACATTGTCCATGTGACTAAAACTGAGCATGATAGCCTGTTGCTTTTTTTTCTCTTCTTCTTTAGAAAGTCATCGAAGAATTTTCTTTCCAAAATGTAAATACGAAATCATTGTTATGCTTCACGGATTTTAATTTTAAAAGTGAAGGAAAAAGTAAATATTTGTTTTTAATGAGCACAACTTCTTTTCTTGGTTTTTAATATTATTTTCACTAGATGTATAGACCCTTTTTTTTTTCTCTTTCTCTTTCCTCTAAATCTCAGGATTTTTTCTGTGGCTTTACTCTCTTCATTGTTATTGTTATTTCAACCACAATTCTTTATTCTTCACTTTGTTTAATGTATAGCTGTTTCCTTTTGAGTTTTTACCATTATTATTTAGAAGAAGAATAAGAAATAACAATTTGTTACATTTAAAACCATAGTATGCATGTAGATATGTATGTATGTGTGTGTGTACATGTGTATTTGGTAAAGATATTTTTTATTTTTCTCAAATGTTGGTCATCTTTCAACAATTACACCTGCCAGCCATATTTTTTTATTGATTTGAAGATGATGTTTTCAAAGATTTTTGTTGTCAGATAAAAATAAACAATTCCAAATTTTTTGGCCTTTTTACCCTTGGTCATTACCCATCCTCAGGGACTGTGCTCTAGTTACATCTTCCACATGATAAGTGGGGACACACACACACACACACAATTATACGCTTTGTCTTGCTTATATTCTCATTTTGAGATGAGACCAATAAGGATATTTCTTAGACTCTTCATTTCATTTTGCCTTGTCTCACTCATCTTGTGAGACCAGAAACTTTTTCTATACAGCAATAAACCTAGTAATTCTAAGACCAACATGGTAAAATTTAATTACACCCCGAAAACACACACATACTCACACGTTACATTGTCTTGAATTAATTCAGATAAATGTTATTTTAATATATATATATATGATATTTGTGCATTTTCCACACACTTGCACAATAATAGTCACCTCTTCATATGAAAGTGATTGTCTACACTGTCCCTTTCACACATTCAACATTGTCTTGAATTAATTCAGATAAATGTTATTAATTTGGTTTTCCTGGACTGGAATCATTGATTATCCATTATTCTAAATGGACCACATATTATTATATCTGATTTTTGTGCATTTTCCACACACTTGCACAATCATAGCCATCTCTTCATATGAAAGTGATTGTCTACACTGTCCCTTACACACATAAAAACAAAACTTAATATTAAATGCTTTGGAAGAGACTACAATTTTATTGTTGATTTTTATATCCCTTAACAATTTGAAATACCTTTTCTAAGAAGAATGGCTCAACCAATGATCTATTTGTTTTTGATTGAAATTCAAATCAAAACTTTCATTTTTTTTCTGTCTACACCGTTAAACACTTAAAAAGGCATAGAGGAAACTATTTGGTAAAATTTCTATAAACCCAAATTTTTTATCTTTACTTTTTGTTTCCCTATTATTTGCAACTGAAGCTTCTCCCTACCTCCCCATTGTTACTTGTGTTAGTTGATTAGGAGGTTCTATTTCTGTGAGAACTTCAGCTGACTATTTTTGCTTAGATTTTATTCAAGTCAGAAGCCTCAAAGAATTTCCTTTGGCCAAAATGAATTCTATGAATCAAAAAAAAAAAAAATTGAAGTATTTATTTTTTCTGTATTTGATAAAAATTCTCGATTTAATGTCAACAGCCCCTCCCCCCCAATATTCACGCAGTCAGAAAATGGTTTTACCTTTGATCATATTGATCTGGAGAGAGAGAAAGGATTTGGATTGGGATTTTTACTAAATCAGAAAAGGACAAAACACTTAATACAAAGGAATATATTGTCTTGTGTTCAGCTTGATAATTAACTATATTTTCTCTTTTGAGTTTCATATATATATATATATATATATATATATATATATATATTATTTTTTTTTCTTCTAAAGATTATTAAAAAATGTTGACCTGGATTCACACACCCACACATTCTTTTTTTTGGGGGGAGGGGGTTTAACTACTAATGCTACTACAATGAAAACGTATCAAATTTTGATGAGTGAGTGAGTATGATGTATATATATGTGTATGTATATATATATATATATATGTGTATATGTATGTATGTGTATATATGTATATATATATATATATATATATATATATATATATAATTATATATAATTTTTTATTAAGAAAAAAAAAATTAAAACCATTTACCCCCCCCCTTTTTTTTAATAAACCTTTTTTTTTTCTGGCTGAAGTGTTAGATTTGAGGTTGGCAGACTTGAATTTAAAGATTTCTTGGGCTTAGGAATTGAAAGCCACCTTACCAAAATAACAGAAGAAAAAAAAAATCATCACTTTCCTTGTCAGTCTTTTTTGTCTCTCTCTTTCTCTCTCTCTCACACAGCTTCTCTCTCTCTCTCTCAAATATGTATGAATTAAATATGGCTGAAAATTCTTTGATGTTTTACTAAATTCTACCCCCCACAAAGATGTTCCTCCTCCTCCTCCTCCTCATCCTCCTCCTCCTCTCCTCCTCCTCCTCTTTTTTTTATTTTTATTATTTAAGCGTGTTTCTTTGTGTGACAAATAGTGATTCCATAATTTTGTTGGTCAATGTTAAGGTACCGTTTTTTTTTTCTTCTTCCTATTCCTATTCTCCTTCTTTATTTTATTATTTGCAATGTTTCTTTGTGGTGCTGGTTACACTTGAGGTTTGTTCTTGGATTGCCAAAGAAGATCGAGAACAACTCTAAAAGTGCTTCATATATACTACTTTATATACTTACAAACACTGACTTAAAACACAAACCCAACCAAACAACATAACATAAAAAAACCCCAGACATTTTCCACTTGTTGGTGCATTTCCTATTTGTGTGTTTGTGTTGCTCGATACTTGACAAACAGGTGGTGGCATTTGGTGTGAAAAGAAAAGAAGTAACCATTAGAAAACAAAAATTTTTTCATCTTATGAATTTTTTTCTTTTTTTTTTTTTTTTCTAATAAAAAAAAGAAATTTTACCTGTTATGATGTCTAACATCAGTGATATATCGAAAATTGAATAATAAATATTTTAAAAAAGTTTCTTCATGATTTTGTGTTTAGTTTTATTTTATTTTATTTTTTTCATTTTTTAATTGTAGTTATACTATTTCTCTGAATTTTTTCAGATGAGGCTTGATAATTAGTATTATTTGGATTATTCAGACTATTGTCCTCATCTTCATTGTTATCTGTACAACATTTCGACTGATATGCCGTCCTACCTTCTTCAGGTATTTCTTGTCGGATCCGGGAACCTTCTTTACGAACTCTGGAACCTTTTTGTCGTAATTGGGAGCCATCATGGAACTTTGGACTTAATCCTTTATTCATTCCACGGGTGTATCCTGTTCTCATTCCGCTAACTATAGCTGAGGTACAGGTGTTAAGCTGTGTTAATTATTATTCTATGTTACTATTGTCCCTTGAGCAGGATTAAACCTGCAGTCTAGAGAGAACTGTCATTTAGAACTGTCTTAACCTAACTCCTTTATCCACTAGGCAATGTGTCCAATAATTGTAATTATACGGACTAGAAAAAAAAAGAAGATTTTTAAGTCTATTAATAATGGAGATTTGCTTCCAGTTTTTGTCTGTAACAAAAATGACGTCACTGCTTACATCACATTACCCAAAATCGTCATAACATAGAATAAATAAACTCAAAATTTGAACATGCAACATTAGACAGTCCTCGTTGTTTTTTAAAACAAGTTTTAATAAATACATGACTGGTATTATATATCTATATATAGTTTGTTTTATTTTAATACATATTTAAAGTTTATATTTCAAATTGTTTTATTTTCTAATCCTTTAATGAATTTGATGATTTTACTTACTTAGGGTACAAACTCGCTGACATTGAATTTTTTACTCCCACCCCTCAGGAAATATGTTTTAAAAATCTATTTTTACATCGCCCAGAGGGTGTTTTTATTTTATACTAGTATATATAATACAGGGTTGTTATTCCATCTATTAATATGGTCACATCAAGCCCTAGCATTTATATGATGGTCCCAACCCTATTGCCCTTATGGCAAGAACCAATCCTTGTTTATCATGAAGGTGCTAGAAGGTGGTGGCTGAGGGTCTACATGTCCTGGGAATGATGTTAAACTCTATCTGATGGTGAGGTTCCAGTTTTAAAGGTTTGGGGAATGTGGAGCACTCTGACCTGCAGTTGTAATGTGTGTTAGGGTCACATTTATGTGTTAAATAGTAAAATGTGTTCATAAAATAAAAAATGAGTATTCATTAAGAATGAATTTATTTCAAAACTTAGCTGGCATTAAATGACCCACTGAGGTTGATATGCCATAAAACAAACCAAACCAAACTATATATTCATGATTTTTAACAATAAATTAAATGCTCATTGATAAACTTACACAATTCCTGAAGTTATTGTGACGTAAGCAATGATGTAGTTTTTGTTACAGACAGACATCAAATCTCCATTATAATAAGATATTAACCCCCCCCCCTTCCTGGGAGTGTAAAAATTTAATCTTCAAAAGATATTGCTTGAGAGAGTGGGAGTTTGTTTTATGACAGCAGCAATGTTTTTTAAAAATACACCCGTTTTTACATAATTCTCCAAAATTTTATTAGAATTGAACGAATATTTTAATTTTAGTGTTAATTAAGATTTCAAAGATCTGTTTACAGTTTGTTTTAGGAAAGAGCAAAAATCCTTTAAAATTTTAATCTTGATTTTATCGACGTCCAAAATTACTTAGTCATATATATATATATATATATATATATAAAATAATAATGATATTATGGATATTATAAACTCATTAAGTTTCATGTTTACACAATCTTCAGATGAGTCAAATGGTTGAGATTTTAAAAACCAGTAGTTTTTTAGCGTTTATATAAATGTTGAAGCGTATTCACGCTAAAAACCAGTAGTTTTTTAGCGTTTATATAAATGTTGAAGCGTGTTCACGCAATGGAATGTTATAATGCTAAAGTTTTAAAAAAAGCCCAAAAAAAACCTACTCTACTTTCACCATAAGGATCTACAGGGTTAAATCCACTGAATTAATCAAGATATTAATTCAGTGGATTTAACCCTGAAGATCCTTATGGTGAGACTCGAGTAGGTTATTCCTGTGTATACAATTATAATAATAAATTTGCTCTACTTATGTATTGAGCACTTTATATTTGTTATATTGCTGTCTTATCATTGTGAAACTTGTATTAACTAACCATTGTGGCCAATTTCCCCGGTCTGTCACCTTTTTCATATAAAATCATATATAATCATAAACTATATAAAAAGAAGAGAAGCCTTTTAACATCATAAACAAAATCTTGCAAGCTTTTGCTTGTTTCAACAAATTTCTTTTCATATAATTTATGATTATTAACCCAGTTGAGTCCTGTTGATGGATTAATTAAAACCAAAACCCTTTAGGGTCGGCTTTCTAAATGTCAGATTTTGACTTATTTTCATTTTTTCAAAAACTTTTTACTTAACTCTTAACATCCTATACCACCTCATTCCACCGGGCCAGAAGTCACATTTGTTTTCCTAATCTGACCCAAACGATAGCCTTTGTTTAAATGTAATAAACATATTTAGAAGTCTTTATTTTTAGGGAAATAACAGATAACTTTAAATGAAAAGGCCATTTTTAGTCATTTTTTGATAAATCCTTAGAGGATTGGGATTCTGGACTTGGAAAATTCTCAACAGGATGTTAAGAGAATTACATTGTCAGATTTTATATCCATTTTTTTTTTCTTCATATATAAGATTTTTTTTTTTTTTTTTCTGACATTTTTGTACAATGACAATTTTAAAAATTCATATATGTGCTCAATACATGCAGTGTTGGGCTGAATGCTCAATCAAGATCCGCCCGCAGAGGCTAGCTTAATGGCCGCCTGATAGGGCGACCTTTAAACTACTTTTGCTGACATAAAGTGTAAAAGAAAAGTATTCAGCTGCTCAACCATTAGGATTTGTTGTGTAGTTCTCTATTGCTTTTTCTCTCGGCTTTTCACTAAAGTTTAGGATAGGAAAGGCATGGATTGCTATTGACTGGTTAGCAATGTGTGTTCTTAATTGTCTGTTCTTAATAACAATTAAGTTAATTTCAAATAATGCGCGAGCACATTTTATGATATTTTCGTGTCAAAACATGCAGTTGTATTGATTTTAACAAATTCGTATTTTCAGTGTAGATTTACGGTGAAATTAAAATGGCTGACCAAAACATAATGGCTTCCTCAAAGTGAAATAAACAAGGGGAGATTACTCTCATTTATTTTGGTAATGTTTAGATTACGGTGTTGACACATTTAGGTCTTTTTTCTGGGAAAAGGTAATTTTATTTTTAGATATGAAGAAGCTCTATGATTAAGAGATCGCTCCACATTGAAATAGGAAGGTAACTTGTAAAAACACATTAATAAAATTTTATTTTTATTTTAGATCTTGATTAAATCAACTTCCTTTTAAAAAAAAAAAAAAAAAAAAAAAAAAAAATAGAAATAAAATAGTTTCAGGTTAAAAAAAAAAAAATGCACAACTCATTCTCCACGGGTAGAATTTGTCACTAGGTCACAATTATGGGGTATGCCAGCCAGGATTGAACTCGCTTTTCAGTTATTTCTTTTAAGTCTAACATGATCAAAGGGGAACCACTCATGACTGATAAATTATTTATTTTCCCATTAAACTAACCCTAACTCGGTCTTCTTTTTTCCTAGTAGATCAATAAATGAATAAATAATTTATCAGTCAAGAGTGGTTCCCCTTTGATCATGTTAGATTTATAGAAAATAACCTGTTTTTTTGTTGTAATGAATCTGCAAGACGAGTTTGTTAACTATTACACCACGACGATACGCCCTAATAGTTTCAGGTTGATGTTGACCGCATATTTCAATGACGTCATTTAACGTGACCACATTAAAACAAAACAAAACAAAAAAAACAAACCAACAAACATCTGGGAGAATCGATCATTAGTCATCGATCATTTGTTTGTGGCAACGCACACAATGCAAACACATTTCAGTGCCTAATAAAATCCAAGGGAGATAACTCTCGACAGACATATATGAACAACTAAATTTTGAGACATTTAATTAAAAATTTAAACAATATTTTATGTGTGTTTTTTTTGTGTTGTGTGGGAGAGATTTCTTTTTTTTTTTTTTTTTCAGTGATTTATTTAAAATGACATAATTGTTTCCCCCTTTTTTTTCTCCTCAAGGAAGAACAAATTTAGAATTTATTGTCTTTAAGTTCAAAGTCCGGTTATTATAATCCGAGTTGTCTCCCTTGTATCTATCCGCCTGTAAGCATTTTTAAAATGGAACATTTAATTATTATTTACTAAGCTTTCCTTAGTTGCGAATGATTGATTTTTAACGACATTTAAATATGCCAAGGGTTATTTTATGCCTAGAAATTAGGGAATAGCATTCAATGTATGTTCATATTTTCATTTTTGTGTAGTTGTTTTTTAAGAGATTTTTTGTAGACAGTTATTTTATTTATCAACTATTCCTATCTAATACAAATAATTTGCACACACTTATATGGTTTTCAAGTATCCTATCTAATACAAATAATTTGCCACAATTATATGGTTTCAAGTATTCCTATCTAATACAAATAATTTGCACACAATTATATGGTTTCAAGTATTCCTATCTAATACAAATAATTTGCACACAATTATATGGTTTCAAGTATTCCTATCTAATACAAATAATTTGCACACAATTATATGGTTTCAAGTATTCCTATCTAATACAAATAATTTGCACACAATTATATGGTTTCAAGTATTCCTATCTAATACTAATAATTATATAATTCAATTGTTTTTAAAAAAAATAATAATTAGTTGATTGTACACACATGATTTCAAGTAACTAATAATAATCTTTAGTGAACTGAGGGAGTCTCCGGGGCGTAGTGGTTAACGTGGTGGCATGCGACGCCATAGTTAGCGAGTTCGAACTCTAGTCACGTTATTAAGTTTATTGGGTTATTAATACTTTTGGGAATAGTATAAACTCCCTGATTCCCTAAGCTATGGGTTAAATAGTAGGTAATCCTTAACTTGTTCCTCGTAAATTCCTACCATAAAATAAATTGAACCCTCATTTTATATCCGTGTTTTTGCAATAAATGTTTTATTTTTCTTGCACCCGTTATTTTACAATACTAAATATATTTTCTTTATTTGTTAAAGAATAAAGAATAAAGAAAATATATTTAGTATTGTAAAATAACGGGCGCAAGAAAAATAAAACATTTATTGCAAAAACACGGACATAAAATGAGGGTTCAGTTTATTTTATGGTAGGAATTTACGAGGAAAAAGTTAAGGATTACCAAATAGTACTACTACTGTTTTTCTACAAGGATAGCTTTGGTATTAAATAACCCACATAATTTGATATGCCATTAAACAAAAAAAAAAAAACAAACAAACGAAACCATAGTAAACACTTATAGTTTCAAAGTATCTATTCTTGATACACATAATTTACAGAAAGGTACGAGCTTCTCCCCTCAGCTATGGGTTAAATAATACCACTACTATTTCTCTGAAATTTTTTTGGACACATAGCGTAGTGGATATAGGCGTTGGGTTAAGACAATTTTAAGTGACAATTATCTCTAGACTGCAGGTTCAATCCTGGTCAAGGGCAAAAGTAACATAGAATAATAATTAACACAGTTTAACATTTGGGTACTCTATGAGGAAGTTCGTCCCGGTCCCCTGCCTCCAAATTTGCTGTTCGGTGACGTATCAAATACCAACCCCAACTAGTACCGCTAGAGCGGTGTTACTTGAAAGAAAACAACCAACTCAATCTATCTATCTATCTATCTATCTATCTATATCGTTGCGTTTATCTATCTATCTATCTATCTATATCGTTGCGTGTTTACCTATCTATCTATCTATATCGTTGCGTGTTTACCTATCTATCTATCTATATCGTTGCGTGTTTACCTATCTATCTATCTATCTATCTATATCGTTTTGTTTATCTATCTATCTATCTATTTACTGTCGAAAATATCTATCTATCTCAGTCTGTTCAAAACTATCTAAACAAGAAATATGACAAATTTCTATAAATAAACAAGAATTACGACAAATTACGATAATAAGAATTACGACAAAAAAAGAAAAATTAGAATTGCGACAAAAAACGGTTTAATGTTTTTTCTTTCGAATGGAAAAAAATAAATAAACAAGAATAAGACAAAAAAGAAATTTGCTGTTCGGTGATGTATCAAAATTTCAACCCCAACTATAACCGCTAGAGCGGTGTTACTTGAAAGAAAACAACCAACTCAAATAACAATCCCAACTATCGTATCGACGCCTATTTGTGGGGGGGGGGGCTTTTTTGTCTTAATTGTAATTTTTCTTTTTTTGTCGTAATTCTTATTAAAACATTAAACGTTTTTGTCGTAATTCTAATTTTCTTTTTTTGTCGTAAATTCTTATTATCGTAATTTGTCGTAATTCTAATATCGATATTTTCGACAGATAGATAGATAAACACAGATAAACACAACGATATAGATAGATAGATAGATAAACACAACGATATAGATAGATAGATAGATAAACACGATATAGATAGATAGATAGATAGATAGATAAACACAACGATATAGATAGATAGATAAACACAACGATATAGATAGATAGATAGACACAACGATATAGATAGATAGATAGACACAACGATATAGATAGATAGATAGATAGACACAACGATATAGATAGATAGATAGATAGATAGAACACAACGATATAGATAGATAGATAGATAGACACAACGATATAGATAGATAGATAGATAGATAGATAGACACAACGATATAGATAGATAGATAGATAGATAGACACAACGATATAGATAGATAGATAGATAGATAGATAGACAACGATATAGATAGATAGATAGATAGATAGAAGATAGATAGATAAACACAACGATATAGATAGATAGATAGATAGATAGATAGATAAACACAACGATATAGATAGATAGATAGATAGATAACACAACGATATAGATAGATAGATAGATAGATAATAAACACAACGATATAGATAGATAGATAGATAGATAGATAGATAAAACACAACGATATAGATAGATAGATAGATAGATAGATAAACACAATAGATAGATAGATAGATAGATAGATAGATAGATAAACACAACGATATAGATAGATAGATAGATAGATAGATAACACAACGATATAGATAGATAGATAGATAGATAGATAGACACAACGATAGATAGATAGATAGATAGATAGATAGATATAGATAGATAGATAGATAGATAGATAGATAAACACAACGATATAGATAGATAGATAGATAGATAGATAGATAGATAAACACAACGATTATAGATAGATAGATAGATAGATACGATAGTTGGGATTGTTATTTGAGTTGGTTGTTTTCTTTCAAGTAACACCGCTCTAGCGGTTATAGTTGGGGTTGAAATTTGATACATCACCGAACAGCAAATTTGGAGGCAGGGGACCGGGACGAACTTCCTCATAGAGTACCAACATTTGTACCCCAGCTATGGTTAGCGGAATGAAAACAGGATACCCCCGTGGATTGAATAAAGGGTTGGGTTCAAAATTCCGTGATGGCTCCCGATTACGACAAGAAGGTTTCCAAGTTCAAAAAGAAGGTTCTCGAGTTCGGGAAGGGTCTCGAGTTCGACAAGAAATACCTGAAAAAGGCAAGAGCGCACATCGGCCGAAACGTAGTACAGATAACAATAAAGATGAGGACAATAGTCCGAATAATCCAAAGTACCACTACATGGACAGTTTTAGCCGTAAAACAAACCAAACCAAACCAAACCAAACCAAACGGATGAAAAAGGTGACCAACTGGGTGTTTTGCTAAAACCTAAAATTTGACCATACTGACCAATAGTACAAACCAGAATTCGTCTCAGAAAAAGAAGCTTAACAATTATTTGGGATTGTTATAAACAAACGATTGACACAACTCCTACCAGAAGTATTTGGTATTAATCAACAAAAAGAACCTGTCATCTTGTGGATTTTGCCAGTTCAGTGGATTATAGATTAAAATAAAAGAACTTTAATTAGTATTATCTGCGTTATTCGGACTATTGTTATTTGTACAACGTTTCGGCCGATATACCCTCCGGCATTCTTCAGGTATTTCTTGTCGGACTCGGAAGAAGGTTCCCGAGTCCGAGAAGGTTCCCGAGTCTGACAAGAAATACCAGAAGAAGGCCGGAGGGTATATCGGACGAAACGTTGTACAAATAACAATAAAAATGAGGACAATAGTCCGAATAACGCAGATAATACTAATCATCAAGCCTCATCTCAAACATTCAGAGAAAAATAAATTTAATATATAGAAAAATAGGTGGATCTTGCCAGAGAGCTGAAAATGCCTCTGGGTCATGAAGGTGGTGGTGATAGCAATTGTTGTTGGTTCCCTTCGAACGATTCCAAATGGCCTGAAAAGGCAACTGAAAGACCTGGAAATCCCAGAGAGAATCGAGATTATCTAGAACACAACACGGTTAAAATCAACTAGACTATATTGAAGAATCACGTTGAAGGCGCCGGTTCCTGCTAGATCTCCGAAGTTAAGCAACAATGAGCCCGTGCAATACTTAGTTGGGGGTCATTTAACCAACATCCATTACTGTAAGAAACCGAATATCAAAATCCTTTGGTTCGACATTAAATGACCCCCCAAAAAGGGGGTTGATATCCCGTAAAACCAGACAATCAACCAGCCATTTAACCGTTTCGTTTTAGTCCACGTAGTACAGCCATACAGTAGTACTGACACGACAACAGCTTGGAAGAGTTCTTACTTTATTTTACAGATTTTCCATATTGATATAATGACTATGCATATACTTAGGTACCGCCCTCACAGTAATCTGATTGGTTAGTGTCCACCATAAATACTGGGCAATCTAGAGGTACAAACGTCTACTACTCTGACGCCTACACCTACTACTACTACTACTATGACGCACCAGCTTCATACTTACCTGCGAATATACCTCACTACAACTTCTACTAATATATTACTTCTACTAATATACTCCCACCAGGCCTTGCTGGGGGTCCAGTGTGCTTCGGCCACTGGATCAGGTTAAGTTGAAATTAATAGCGTCGATCCCAGGGAGCTTTCCCCCCAGGCAATACCTGTCCCCTTGGGGGCAGGGCTAGGTTTATTGCCCAGCGCCTGAGGCGCGCCCCTTGAGGGAGAATGCCAAAGGGATAGACGTAATTTTTTTCCACTAACAACCCATGAGCTTCGGCTTGTGGGTGGGTCCACATAAAAATGTCCTTGTGTCAAGCCCTCATAAGTGGGATGAGCGGCAAATAACCTTACCCGGATATATCACATATTAAAAAAAAACATCCTGTAATTGTAACTTTCCGATTCCATTTTCTTTACGGATAACCGTTACGCAACCTCTGGATCCTGGAGAAAAGAACACACTAGAAATGGCTTGCGAGATTTGCTTGTTTGCTATCACTTTATATCCGAGTAGTTATTTACTAAGCTTAGCTTAGATGTGGCACAAGGCCACAAGTATGGGGCGCCCAATGACAATCGAACTCACTAAGAATAGTTTGAAAATACCAGTGTGCTTACAATTACACAACATGTCCTTATAACAAGCCCCAACCCTTTTATGTGCTAGAAGGCGGTGGTTGAGGGTCTTAGTGTTCTGGGTATGAGGTTACAAATAGACAAACAAACTTGGGTAGGCCAAACCTGGAATGATAATCAGACATTGTTGAACAGACATAAACACACACACACACGCGCAGAGTATTTGTAAGATACAAGACACAAAGCAGAATAGACGGTTACTAACAAATGCTTCCGTTTCAGAAATCTTCTGTCGAAGAGATTTTATCTCGAAATATTAAGAATAAATTAAAGGTTAACAAACAACACCATAGTTACCTTATTTTTCTTTACACTTGCATTGTGATAGCCTTCAAAACCAACCACCAAACCTATATATATATATATATATATACTTTTTTTCAGTCATCCACATACACGTGTTTCGAAGTTTACTTCTCATCAGTGTGGCTTTACTTTTAACAGCTACCTCAAGCCAGGATCGAAACCCGACAGAATTTTCGTCTGCCAAGTCTCTTACACATGCGGCTATTAGAGGCTGACTGTCTGGAGTGATAATTGATACATCCCTACACGGAATATTTTTTACAATCACCAGAGGACTCAAAGCTGTAAACAGTGTCGTAAGCGGAACACACACACACACACACACACACATATATATATATATATATATATATATATATATTATATATATATATATGTTTGGTACTATCACACTTGAAGAGACAGTAGTAGGCCAATGTACATTATTATTAAAAGATTGCTAAATATCTGTGATAGAACGTTGATAAATTAATGATAAATAAATATATATTTTTCAGTATATATTTATTTGTATGGAAACATATAACAAACAATATATATAGTTATTCGCCCATTCATAAAGGAGGAGAAGAAGAAAGAGAGGAAAAAAAAGGAGAGGAAAAGGAAATAAAAAGAGAAATTATAACCACACAAATAAAAAAAAAAACATAAGCACGTCATTTCTGAAATTACACTCTGATGATAAAGCTTTGCTTTGAAATCGATTAGACATATAAAACATCTTTTTGTCTTTATTTTTTACGCATTGTATTGCCTTCGAATTTTATTATTTTATATATATATATATATATATATATATATATATATTGTGCGTGGCAGCTTTTCCGATATCAGAATGGCGACGATGTGCCTGTCCCGTTATCTGACAAGTGTTGCGGTTAAGCGATGACGCTCTGTGACAAACCAGCCGTGACCAGCGAAAGAAAACGCTTGAATTCACTAATTGACTGTTCTACCAAGCATAGTTCATAATGTTGCAATGATGAAGCGTAAGAAGTGGCAATGTGTGTGTTTGCGGGTATGTATGCGTGTGCGTGTGTGCGTGCGTGCGTGTGTGTGTGTGTTTTTACGTGCGCACGCGCGTCTGCGTGTGTGAATGACATGTTTCAAGATAAAACTGAAGAGTGTCTTCTCATTGTGACATCTGATCAATCAAAGTCTTAATTAATACTGACACACACACACACACACACACACACACACACACACATATATATATATATATATATATATATATATATATATATATATATATATATATATATTAAGATATTTTTGAAGGCAAAATAATGCAAACTTATGTTGAAAAACATATTTATTTAAATTTCCTTTTTTTTTCTCTTAATATTTTCGGAGTTAAAATCCATCTTCAGAGAGTTCTTATAGAGTTGAAAAGCTTCCATCTGTGTTTGTTAAATCAACTGTGGTCTAATTCCGTTGAATTTGATGGAGATTTAAAATTCGGCAGAGATCGTAAAGTTCCGTTAAGTCCCGTGAGTTGTTGTATTTGTGGGAAGTTTGAAATCATTTAAGATATATTTTTTTCCTTTTAAATTATTTGATTTTAACTTGGATTTTCACTCCGAAAAATATTAGAGAAAAAAAAAAAAAAAAAGAAAAAAAGAAATTTAAATAAATGTTTTTCAACATAAGTTTGCATTATTTTGCCTTCAAAAATATCTTAATACATTTTATAATTAAGGCTTCTAACACACTATGAAAAAAAAAACCCAAACCTTTATATATATATATATATATATATATATATATAATATATATATATATATATTAATTGAATGCTTCAAAAAAGAGTCCAGTAAAAATGAAGAAGGCATTTCCATTAGGGACATCTCTTAAAAATGATTATTTTTTCTTTTAAGTGAGGTCCCTTGAAAAAGATTTCTTCATTTATTCCATTCATTCATTCATTTTTTCTATTACTTGACTCATTCGCATCTGATGAGTCGGGAGAGTTAGACACTTTGTCTAAGCTCCCTGAAATAGACTATAATGCTAATTCTCTAAGTCTTTTGTTATTTCTTTACTTTTATATATATATATATATATATATATATATATATATCTTATTATAATGGAGATTGTGTATTCGTCTGTCTGTAACCGAAACTATATCACTACTAAAGTCTCAATTCCCTTAGTTATTTACGTGACATTCTCCGTGATTTTATTCTTATTTAAACCTCAATTACTAATAAAATAGCCTTTTATACTGTTGGACTTATTTGCATATTAATAAAATGCAATTGTATTTATATGTACAGCAAAATAGCGGTTTACAGTGTGAATGGGAAGGCTAATTTGCATATTGATATAAAAAATTTGATTTTAATAAATATGGGCTTAGTATTATGGATTTTTAATTGTTTTATTTTATATCAATGAATATGAGCAAAAATCTCTTCAATAAATCTTAAATGAAATTCATTAACAAGAAGACATAACTGTAATTTTATTCTTTACTTCCTATTTAAACTAAATAGTTAAATTAGGAAAATGTATCAATGAAAGACGGGAGTGATGGAAGAGTAAGTTTCAATTGTTCTATTTTTCTATTATACACCCCCTCTGTTTCAAATGTTTTTATCTGCATTTTTATTTAGTTTCATTCGCCTTTCAAATTTAATATAATATTTTATTACATTAAATACTTGCACCCGGAGGGTGCATATATTTGCTAGTATATATAAATAAAATGTTATGGCGTAATGATTATCGTCGTAGAAAATGAACTAGTCGGCCCGAGTTCAAAGGCTGTTTGCTTTTAACATAGCGCTAATACCATTGGAAAAGTTATACAACCAACTATTCTCCCTCTAGCTATGGGTAAATAGTTGTGTACACTGGGTTCTTTAACCTTGATTAGGCAACCAGTCTAGGAGAAGGAAAACTATAAATTCAAACCTATTCAAGTCCGGGGTGTTGAGATTTGTTTGGATATAAGGTGTGTGATGGATCCCCGTTCCTACTTATAGACTAGGCTAGATCATGTGATCTATTCCTTGGCCAATCACTGGCAGTACTCTGAGGCTGATACAATACTTAACCGACCCTATTGTTAATAATTACGCCAGCATTCTTTGACGACGGACATAGGATTAAATCACTGGACCTTTACCAATACGCAGGATAGGACTTACACGCTTACCAAAGGATCACCAAAAGATTCCATAACATAGGACTTTCTTTAAGCCCTTTTCAACTGGCCAAGGATGGCATTTAAAAACTTTACACGGGGAGGAGACAAGTGAACTTAATCTAAGTTAAATACTTAGATGTCGAGATTTGCCCTCCCCCTGCTTTTTTTCTCTGAATACAGCTCAAGTTTGAGTAAACTATACCGACTATACGGTTATTTATCACCTGAAACCATGGGTAGCAGCATGGTGGATGTAAGATATTGCGGACGAACCCATAATGGGTCAACGGTGTATCTCACAAGATGCTGGGCGAATGAGCCCAAAAGTGGGCCAATGGCCAGGATCAAACAGTTCAGTCAGGAAACTACTGCTCCTCATCTCTAAGTCTAGCGTCTATTGATGAGTCCACAAAACAGCCACTGAAAGGTATCGATGACATCGAGCCAACCCAACCTCTGACAGCACACAAAAATATAAAATACAGCATCGCCAGTCTCACTGATTCTGGTGCGCGTCCATGGGTTCGAGCGCTGGCCTGGTTCGAAAAATTTGCTTCAGTGCCTCAACGTCCACACGTTCGAGCGCTGGCCTGTGTCGAAAAATTTGCTACAGTGCCCCAACAACATCACACACACAGAAACCGCATCACACCCAGAGCAGACAAACAAGACACACCCACTACCAACGTCGTAGCTCTGAAAACAATATCTAAAAAGACAACCACAGAACCTAGACATAAAACACACCTACTAAGGTGTAAACAAGCCTTAAATTTAGCAACATTTAACGTCAGAACGCTAAAAACTATAAACCAACTACCTGAGCTAACGGCGTCTGCTGCCGATAAAAAATATAGACATAATCTGCGTACAAGAGTATAGATTTGATCATAGCGAATCAGAAATAGAATATCACGAAACAGGTAATGGATGGACGTTTGTGTCGGCATCTGCGTAGAAAAACTCCATAAATGCCACCATAGGAGGTGTAGGAATGCTCCTCAGCCCCGAGCTATAAGAGCACTAAACAGTATAGAAAAAATCCAACCAAGAATTATATGCGCTACATTTAACAGGAAATTCCTGTATGACAGTAGTCTCGTGCTATAGCCCCATAATGCCAGCGAAGAAACGGACATCGCAAAGTTCTATAATGAGTTATCCTCCCTTGCAGACAGATTCCCAAACACAATGTCCTGATATGGCGGCGACATGACTGCTCATTTAGGCAAAAAACGAGAACAATAGATACTTCCTACATAACATCCCAAAATAGAAACGGCGAACTCCTAGCGGAGTTCTCTCTTGAGAACATGCTATTATGCCTAAACACAAAATACCAAAAAAGAAAAGGTAAACTATGGACTTACACATATCCAAACAATACAAAAGCCCAATAGACTATATCCAAATAAAAAAAATGGATGAATAGTGCAATGAACTGCGAAGCATATTCCTCTTTTGAAGGAGTATCCTCAGATCACAGAATAGTCACAGCAAAATTACGACTAAGCCTACATAGAAACAAAAAGCAAACTAGTAAATCTGTACGATACGACTGGTTGACACTTGCCAACAGTGATATATGCAATCGCTACGCTGTGGCAGTAATAAATAAATTCGACATCCTCCAGGAGGAATCTGAAAGCTCCACTCCAAACTAGGAATACGAACACTTTGTCAGTGCCCACCTAGAAGCTGCAGATGAGTGCGTACCGACCAAACTAAGAACCAAACACTCTGTCCCATGGGAGACAGAAACAGTTAGAGAAAAGAGAAATAATATTAAAAAAGCAACCCAACGTAATAAATCAAACCCAACTAACACCAATCTAAACGATCTTAAGAAAGCCCAGATAGACCTAATCGAAACATACAAAAAAGAACAAATAGAATGCATACAAGTACAGATAAATAATATCAGACAATCGGTAGAAGACAGACAGTCGCGATTAGCATGGCAAACAGTGAAATGAAATTAGCGGTAGGAAAAATACCTTAAGATCAAAGTTAAAGGCAACCAGCCAAAATGATAGACTTCAGAAATGGAAAGACCACTTCCCAAAAATTCTGCCCCCCCCCTAAAATCATAGAAAATAATACCCAATTGATCGTAGATAGACAACTAGACATCAAAATGGGGGATTTCACAACAGAAGGACTCAACGAAGTCTTAAAGAAGCTAAAAGGTAGAAAAGTTGCAGGTTTTGACGAAATACCCCCTGAGGTATGGAAGATGGGAAAGTTCAATGACATACTTCTTAGGTTATGCAATGCAGTATATAGACAAAACAGGATACACAAATGGACGAAAAGCTGCATCCTCCCATTCCCCAAAAATGGAGACCTCGGAATCGCAAAAAACTACAGAGGCATAATTCTTACTGTCATAGCAGCCAAGATATATAATGCTCTTCTTCCTAATCGCATCCAACCTGAAATAGAAAAAACTTGGGGAAAACCAAAACGGATTCCGCAGAAATCGAGCCGCAACCTCTCAGATCCTGACTATTCGACGGATCATAGAAGGGACCCGAGCAAAGAATCTAGAGGCAACGCTGCTATTCGTAGACTTCTCCAAGGCATTTGATTCCATACATAGAGGAAAAATGGAACAAATACTACTAGCATAAGGTCTCCCCAAAGAAACGGTTGACGCTATAATGATGCTCTACAAAGACACTAAAGCAATGGTACGCTCACCTGATGGCGACACAGATTTCTTTGACATCACCGCTGGAGTCCTACAGGGTGATACATTAGCACCATATATATTTATAATATGCCTAGATTATGGACTTCGAACATCATTAGATGCCATAAAAAAAAGGTTTCACACTAAGAAAGCATCACAGATGCAAACTACGCTGATGACCTAGCACTTCTTGCAGATACACCGGCACAGGCTGAGTCACTACTACATAGCTTGGAGGAGGCAGCAAAGAATATCGGCCTCTATGTGAACTCTGATATATATATATATATATCCAGTTTAAATTCAAAATATTCTCTGTTTTTTTCTTGAATAATCTGGTTTAAAAACATTCACATCTTAAAACGGTCACAATTATCATTATGCTCTGATGAAGATTTTCTGATGAAATTGAAATATTGGCAATATTGGCAATTCAAAAGTTATAAAAATAAATTAAATTAAATAACATATGTGTTTTTCATACGATCTTATCTATACATATACCATAGGATTCATTTTAAGTATATATATATATATATATATATATATAATATATATATATATATAGTGAGATAGATATAAATGAAGAGACTGAGATGTATAATTAGATATGAATAAACTGATATACGTGTGACTGAGATAGATATGAAATATGGGACTATGTGACATTTAGGCACCCCTTTTTGATCTCGATTCAGAAGGACATGTTTTTCATTTACACCGTCAATATCCGGTTGTTTGTTAGGGGTTAGGGTTAGGGGTTAGTTTTATAATTAAAAAAAACTCTAAAAATATTTTGTTAACAAACAACCCGTTATTGACGGTGTAAATGAAAAAATGTCCTTTTGAATCGAGATCAAAAATGGGTGCCTAAAGGTCATATGGTCCGAAATATGAATTGGAGAGAGGAGAGAGAGAGAGGAGAGAGAGAGAGAGAGAGAGAGAGAGAGAGAGAGAGAGAGACAGACAGACAGACAGACAGTGTGTGTGTGTGTGTGTGTGTGTGTGTGTGACAGTCCGACAGATAGACAGACAGCTGAGATAGCAACAAACTTAGATAATGAACATAATGACATAAGTATATACGTATATTAATAGATGCACAAATACGAGCAGACCGAGAAGGAAGGTAAATAATATGAACCACAATAATAATAATAATAATGATAGTCTAAAACTATTTGAATTCTCCAAAGACTTCAAAAAGCTACTTCCTTTAAAAGGTTGGCAGAAGGTATTCGACCTAGACAGTTGGGATACCCACCCCCTCACAACTCCCCCCCCGCCCAAAAAACCCCAAAGTAAAACAACAATAAGACGAAGCAAAGAGACTAGCAAAAATAAAACCAAATATTAATGATGTATATTTGTCGGATGAGGAAAAGAGGTGTCTTTTTTTTTTCGAATCCCTTTTCGGCTGCCCCAGATTTTTGGGGGAAGTAGACCGCCGCCGCCGTCACTGCCACCCCAGCCACCCCAGCCACCCCTACCGTCACAGCCAGCACCACCGCCGCCGCCGCCCTTTCGTTGACTCACGTCAAAAATATTTATGCAAAGAAACGGCTGTACATAATTAGAAATATGTGGAGGGCACCATGGTTTCTTTATTTGCTAAGCTTTGGGTTAGTCTGGCATAAGGCCATCAAGAGTCCTCGTTTCGGTTCTTTGTTTAATGGCATATCAACTTTCATGGATTATTTAATGTCAAATCAATCCTTGTAGAAGAACAGTAGTTGTACTATTTAACCCATAAAGTAAGTCGTCGGGGCGGCCTAATGTCGATATGAGCCATACAGCGAGGGAGTCTATCCTCTTTTCACTAGCGCTAGACAAGGGAGAATTTTTGCGTCTGAGATAGAGCTCCATACCTACCATCAGCTCCTTATTTTACCGCACAGATCCCTGTGCTACTCATACGCCAACACAGGGCCATAGCAGAGACAAATGTGTTTTTTTTCGTGAGGGAGGGGCAAACAAAATTTAGAAATTGACCTTAAGTTATCAAAGATCACCAACATGGTTAGCGGCTAGTACATTTAAAATTACCAGATTGACAGAAATTGACAGAAATTGACAGAAAATGCTGACAAATAATAGAGAGAACCGTCTGTGTTATAAAAATGTCTACCAGCTTCAAGAAAGTCTAGAAAGGAACAAGTCATTGTGTCCTGATTACGCATTGGTCACATCAGACTAACGCACTCCTATATACTGAAACAAGAACAATAACCACAGTGTGAAACATGTCAAACACCTTTGACTGTTAAACACTTACTCGTGGAATGCAGCTAGGCCAAGGAGATTTTTTTGCGTCTGAGGTGGAGCGCCATACCTACTTTACCGCACAGATCCCTGTGCTAGTCATACACTGAGTTGGCGAGGGCCGGTATCGAACTAGGAATCTTGTGGTTTCTAACCGAACGATCTACCGACTGAGCCAACCCAGCCTTTAAGCCATCTTTATACATATTCACCAACCCCTCTGCACTCAAATAGATATATAGATATGGTCAGACTAAAGACCTGGGTTTGATTTTCTTTGTTTAATGGCATATCAACCTTCATGGGTTATTTAACGCCAATACCATCCTTGTAGAAGAACAGTAGTGGTACGATTTAACAATCCTTAAACATATTCACCAACCTCCCTGCACTTAAAAAGATATATAGCTATGATCAAACTCAGGGTGTGGGTTTGGCTTTTTTTTGTTTAATGGCATATCAACCTTCATGGGTTATTTAACACCAGAGCCATCATCATCATCATCATCATCTCTCGCAAGCCGTCCTTATCATTCATTGCCTCGGGCAGGTCCTCTGTACAGCATCCAGAGCTGGTTAATGTAAGTCTTTGCAGGACGACCCGCACTGGCTTCCACAGAAAAAAGTCACTTATGAGGTCGTTCTTGCAGTGTCCAGCATGTTTTGTTCGTCTCACTCGGATGGTTTGTGTGATAGAAGAAGGCAAGCGGCCGTACAGCTGCTTTCTTGTAGGGTGATGTTTCCACGATTTGTTTACGATCGCACGCAGCATTCTTGTGCAGCTCCCATCTAGCTTATTATCTAGGCGCTTC
>CM042166.1:19664297-19689297 GCA_023376005.1 Doryteuthis pealeii | reverse complement strand
CTTTCCATTTTGGGCTCCTTGTATTCTCGCTCCTGCAGAGTTACAGGGTATTGCCAATAATCTATGCTACCATAAATTATGCAACATGCAGATCGGTTGGTATTTTTTTTAGATCGATGCACGGACCGATGTATAAAATTAAAGAATTTGTTAAACTTCGAATAAAAAAGTATTTATGCAGGCATGTTAAAATTAGCTTTATTTGATACAAAAATCTCTCATCAATATAGACTAACCACCAGAGAACAGTGAGACTGCTTCTTATTTGTCAATTTATCAAGTCTTGGCTCGATAGAAGAGAGTGACACCTATGTTAGATATGTTTCCCTAAGTGGTGAGGACTTGCACTCAGTATGTACCATTCTCTTTAGAGACCAAGGTAGCAGTGCTGAAATTTACAAAAAGGAAAATAGGTTTCTATAAAACAACGTAGGCAAATAAGTAGGAAAAGGGCTATCGTGGTAAAGAGCAGAAAATGAACAAAGTTTATATTTTTAGAAATATATTCCGAATTTTAGTTTGAATTTTAGTATGTACGCTTACTGTACTTTAAAACTATACACATTTTTGACAATCATGTATGGCACTTGCGGACCGGCAGGTAATACTCCTTGGACCGGCAGGTAGTACTCTTCGGACCGGCAGGCAGTACTCCTTGGACCGGCAGGTAATAGTTCTTGACCGGCAGGCAATACTCCTTGGACCGGCAGGTAGTACTCCTCGGACCGGCAGGCAGTACTCTTTGGACCGGCAGGTAGTACTCCTTTACTCCTTGGGCAGTAGTACTCCTCGACCGACAGGTAGTACTCTTTGGACCGGCAGGCAATACTCCTTGGACCGGCAGGTAGTACTCCTTGGACTGGCAGGCAGTACTCCTCGGACCGACAGGTAGTACTCCTTGGACCGGCAGGCAATACTCCTTGGACTACTCCTTGGACTGGCAGGCAGTACTCCTCGGACCGACAGGTAGTACTCCTTGGACCGGCACCAGTACTCCTCGGACGGGCACCAGTCTGGCGGACTGGCTACAAGAAGCACTGCTCTAAATGACATCTAATGAACTGATAAATATAATTTTTTGCTGGTCGGTCAACACTGGTGTGTGCATGCATATGACGTCATAGAAGAACGTCACTTATGAGTTCGTCCTTACCTCTTCAGCAGTGCTAAGCTTGTTTTGCTCATCTTACTTCGATGGTGTGCATATACCCTTACATCGCGTGATTTAATGGTTAGAATCGTAGGAAATGGACTCGTCGACACGGGTTCTAATTCCGGAAGAAGCTGTTCGCAAATAACATAGCGCTAATAACCTTGGGAAAGTTATGGATCCAACTACACTCCCTCCAGCTATGGGTAAATAGTAGGGTAGACTGGGATCTTTAACTGTGGCTAAGTAACCAGTCTAGGAGAAGGAAATCTGTGAATTCAAACCTCTTGTGAGGTCTTTGGTTGGAATGGTTGGTAACACTCCTTAACAGGATTTCAAGAAAATGAAATAGATAGTAAGAAAACTGTACCAAGCGATGCTACTAAAATCTGTGAGATCCACGGTTGAAAATAACTTGGATTTATTTTTATTATTTTGCATTTTTTTTTTGTTCAATTATTTTTACGTCAACAGTGCCAAGAAATTAACGCCGAACAGATTGGAATGTAGCACAAGTTGCGGAAGAGAGAGAGAGAGAGAGAGAGAGAGAGAGAGAGAGAGAGAGAGAGAGAGGAGAAGAGAGAGAGAGAGAGAGAAGGAGAGAGAGAGAGAGAGAAGAGAGAGAGAGAGAGAGAGAGAGAGGAGAGAGGAGAAGGAGAGAGAGAGAGAGAGAGAGAGAGAGTGGGAAAGAGAGAGAGAGAGAGAGAGAGTGGAAGGAGAGAGAGAGAGGGTAGTGGGAAGGAGAGAGAGAAGTGGGAGGAGAGAGAGAGAGAGAGAGGGTAGTGGGAATGAGAGGGAGAGAGAGGTTAGTGGGAAGGAGAGGAGAGAGAGGTTAGTGTAAGGAAAGAGAGAGAGAGAGAGAGAGAGAGAGAGAGAGAGAGAGAGAGAGAGGGTGGGTAAAGTGTGAAGGAGAGGGAGAAAGAGAAAGATGGAGTCACTCCCATCTTTTGAAAATGGGAGTGATTACACAATTTCTCTATGCTACCTGAAATAGGTTATGATGCTAAAAAGCTAAATCTTCTGTTATATTTTTTACTAATATAATTTTACTCTGTGACTAGCAATAAGAGCACGCATTAAGCTCTGCAAACTAAGACACTGAAAAAAAATGTAATAAAAAAAAAAAATGTAAAAAAAGAAATATTTCGTCACCTGATCTTTGGATTATACATATCATTATCATCATCATCATCATGTCGCGCTATTAGCACGGATATCCATGACAATCTCTCTCCAGCCGTCCCTATCACTCATTGTTCTCGTGAGATCCTCTACGCAGCATCTAGTATCCGTACAGAGCTGGTCAATGTACGTCTTTGCTTGTCGGCCCACACTGGCGTGCCCATGAGCTGGCTTCCACAGGAAGACGTCACTTATGAGTTCATCCTTGCTTCTCCAGCAGTGTCCCGCGTATCTTGTCCGTCTTACTCGGATGGCTTGGGTGATATGCGGCAGGTGGCCGTACAGCTGTTTTCTCATGGGTTGTTGTTTCCACGTTTTGCTTAGGATCGTACGTGTATGAGTGTGTGTGTGTGTGTGCGCGTGCGTGTCCTTACATACAAATGAAAGTAGATGTGTGTATGTGTATGTGTATGCATACCGGGCTGTTTGTACAGGACTAAGGTCGGTAAAACCATTACCCACCACCAACAACAAAACCAATGTAAGTCGTCGGGATGGCCTAAAGTCAGTATCAGCCGGACAGCGAGGGAGTCTATCCCCTTTTCACTAGCGCTAGACCAAGGAGATTGTTTATTGGCGTCTGAGGTGGAGCGCCACACCTACCATCAGCTCCTCACTTTATCGCACAGATCCTGTGCTACTCATACGCTGAGTTGACGAGGGCCGGTATCGAAATGACAGTAATTACAAAGTAATAGTAGTAGTAGTAGTAGTCTGGGGGGGGGCAGGGTGTAATGGTTAGAGTTGTAGGAAATGGACTCGTCGACGCGAGTTCAAATCCTGGACAATGCTGTTTGCATTTCACATAGCGCTAATACCCTTCGGAAAGATATGAATCCATATATTCTCCCTCCAGCTATGGATAAATATTAGGGTAGACTGGGCTCTTTAACATTGCTTAGGTAACCAGTCTAAGAGAAGGAAAACTCTGAATTCAAACCCGTTAAACTCCGCTTGACCTTGTGTCGCATCCTGCTCGTGTGGAGAGATATGGTATATATATATATATATATATATGATAAAAAGGTTTTGGGGTTGCGATGAGGGCAATAGGATAGGTGACCAGTCTAGGAGAAGGAAAACTCTGAATTCAAACCTGTTAAATTCCACTTAAAATATTGATATTGTGTCACATCCTGCTCGTGCGGAGAGATTTGGTAAATATATATACATCATAAAAAGGGTTTGGCGTTGCCATAAGGGCAATAGGATTGGGACAAGTATTAATAATAATAAAGTAAAGTAAAATCGTCGGGGTGGCTTAAAATCGGTATCAGCCGGACAACGATCTCTTTCTATCTCTTTCACTAGCGCTAGACCAAGAAGAACGTTTTGGCGTCTCAGCTGGAGCGCCACACCTACCACCAGTTCCTTTACCGCACAGATCACTGTGCTACTCATACGCTGAGTTGGCGAGGACCGATATCGAACTAGGAACCTTGTGGTTTCTAGCCGAACGCTCTACCGACTGAGCTACAGTAGTGCTAGTTAAAAATAATCATAGTTAGTATTGAGAAAGAGGAGAGAAGGAGACTCCGGTGTGGGTGGGGGTGGGGTTCTTACTTATCCAGACATCTGCGAAGATTCGCAAGTGTTTTCCCGCCTCTTGAGGGCAATGCAACTGAAAGAGTCGTTTTAACTCCGAACTGTACGAAGTTGGTAATTAACCGTAAATATTTACCCATATTCTTTTCGGTGTGTGGGGTGGGTGTTGGTAGATTTGCACGGGAGTGGGGGGTGGGGTGAAGGCTGAGGGGAGTGAAGTGAGCATCATCAGGATTCACACATACGCACACACACATACGCACACGCAAGTTTTTATATATACATACGTTCAGGTAATTTTACATCTATATGCTTATAACTATCTATCAATCTATCTATCTCTTTCTCTCCCTCCCTTTCTCCCTCTCTCTCTATCTCTACACACACACACACACACACACACACACACACACACACATATATAAAATATATATATATATATATATATATATGTATATATATATATTTGTATATACATGTATACGTAGAAAATTGAAAAAACAGAGTATTCCAAAAAGATGAATTTATTCTTGATGGAGAAGTCGACGTTATAATGTTTCAGTTTTTGCAACCTTCACCGGGACTTGAATTGTGAAGAATGTCTTGATGACTTACGAAAAAATAAATAAATGGGAGAATGGTAATTTGTGTGGGTTACGTCCCTTTTCGCCCCACAAATTAACAATGAAAGATCTATTAGAAAACGTCAACATGGAGGACATTCTGTCCCTTTTGAAGGAAATAAAATTATACCATAGAATATAAACATGAACTTAATTAATACCATACAACATGATCCCTAATGGTACTAACACATTGTTAAAACCAATTACTAAAAAAACATTATTTTAATACAAACAATATGAAAGTTCTTGTGTGTTTTTGGAGTTATACACGGCAACACGAATTTAGTTATGGAAGTCAAAAAAGGAACAAGTCATTGTATCTCGATTACGCATTGGTCATACAAGACTAACACACTCCTATATACTCAAACAAGAACAACAACCACAATGTGGAACATATCAAACACCTTTGACAGTTAAACACTTATTCATGGAATGCAGGTTTTTTGCTCACATCAGAAACCGTTATTTTAAAGCAAACAATATGAAAGATCTGTTTGAAAATGTCAACATGGAGGATATTCTCTCTTTTTCGAGAGAAATAAAATTATACCATAGAATATAGACATGAAACAAATCAATACCATACAACATGATCCCCAATAACGCTAACACATTTTTAAAACCAATTACTAAAAAGTATAAATATAAATACACGATATGTATTACTTCCTAACTGTTAGGCATGACATAACCCCAGACGGGTTGATATGCCATTAAAATCAATTAACCAGCCAACCAACCAACCAACCAAATTAAAATGTTTACGGGGATAATATAGATTCATTAACGTAAGAAAACATAAACTCCCGTAAAAGTACTTCAAGAGGAAATTTTTTTGGGAGTGGGGTGGGGTGGGCTGGTGTTAATGGGGGTGATAGAGCATAAAGCCACTATGGTCTTACTAGAATTACTTCTTGCAAAACTATTTATTCAAATTGGATTTTTAAAGAATTATCTAGACTAGTACAAAATAAAAAACGCCCCCGGGCGATGTAAAACATATTTTTGAAACATATTGCCTGAGGGGTGGGAGTAAAAAATTCAATGTCAACGAGTTTGTACCCTAAGTAGGTAAAATCATCAAATTCATTAAAGGATTAAAAAATAAAACAATTTGAAATGTAAACTTTAAATATGTATTAAAATAAAACAAACTATATATAGATATATAATACCAGTCATGTATTTATTTAAACTTGTTTTAAAAAACAATGAGGACTGTCTAATGTTGCATGTTCAAATTTTGAGTGTATTTATTCTATGTTATGACGATTTTGGGTAAGGTGACGTAAGCAGTGACGTAATTTTTGTTACAGACAAAAACCAGTAGCGAATCTCCATTATTTATATAGCAAAATATAAAACGCCCTCTGGGCGACGTAAAATAAATATTGCCTAGGGGGATGGGAGTTGAAAATTTAATATCAGAGAGTTTGTATCATAAGTAAAATAAAATCATCAAATTTATTAAAGGAGTAAAAAATAAAATAAATTTATTAAAGGAGTAAAAAAAAAAAAAAATTGAAATGGAAACTTAGTTCTGATAACTTTAAATATATATTAGAATACAATAAAAACAATATATAGATAAATAATACCAGATATGTATTTATTAAAACTTGTTTAAAAAACCAATGAGGACTGTCTAACATTGCATGCTGAAATTTTGAGTGTATTCTATTTATGACGATTTAGGCAGTGTGACGTAAGCAGACGTAATTTTTGTTACAGACACAAACCGAAGCGAATCTCCATTCTTCATTGATAGATATAGATGTACATTTTCTTTGACCTTCACGTCTCGAAAAGAAAATGATACAATCTTTAATTACACAGCCAGGTCGTCTTGACTGCAAACAAGGAACAATCGAGGAAACAATTAACAAACACACACCACACATATATAACTTGCTATTGATTGTACTAATATATTTTTCTTTCTTTCTTTCTTTTGGAAGTCGTTCGCAGACGACTATGACGTCACTCCATATTTCAGTTTTTGACCCTCTGGTGGCTCGTTAGCTGCTTAGCTCCTGTGCGTCAGTCGTCGGCGTGGCCTAAAATCGATATCAGCCAGACAGCTAGGGAATATATCCCCTTTTCACTAGCGCTAGACCAAGAAGATTATTTTTCGTCTAGGTGAAGTGCCACACCTAACATTAGTTCCTTACCAGATCACTGTGTTTACTCATACGCTGAGTGGGCCGGTATCAAACCAAGAACCTTGTGGTTCCTAGGCGGACGCTCTTGGATTTGTGGCAACCCTTGATGCACCAATTGTTTCCTATCGGCTGTGCCAAAAAGTGTGATGGTCTAACACAAGCCTTCACCACTATAAACAAATCCCTGTGTGGGAGTTCATTGTGTGTATGAACCCTCATACGTCGAAAATCGACGGAAGAATCCATTTATATATATATTATATATATATATATATATATATATATATATATATATTAAAAGAATTCTTAGTTTACACAACATTATAATTATACTCGTCCGAATGTCCTGACGAAGATTTTTTATAATAAACCGAAACGTTATAACGTCGACTTCACCATAAACAAATGTATATCTTGGAATACTTTATTTCCACACACACACACACACACACACACATACACACACACAAACAACATATATATACAATATATTGAGAGAGAGGAGAGAGAGAGAGAGAGAGAGAGAGAGAGAGAGAGAGAGAGAGAGAGAGATGTGTGCGACAGAAAACGAAAGAGAACAAATAATGTACAAAAGAAAAAAAAAAAAAAAAAGGAAGAAAATACCAAATTCGCTACCAATAACTTGTGAGAAGTTACATGTAGATTACAGAACCTTTTGCCACGGGTAGGATCGGACACAAGATCGCATGAATATTTACTCGAATCCCACGTATGCGGATATGACACAAGGTCTTTTAATGTGGGACCACCCACGAGCCGAAGCTCATGGATGGCAGGTGCAAAAAATTCGTCGGACCCGTCGGCATCCTCCCCTCAAAAAAGGGGGGCCTCAGCACTGGGCAATAAACCCAGTCCTGCCCCTTTAAATCAAGGTGACAGATGTTGCCCGATAGGGTAGCCCCAGGATCAACGCCGGTAATTAATAACACCGGTCCAGTGGCCGTGGCGAGGAAACCGAGGCCACCGGACCCGCCTCGAAGACAGGGCTATGGGTGCACAAGATCGTGAGAACGTTGTGAGCCATGCATGTGTAAGGTTCAACGTTATATATATGGTATAAACTTGTTGAAACGAACAACTCCGACAAGGGTGTTAAACATAACATGACTTTAATACAGACACATGGAAACGATACACAAAACAGAAATACAAATAAGATATAATAAAAGGACACATTCATGAATGGAAATACAATAAGGAGGTATACAAGAGATACCTAAATGTAATATAGAAGTGAACTTACTAGCATTTTTAAGAGGCCGACGCCCCTACACGAGAAGGGTGTAGACACAAAATGTCTAACCCATGTGTGTGAGTTCCTGAGGAGAAAGAGAGCGAGAGAGTTTGTAATAGGCGCTTAAATACCACTGACCCCTGGTGGTCAAACCGGGAACCCAGAGGGAAGATAACTCTTCCAGATCCAATGGAAGACAAATCCCCAACACATGTAAGCCACACTTCAATGCGTTTCAAATGGTGAAAGGAAAAGAGGAAATTTTTGAATGGAATTAAATCATTCAATTGATAAATTGGGCATTACTTCTGTGGTAATCTGAACATTAGCTACATAAATGAGAGTAACCTCCCCTCATTTCTTTCACTTGAGGAAGCCATATGTTTTGGCCGGCCATTTTCATTTCACCGTAAATCTACACTGAAAATACAAATTTGTTCAAATCAATACAACTGATGTATTAACACGAAAATATAAATTGTGCTTGTGCATTATTTAAAATGAACTCAATTGTTATTAAGAACACATTTTATGATATTTTCGTGTTAAAAACATGCAATTGTATTGATTATAAAATCAACACAATTTGTTTAGGTCGTATTGTCTACGTGTGGAAGGTGAGCCTCACCCACCTACGAAATATGTTAAGTTCATCATAAACATTAAACTCACACAATAAAATAATCATAATCTTTATGACAGATTAATTTGTGTGCTATATGTTGCAAATATTCCAAAGCCGTTGTTCGCTTAGTCGGCTGGGGCTGTAGACTATACCGACTGCACCTCTGCACTAGGTCACATATTGGTTTTGGGTTGTGACCCGAAATGCAGAATCCTGGTGGCTGAACAGTCAATGAAAACGCCTCATTCATAAAGTCGTGCTTGTTCTATGGTTTTTTTCATTTTTTTCTTTTCATTTTCTTTTCTTATCCTTTTGTCTTTCGTTCCGTTGTCTTCTGGTATTTACTTAGGTTTTTTATCGTCTTTTCGTTTTTGACTGGTCATTTTTCTTTTCGTTTCTTTTTGTTGTTTTCTATTTTTTATTTTTCGTCTTCGTTACTTTTACTTGTTTTTGACTGGTCATTTTTTCTTTCGTTTCTTTTGTTGTTTCTATTTTTATTTTTTCGTTTTTTTACTTGTTTTGACTGGTCATTTCTTTTCGTTTCTTTTTGTTGTTTTCTATTTTTTATTTTCGTCTTTTCGTTTTTTTTTACTTGTTTTTGACTGGTCATTTTTTTTTCGTTTCGTTCTGTTGTTTCTGTTTTTTTTTTCGTTTTCGTTTTTGATTTTGGTTCTGTTTCGTTTTCGTTTTTTGTCTTTTCGTTTACTTGTCTTATTTTTTTTAGTTTTTGTCTTTTCATCTTGTTATTTTTGATTTTGTGATTTAGTTTTTCTTGTTTTCTCGTTTTTGTCTTGTTGTCTGGTCTTTTCGTTTTCTTTTCGTTCTGTTGTCTTCTACCCTTTTCTGATTTCGTTTTTTTTTTCGTTTTTGTATTTTTCGTCTTTTCGTTTTTTATTTGTTTTTGTTTCTTTTTGTTTTTCGCTTTCGAATTTCGTTTTTTTTTGTTCTGTCATCTTTCTTTTTTTCTCCTTTTTTTTTCGTTTTATCTTTTTCGTTTTTTTGTCTTTTCATTTTTCCTTTCATTTTTGTTTTTTCATTTTGTCATCTAGTTTTTCCTCGGTTTCTGTTTTCGTTTTTTTGTCTTTTGTTCATTGTCTCATTTTTGAGTTTTTATTTTGTCTTTTCGTTTTTGTCTTTCCGTTCGTCTTTTAATTTTTGACTTTTCCTTTCATTACGTGTCATTTTTCTTTCATTTTGTCTTTTCGTTTGTTTTCTTGTATTCGTTTTTCTTTTTGTGTTGTGTTTTGTTGTCTTGTTTTTTTCCTTGTTTTTCGTTTTGTCTTTTCGTTTGTCCTTTCATTTTTGTCGTTTATTTTTGACATCGTTTTTTCTTTTATCCAAGTTGAAGGAACTGTTTTAAAAAAAAATTCTGCATCCAGTTTCTAGATTCCTAAAAATGAAAGAAAAACGAGAATCAAAATAAAGATAACGCCCATTTGCACACACCAAATACAATTACTTTGTTTCGTTGTTTTCGCATTCCAGGGAATTAAATGTTTTAAAATTATGTTTGACAGGTTGCCAGTGAAGGAGACTTATTCCTAGAAATGTTCATCAGGTAACCGAAAGAAAAATTCACAGGTGAGTAAATAAAGTGGGTGTGACTGGTATTACCTGGCAGACAGAAATTTAAAAAGATAGATAATTATTTAAAATTTGTATTATTTCAATTTTTGGACTATTGTCCTCGTCTTTATTGCTATATACACAACGTGACGGCTGATGTGCCCTCCGGCCTTCTTCAAGGGTTTCTTGTCTGACTCGGGAACCTCCTTGAACTCGGAAACCTTCTCTTCGAACTCAGGAGACCTCATGTCGTAATCGAGGGGATATTGACCGAAAAGTTGTGTATATAACAATAAAGATGAGGACAATGGTCCGATAAATACAAATAACAACATACCAAGCTTCATTAAAAAAAAAATCAGTCAAATGATTTAAAAGTTGATTTGTTTTTACGTCGCCATGAAACCCAAAATATGGCACAAGCTGTTTTTCATAGAGCTTTTCGTTTTTGCTGCTCGCATCAGGAAATCATTCTGACCCTATTTACTCCGAGGGCAATGGTAGAAATGCATAGGTTAGTTAAACAGACTTTACCAAAACAATTAGACATTACAATTTTGGACGAGGCTGTTCACATTTCACTTGTTTTGTCTTTTCACTTTTGTCTTTTTGTTTCATTTGTATTTTCGTTTTCTTTTTTTTCCTCTTCATTCTATTGTATTTCTTTTTATTGTCTTTTCGTTTCGTTTTTTGTCTTTCGTTTTATTTGTTTTATCGTTTTTATATTGACGTTTTTTTTTGTCTTTTGGTTTTTTTTTTATTTGTCTTTTCCTTTTGTTGTATTTTCCTTTTTGTTTTTCGTTTTCGTATCGAATTTTTTTTTGTCTTTTAGTTTTCTATTTTGTCTTTTTTTAAAAATTGTATTTTCGTTTTTTTCTTGGTTGGTTTTCGCTTTTTCATTGTTTTCAAAACGTTTTCTTTTCAATTCCGCTTTTTTTGTCGTTTTGCTTTTTGTCTTCTCGTCTTTTCTTATTTTGTCAAAACGTTTTCTTGTTTGTCTTTTCGTTTTCATTCTTTTTTCCTCTCTCTATTCTAACCCATTGAAAAAGATAGTAATCGCCATTTCTATTTTTTGTCTTTTCCTTATATTGTATTTTCTTTTTATTGTCTTTTCGTTTTTTTCTTTTTATTGTCTTTTCGTTTTTGTCTATTTGTTTTCGTTTTTTGTCTTCTTGTTTATTAGTCTTTCGTTTTGGTATTGAAGTTTTTTTCGCTTTTTATTTTTTGTCTTTTCCTTTTATTGGTCTTTCCTTTTTGTCTTTTTTTTATTTTTGTCTTTCGACTTTTTGTCTTTTCCGTTTTGTTTCTTTTGACTTTTTCTTTTTTCTTTTATTTTATTGTCTTTTCGTTTTCATTTCTCTCTCTCTCTCTCTCGCTCTCGCTCTCGCTCTCCCCATTCTAATCCATTAAAATAGATTAGTGTTATCGCTACCTCTGTTTCTATCTCCCCTTCAAGCTGTTCTATTCGAGGCAGCTCCGGATCGGTACCTACCCACCACTGGACCCCACCCCATTCCCCCTATTCAACGACGAAGCTTCTCCGATCAAGTGGGTGGGTGTTATAGAGTGACACATGTATGTAGGTACTATGGTATAATAATAATAATAATAATAATAACGGCCGACCACCGAGTGAAAATGAAAGAAAGCGGATAGACAATACTTAGACCTTGCCAGAGAACTGAGAAAACCGTGGAACATGAAGGTGAAGGGGTACCAATTGTAATTGGTGCCCTTGGAACAATCCTCAAAGCTCTGGAAAAGAATTTGGTGAATTGGAAATCGAGAAAAGAATGGAGACCATCCAAAACTACAGCACTGTTGGGATCGGCTAGCTCAGGAGACCAGAAGAGACTTGCTGTCACCGCCCTCCAGTGAACCACCCCGGCAGGTATAAAACATCACAATAATAATAATATGGAATTGGGTTTTGTCTGTCCCGAACTATATTACTATACAAGTCACAATTCCCTTTGTTATTTACGTCATATTCCCCATGATTTTATTTTTATTTAAACCTCAATTATAAATAAAATTGTTTAACATCATTAAGACTTCTACACACTAATAGCATGCAATGTTATGTATATATACAACAAAATAGCGGTTTACAGTGTGAATGGGAAGGCTAATTTGCATATTGATCTTAAAAATGGATTTTAATAAATATATGCTTAGTATTATTGAATTTCTAATTGTTTGTTTTTTATCTTAATGAATATGAGCAAAAATCTCAGGAAAAATCTTAAAAGAATTCCATTAACAAGAAGAAATTAAATGTAATATTATTCTTTATTTCCTATTTTAACTAAATAGTTAAATTAGGAAAATTACCATGAAAGACGGGAGTAATGGAAAATGATGGAAGAGTCAGTTCAAAGTTTGTTCGATTTTTCAATCATACCCCCTCTGTTCCAAATCTTTTTATCTGCATCTTATTCAGTTTCATTAGCCTTTCTAATTTAATATGATATTTTATCATATTAAAACTTAAATACTTGCACCCGAGGGGTGCATATATTTGCTAGTAATAAAATAATAATAAATTGATAACGGTTCGTTAAAAAATAGTGCCTCAGTGTTTTGTTATGGATGATGATGATGGTCACAGTGGTGACCGTGAAGTGTCCACAGCTGTTAATATTAAAACCCATCACGGAGATATTAGGAGTCAGCGTTTTTCTTGCTTCCCACCCACGTAGGTTTGGCAGTTATCCCAAAAGGTCAAGGAGGTCAAGTAGGTACTAGAATGATTTTTTTTTAAAAAGAGGACAGTTTTTTTGGAGAAAAGTCATTAAAATTTAACAATGGAAATGTGGCAGCTCACTGCTAAAACCTGTAGACACACATGAATTGGATAATATATATATATATATATATATATATATATGTGTGTGTGTTGTGTGTGTATGTGTGCATGTGTGTGTGTGTGTGTGTGTGTGTATATAATGTACTGGTGACGCAGCATATCCATATGTTTATAATTATATATGTATATGTGTATCTTATATATATATATATATATATAATATATATATATATATATTAATGTACATACATATGTATATATATATAATATATATATATATATATATATTATAATATATAGAACATATGTATCTATATATGTATCTATATAATGTAATCTATATATATATATATATATATATATATATATAATATTGTAAATGTACTGGTGACCTAGCATATCCAATTGTTATATATATATATATATCTTCAAATATATATATCTTTTTATATATATATATATATATATATATATATAATGTGTTGTGTGTGTGTGTGCGTGCGTGTGTTACGTCACCAGTACATTTTTTCACTTTTCTCATACCATATTAATTCCTTTAAAAACCTTTTTTAAAAACTTATAATTTTCTTTTTACTCAAGAATTTTTTTTCTCTTGACGATGACTTTCTATTTTTCTTTTCTTATTCTCAGATCTGAAAAAAAAAAATGATAATACCGTCAATACATACAGGCGACACGTCTTGATTTTAATCATCTTATATATCTTTCAAAGAAAAAAACTCATATACTATAAGAAATACTTTGACCAGAAAACTCAAAAATTAGTCTAGAAATTTACCACGTCCCCCACGGGTACGGGTTAAGCACAATGCCCTATTAATATGGGACCACCCATAAACCGAGACTCCATGGGTGGCGGGTGCAAAAGATGCGTTGATCCCTCAGCATTCTCCACTCAAGCGGGGCACCTCAGGCACTGGGCATAAACTCAGCCCTTCAACACCTTCCCCTTTAAATCAAGGGCAGGTGTTGCCTGGGGGGATCCCCTGGATCAACAATTTTAGCTTGAAGGTCCAGGGCCGAACCACTGGACCCCCGCCCGAGAGGTTCTAATACTCAAAATTAGTCTAGCCTCTTCAGATAGATTTTACAAATAGTTTATTAAGGAGCGAAAAATCGTATACATTGTAAAAATACTGAATTTCTAAAAAAAGAAAAGCTAGGGAAGCCTTATGTTTTAATTTTCTTTTTCTTTTTCTTTTTATCGGTAAAATCTCTTCAGAGAAATTCACTTGACAAATGTTAAAAGACGAAACAAATTGGATAATAACCGAACGAATCAAGGGAGACATAAGGGTTCGCTAGCTTTTCTTTTTTAGAAATTCAATATTTTACAATGTATACGCTTTTTCGCTCCTTAATAAAGTTCTGCACCTACAAAAAAACTTTTTACAAATAGTTATATAGTTATGTGTAAATCTATCTGAAAGGGCTAGACTCATTCCTAACAACAGTACGTACATAATTCATTAGCTACCTATGAATTATGTAACAAGATGGTTTTACGTATTCTTATTCAATACTAATAATTTTCTCATTAGACTCATAGATCTGACCCTAACAGTACTCCCACTTCGATTAGAGTGACCTGGGAAGGCTAGACTCATTCCTAAACAAACAAGTACGTACATAATTCATTAGCTACCTATGAATTATGTAACAAGATGTTTTTATGTATTCTTATTCAATACTAATAATTTCCCATTATGACTCATAGATCTGACCCTAACAGATACTCCCACTTCGGATTAGAGTGGACCTGGAGAGGCTAGACTCATTCTAACAACAGTACGTACATAATTCATTAGCTACCTATGAATAATGTAACAAGATGTTTTATGTATTCTTATTCAATACTAATAATTTTCTCATTAGACTCATAGATCTGACCCTAACAGATACTCCCACTTCGGATTAGAGTGGACCTGGGAAGGCTAGACTCATTCTAACACAGTACGTATAATCATTAGCTACCTATGAATAAGTAACAGTGGTTTTTATGTATTCTTTATTCAAATACTAATAATTTCTCATTAAGACTCATAGATAGCTAATGAATTATACGTACTGTTGTTAATGAGTCTAGCCCTCTCCCCAAGGTCCACTCTAATCCGAAAGTGGGAGTATCTGTTAGGGTCAGATCCTATGAGTCCTAATGAGAAAATTAAATTAGTAATTGAATAAGAATATCATAAACCATCTTGTTTTACATTATTCATAGGTACTAATGAATTATTAACGTACTGTTGTTAGAAGAGTCAGCCCTCTCCACAGGTCCACTCTAATCCGAAGTGGGAGTATCCTGTTTTAGGTCAGATCTATGAAGTCTTAATGAGAAAATTAATTGTATTGAATAAGAAATAATAAAACCATCTGTTACAATAATTCATAGGTAGCTAATGAATTATGTACGTACTGTTTGTTAGAATGAGTCTAGCCTCTCCAGGTGCCACTCTAATCCGAAAGTGGGAGTACCTGTTAGGGGTCAAGATCTATGAAGTCTAAATGAGTAAAATTTTAGTATTGAATAAGAATACGTAAAACCATGCTTGTTACATAATTCATAGGTAGCTTAATGAATTATGTACGACTGTTGTAGAATGAGTCAGCCCTTTCAGATAGATTTTACACAATAACTATATTAACTATTTGTAAAAAGTTTTTGTAGGTGCAGAACTATTAGGAGCGAAAAAGCGTATACATTGTAAATAATTGAATTTCTAAAAAAGAAACTAGCGAACCCTTAGTCTCCCTTGATTCGTCGGTTATTATCCAATTTGTTCGTCTTTGTAACATTTGTCAAGTGAATTTATCTGAAGAGAGTTTTACCCGATAAAAAAAAAGAAAAGAAAATTAAACATAAGGCTTCCCTAGCTTTTCTTTTTTAGAAATTCAGTATTTTACAAATGTATTACGATTTTGCTCCTTAATAAACTATTTGTAAAATCTATCTGAAGAGGCCTAAGAACTAATTTGAGTATTAGAACCTCTCGGGCGGGGGGTCCAGTGTTCGGCCCTGGACCTTCCAAGCTAAAATTGTTGATCCCGGGACCATCCCCGGCAACACCGCTGCCCTTTGATTTTAAAGGGGAAGTGTTGAAGGCTGAGTTTATTGCCCAGTGCCTGAGGGTGCCCCGCTTGAGTGGAGAATCTGATGGGATCAAACACGCATTTTTGCACCGCCACTCCATGAGACTTCGTTTTAATGGGTGTCCCATAATTAATAGGGCATTTGTGCTTAACCCGTACCCGGGGGACGTGGTAAAATTTCTGAACTAATTTTGAGTTCTGGTCAAAGTATATTCTTATAGTAATAATGAGTTTTTTCTTTGAAAGATAGAAAGATGATTAAAAATCAAGACTGTCGAGCCTGTATTATTGAGCGTATTATCATTTTTTTTTCCAGATCTGAAGAATAAGAAAAGAAAAATAGAAAGTCATAGTCAAGAGAAAAAAAATTCTTTTGAGTAAAAAAGAAAATTTAAAAGTTTTTAAAAAAAGGGTTTTTAAAGGAATTAATATGGTATGAGAAAAGTGAAAAAATGTACTGGTGACGTAACACACGCACCACACACACACACACACACATATATATATATATATATATATATATATATATAAAAGATATATATATATGAAGATATATTAAAATATAACGAATTGGGATATGCTACGTCACCAGTAACATTTACATATATATTAATATATAATATATATAATATATATATAGATACATATATAGATACATATATAGATACAATATGTTATATATATATAATATATATAAATATATAAATATATATATATACAATATGTATGGTACATTAATATATATATATATATATATATATAATATATATATATATAAGATACACATATACATATATAAATTATTTATAAAAATTGGATAGCCTGCGTCACCAAGTACATTTATACACACACACACACACAACACACACATGCACGACATACAACACACATCACACACACACATATATAATAAATATATAATATAATTTATCCCAATTCATTGTGTCCAACAGTTTTTAGCATGACTGCCACAATCCATGTTAAATTTTATGACTTTCCTCCCAAAAAAACTGTCCTCTTTTAAAAAAAAAAAATCACTAGTACCACTTGACCTCCTTGACCTTTTTGGTAGGACTGCAAAACCTACTGGTGGAAGCAAGAAAACGCTGACTCCATAATATCTCCGGATGTTATAATATAACAGCTGTGGACATTCACACGTCCACCACTGTGACCATCATCATCATCCATAACAAAACACTGAGCCACATTTTTTAAACGAAACCGTTATCATTAGATTATTAAATTATTACTGCAAATAAATGCACCCTCCGGGTGCAAAGTATTTAAGTTTAATATGATAAAAATATCATATTAAATTAGAAGGCCTAAGAAAACTGAAATAAGAATGCAGATCAAAAAGATTTGGAACAGAGGGGGTAGATTGAAAAATCGAACACTTTGAGACTGCTCTTCCATCATTTTTCCATTACTCCCGTTTTTCATTGGTAAATTTTTCCTAAATTTAAACTATTAGTTAAAATAGGAAAAAAGAATAATATTACATTTATTTCTCTTGGTTAATGGAATTCTTTTAAGATTATTCCTGAGATTTTTGCTCAAATTCATTAAGATAAAACCAAACAATTTTAAAGAAACAACTACTAAGCAATATAATTTATTAAAAATCCAATTTTAAGATCAATATGCAAATTAGCCTTCCCCATTCACACTGTAACCGCTATTTTGTTGTAATATATATCAATAACATTGCAATGCTATTAGTGTGTAGAAACAGTCTTAATGATGTAAAAACAATTTATTATAATGAGGTTTTTAAATAAAAAATAAACTCATGGGGAAAATGAAACGTAAATAACAAAGGGAATTGTGAACTTTGTATAGTAATATAGTTTCGGTTACAGACAGAAAACCACAAAATCTCCATATAATAAGAATTATTATTATTATTGTGATGTTTTTATACTGCCGTAACCGGTGGTTCACTGGAGGCGTGGGTGAAGCAAGTCTCTTCTGGTCTGCCTGAGTATCTAGCCCGATCCCAACAGTGACTGTAGTTTGGGATGGCCTCATTCTTTCTCTGATTTCCAAATTCACCCAAATTCTTTCCAGAGCTTTGGAGGATTTCCAAGGGCACCATTACAATTTGGTACACCTTCAACCTTCATGTTCCACGGTTTTCTCAGTTCCTGCCAAGGTCTAAGTATTTTGTCTATCTTTTCGCTTCTTTCATTTTCACTCGGTGGTCGGCCGATTATTATTATTATTATTATTATTATTATTATTATTATTATTATTATTATACGCATAGACCTACATAAACATGTGTCACTCTATAACACCCACACTTGATCCGGAGAAGCTTCGTCGTTGAAATGGTGGGGAATGGGGTGGGGTCCCAGTGGTGGGGTAGGTACCGATCCGGAGCTGCTAGAATAGACAGCTTGAAGGGGAGATAGAAAACAGAGTAGCGAATAACACTAAATCTATTTTATGATTTAGAATGGGGAGAGCGAGAGCGAGAGCGAGGAGAGAAGAGAGAGAAATGAAAACGAAAAGACAATAAAATAAAAAGACAAAAAATAGAAAACGAAAAGACAAAAGAAAACGTCCCATACAAAGAAAAGACAAAAAAGTTCGAGAGACAAAAATAAAAAAAAGACCAAAAGGAAAGACCAATAAGGAAACAAACATAAAAAGCGAAAAAACTTCAATACAAAGACGAAAAAGACTAATAAAACATAAGAGACAAAAAAAACGAACAATAGACAAACGAAAAGAAATAAAAAGAAAAACGAAAAGAACAATAAGAGAAAATACAATATAAGGAAAAGACAAAAATAGAAAATGGCGACCTAAATTCTTTTTCAATGGTTAGAATAGAGAGAGAAAAAAAAGAAATGAACGAAAAAAGAACAAACAAGAAAACGTTTGACAAAATAAAGAAAAGACGAAGAAAGACAAAAAAGCAAAACGACAAAAAAAGCGGAATTGAAAAGAAAACGTTTTGAAACATGAAAAAGCGAAAACAACCAAGAAAAAAACGAAAATACATTTTAAAAGACAAATAGAAACTAAAAGACAAAAAAAAACAATTCGATACGAAACGAAAAGCAAAAGAAAATACAACAAAAAGGAAAAGACAAAATAAAAAATAAAAACCAAAAGAACAAAAAAAACGTCAATATAAAAACGATAACAACAAATAAAACGAGAAGACAAAACAACGAAAAACGAAAAAGACAATAAAAAAGAAAATACAATAGAATGAAAGGGAAAAAAGAAACGAAAATACAAATGAAACAAAAAGACAAAAAGATGAAAAGACAAAAACAAGTGAAATGTGAAACAGCCCTCGTCCAAATTGTAATGTCTATTGTTTTGGTAAAGTCTGTTTTAACTAACTATTGCATTTCTAACCATTGCCCTCGGAGTAAATAGGGTCAGAATGATTTCCTGATGCGAGCAAGCAAAAACGAAAAGCCTCTATGAAAAAACAGCTTGTGCCATATTTTGGGTTTCAATGGCGAGTAACAAATCCAACTTTTAAATCCATTTGACTGATTTTTTAAAATGAAGCTTGTATGTTGATTAATTTGTTTTATCCGGACCATGTCCTCAATCTTTATTGTGTATATCACAACTTTCGGTTCAATATCCCCCTCCGATTACGACATGAGGTCTCCTGATTCGAAGAGAATTTCCGAGTTCAAGAGTTCCCGAGTCAGACAAGAAACCCTTGAAGAAGGCCGGAGGCACATCAAGCCGTCCACGTAGTTTAATATAGCAATAAAGACGAGGACAATAGTCGCCAAAAAATTGAAATAATAAAATTTTAATTAATTATCTATCTTTTTAAATTTCTGTCTGCCAGGTAATACCAGTCCACACCCACTTTATTTACTCACCTGTGGAATTTTTTCTTTTCGGTTAACTGATGAACATTCAGGAAAAGTCTCCTCACTGGCAAACCTGTCAAACATAATTTTAAAAACATTTAATTCCTGGAATGCAAAAACAACGAAAACAAAAAGTAATTGTTATTGGATGTGTGCAATGGTCGGCGTTATCTTTATTTTGATTCTCGGTTTTTCTTTCATTTTTAGGAAATCTAGAAAACTGATGCAGAATTTTTTTTAACAGTTCTTCAAACTTGATAAAGAAAAAACAATGTCAAAAAATAAAACGAAACAAAAATGAAGGACAAAAAACGAAAAGACAAACGAAAAAACAAGGAAAAACAAGACAACAAAACAACAACACAAACAAGAAAAAACGAATACAAGAAAACAATAACGAAAAGACAAAAATGAAAGAAAAAATGACACGTAATGAAAGGAAAAGTCAAAAATTAAAAGAAGAAACGAAAAGACAAAAAACGAAAAGACAAAAATAAAAACCTCAAAAATGGAGACAATGAAACAAAAGACAAAAAAAACGAAAACAGAAACCGAGAAAAACTAGTGACATGAAAAACAAAATGAGAAGAATGAAAGACAAAAAAAACAAGATAAAACGAAAAAGGAAAAAAAAGAAAAGATGACAGAACANAGATTTAACTAATCCATTGTGTCAAATTTCCCCGTAAGTCCTTTTTTCATATATAATGTATAAATTATTATTATAAAAAAAGTTGGCCGGGTGGGTAGCGACCAGTGATGCTTAAGGATGAGGCCAGGTTGTGGAGGAGCAGTTTCATATTTGCAACTTGCCCTAGTCTTTTGGGCTAGACAGGGCGGTTGGAGAGGCCCCTCGTATCAATTGGTTGTCATGTCGCCATATGCTATGTGAAGCACCCTTCATCAACAAACATATAAAGAAGAGAAACCTTTTTAACATTCATAAACAAAATACTTTGGAAGCTTTGCTTGTTTCAACAAATTTCTGATTCATGTATGATTTATGATTATATAACCGCCAGTTGAGTGCTGTTGATGGTTAGATTAAAACCAAAACACTTTATGGGGTCGGTTTCTAAATGTCAGTTTTTGATTATTTTCATTTCTTCATAAACAAACTTTTTTACTTAATTACATGTCAGATTTTTATATCCATTTTTTTTTTCTTCATATATTGTTTTTTTTCTTTGTTCTCTGACATTTTCTTTTGTACAATGAAATTTAAATTCAATAGACTCGATACATGCGTGTTGGGCTGAACGTGCTATCAAGATCCGTTCCGCAGCAGGGCTAGCTTAACTCTTTAACATCCTGTTGGAGATTTCTTCTAAGTCAGAGCATTCCTAATAAGGATATATTAATCAAATGCCTAAATTGACCTTTGCATCTAAAGTTACCTATGTATTTCCCTTAATAAAGATTTCTCCATAAGTTTATATAATAAATTTAAACAAAGGTATTAGTTAAAACGAATGTGAACTTCCAGCGCGGTGGATGAGGTGGGAACGGGACTGTTAAGGTTAATGCGGCCGTGATCTGGGCGACTCTTAGCTACATTTGCCGACATAAGACTGTAAAAGAGAAAGCCTATTCAGCTGCCTCAGCCCATTAAGGATTTGTTGGTGTAGTTCACTATTAGCTTTTTTCTCTCCGCGTCTCGGGTTTTCCCTAAAGTTAGGATAGCGAATAGGAATGGAATTGCTATTGACTGGTTAGCAATTTGTGTTCTATTTGACTTTGCTCTTAATAACAATTAAGTTAATTTCAAATAATGCACAAGCACAATTAAGAACACATTTTATGATATTTTCGTGTTAAAACATTCAGTTGTATTGATTTTAACAAATTCGTATTTTTAGTGTAGATTTACGGTGAAATTAAAATGGCCGACCAAAACATAATGGCTTCCTCAAAGTGAAATAAACAAGGGGAGATTACTCTCATTTTTGTTGGTAATGTTCAGATTACCGTGTTGACACATTTAGGTGTTTTTTCTGGGAAAAGGTAATTTTATTTTTAGATGAGAAGAAGCTCAATGACTTAGAGATCGCTCCACATCGAAATAGGAAGGTAACTTGAAAAATCACATTAATAAAATTTTATTTTTTATTTTAGATCTTGGATTAAATCAACTTCCTTTATATTAAAAAAAAAAGTTTCAGGTTTTAAAAAAACAAAAAATACACAACTCATACTCCACGGGTAGGATTTGACACTAGGTCACAATTATGGGGTATGCCAGCCAGGATTGAACTCGCTTTTCAGTTATTTCTTATAAGTCTAACATGATCAAAGGGGAACCACTCTTGACTGATAAATTATTTATTTTCCCATTAAACTAACCCTAAACCATAACCATAAACCCTAACCCTAACTTCTTTTTTCCTAATAGATCAATCAATCAATCAATCAATAAATAATTTATCAGTCAAGAGTGGTTCCCCTTTGATCATGTTAGACTTATAGGAAATAACCTGTTTTTTTTGTTGTAATGAATCTGCAAGACGAGTTTGTTAACTATTACACCACGACGGTACGCCCTAATAGTTTCAGGTTGATGTTAACCACATATTTCAATGACGTCATTTAACACGTGGCCATAAAAAAAAAAAAAAAAAAAAAAAAACCCAACAAACATCTGGGAGAATCGATCATTAGTCATCGATCATTTGTCTGTGGCAACGCACACATGCAAACACATTTCAATGCCTAATAAAATCCAAGGGAGATAACTCTCGACAGACTTATGTCTAAATTTTGAGACTTAATTAAAAATTTAAACAATATTTTTTTTTTTTTTTGTGTATGTGTGGGAGAGATTTTTTTTTTTTTTTTCAGTGATTATTTTAAAATGACATCATTGTTTCCCCCCTTTTTTTTTTTCTTCTCAAGGAAGGACAAATTTAGAATTTATTGTCTTTTAGTTCAAAGTCCGGTTATTATAATCCGAGTTGTCTCCCTTGTATCTATCCGCCTGTAAGCATTTTTAAAATGGAACATTTAATTATTATTTACTAAGCTTTTCATAGTTGCGATTAATTAATTGATTGATTGATTTTTAATGACATTTGAACATGCCAAGGGTTATTTTATACCTAGAAATTAGGGAATAGCATTCAATGTATGTTCATATTTTCATTTTTGTGTAGTTGTTTTTTTAAGAGAATTTTTGGAGACAATTATTTATCAACTATTCCTATCTAATACAAATAATTTGCACACAATTATATGGTTTCAAGTATTCCTATCTAATACTAATAATTATATAATTTCAATTGTTTAAAAAAAAAAAATTAGTTGATTGTACACATATGATTTCAAGTAACTAATAATAATCCTTAGTGAACTGAGGGAGCATGTGACGCCATAGTTAGCGAGTTCGAACTCTAGTCACGTTATTAAGTTTATTGGGTTATTAATACTTTTGGGAATAGTATAAACCCCCTGATTCCCTAAGCTATGGATTAAATAGTAGGTAATCCTTAACTTGTTCCTCGTAAATTCCTACCATAAAATAAACTGAACCCTCATTTTATGTCCGTGTTTTTGCAATAAATGTTTTATTTTTCTTGCACCGTTATTTCACAATACTAAATATATTTTCTTTATTTGTTAAATAATGGGCACAAGAAAAATAAAACATTTATTGCAAAAACACGGACATAAAATGAGGGCTCAGTTTATTTTATGGTCGGAATTTACGAGGAAATAGTTAAGGATTTTTCTACAAGGATAGCTTTGGTATTAAATAACCCACATAATTTTATATGCCATTAAACAAAGAAACCAAACGAAATCATAGTAAACACTTATAGTTTCAAAGTAACAATTCTTGATACACATAATTTACGGAAAGGTTCAAGCCCCTCCCCTCAGCTATGGGTTAAATAATACCACTACTATTTCTCTGAAATTTTTTGGACACACAGCGTAGTGGATATAGGCGTTGGGTTAAGACAGTTTTAAGTGACAGTTATCCCTAGACTGCATGTTCAATCCTGGTCAAGGTCTAAAGTAACATAGAATAATAATTAACACAGTTTAACATTTGTACCCCAGCTATGGTTAGCGGAATTATAACAGGATATCCCCGTGGATTGAATAAAGGGTTGGGTTCAAAATTCCGTGATGGCTCCCGATTACGACAAGAAGGTTTCCGAGTTCAAAAAGAAGGTTCTCGAGTTCGGGAAGGGTCTCGAGTTCGACAAGAAATACCTGAAAAAGGCAAGAGCGCACATCGGCCGAAACGTAGTACAGATAACAATAAAGATGAGGACAATAGTCCGAATAATCCAAAGTACTACTACATGGACAGTTTTAGCCGTAAAACAAACCAAACCAAACCAAACCAAACGGATGAAAAAGGTGACCAACTGGGTGTTTTGCTAAAACCTAAAATTTGACCATACTGACCAATAGTACAAACCAGAATTCGTCTCAGAAAAAGAAGCTTAAACATTATTTGGGATTGTTATAAACAAACGGTTGACATAACTCATACCAGAAGTATTTGGTATTAATCAACAAAAAGAACCTGTCATCTTGTGGATTTTGCCAGTTCAGTGGACTATAGATTAAAATAAAAGAACTTTAATTAGTATTATCTGCGTTATTCGGACTATTGTTATTTGTACAACGTTTCGGCCGATATACCCTTCGGCATTCGTCAGGTATTTCTTGTCGGACTCGGAAGAAGGTTCCCGAGTCCGAGAAGGTTCCCGAGTCTGACAAGAAATACCAGAAGAAGGCCAGAGGGTATATCGGACGAAACGTTGTACAAATAACAATAAAAATGAGGACAATAGTCCGAATAACGCAGATAATACTAATCATCAAGCCTCATCTCAAACATTCAGAGAAAAATAAATTTAATATATAGAAAAATAGGTGGATCTTGCCAGAGAGCTGAAAATGCCTCTGGGTCATGAAGGTGGTGGTGATAGCAATTGTTGTTGGTTCCCTTCGAACGATTCCAAATGGCCTGAAAAGGCAACTGAAAGACCTGGAAATCCCAGAGAGAATCGAGATTATCTAGAACACAACACGGTTAAAATCAACTAGACTATATTGAAGAATCACGTTGAAGGCGCCGGTTCCTGCTAGATC
>CM042166.1:19656797-19659297 GCA_023376005.1 Doryteuthis pealeii | reverse complement strand
TGACAGCACACAAAAATATAAAATACAGCATCGCCAGTCTCGCTGATTCTGGTGCGCGTCCATGGGTTCGAGCGCTGGCCTGGTTCAAAAGATTTGCTACAGTGCTTCAACGTCCACACGTTCGAGCGCAGGCCTGTGTCAAAAAATTTGCTACAGTGCCCCAACAACATCACACATACAGAAACCGCATCACACCCAGAGCAGACAAACAAGACACACCCACTACCAACGTCGTAGCTCTGAAAACAATATCTAAAAAGACAACCACAGAACCTAGACATAAAACACACCTACTAAGGTGTAAACAAACCTTAAATTTAGCAACATTTAACGTCAGAACGCTAAAAACTATAAACCAACTAGCTGAGCTAACGGCGTCTGCGGCCGATAAAAATATAGACATAATCTGCGTACAAGAGCATAGATTTGAGCATACAGAATCAGAAATAAAATATCACGAAATAGGTAATGAATGGACGTTTGTGTCGGCATCTGCGTAGAAAAACTCCATAAATGCCACCATAGGAGGTGTAGGAATGCTCCTCAGCCCCGAGCTATAAGAGCACTAAACAGTATAGAAAAAATCCAATCAAGAATTATATGCGCTACGAGACTACTGTGATACAGGGATTCCCGTTAAATGTAGTGCATATAATTCTTGGTTGGATTTTTTCTGGCATTAGTGGGCCCCACTAATGCCAGTGAAGAAACGGACATAGCAATGTTCTATAATGAGTTATCTTCCCTATGCAGACAGATTCCCAAACACAATGTCCTGATCATTGGCGGCGACATGAATGCTCATATAGGCAAAGACAAGAACAATAGATACTGTATACATAACATCCCAAATAGAAACGGCGAACTCCTAGCGGAGTTCTCTCTTGAGAACAGGCCTAAACACAAAATACCAAAAAAAGAAAAGGTAAACTATGGACCTACACATATCCAAACAATACAAAAGCCCAATTAGACTATATCCTAATGAATAAAAAATGGATGAATAGTGCAATGAACTGCGAAGCATATTCCTCTTTTGAAGGAGTATCCCCAGATCACAGAATAGTCACAGCAAAATTACGACTAAGCCTACATAGAAACAAAAAGCAAACTAGTAAATCTGTACGATACGACTGGTCGACACTTGCCAACAGTGATATATGCAATCGCTACGCTGTGACAGAAATAAATAAATTCGATATCCTCCAGGAGGAATCTGAAAAAAAAAACTCTAAAAATATTCTGTTAACAAACAACCGGATATTGACGGTGTAAATGAAAAACATGTCCTTCTGAATCGAGATGAAAAAAGGGGTGCCTAAAGGTCATATGGTCCGAAATATGAATTGGAGAGAGAGAGAGAGAGAGAGAGGAGAGAGACAGACAGACAGACAGACAGACAGGTAGTGTGTGTGTGTGTGTGTGTGTGTGACAGTCCGACAGATAGACAGACAGGCTGAGATAGCAACAAACTTTGATAATGAACATAATGACATAAGTATATACGTATATTAATAGATGCACAAATACGAGCAGACCGAGAAGGAAGGTAAATAATATGAATAATATAATAATAATAATAATAGTCTAAAACTATTTGAATTCTCCAAAGACTTCAAAAAGCTACTTCCTTTAAAAGGTTGGCAGAAGGTATTCGACCTAGACAGTTGGGATACCCCCCCCCTCACAAACCCCCCCCCGCCAAAAAAACCCAAAGTAAAACAACAATAAGACGAAGCAAAGAGACTAGAAAAATAAAACCAATATTAATGATGTATATTTGTCGGGATGAGGAAAAGAGGTGTCTTTTTTTTTTCGAATCCCTTTTCGGCTGCCCCAGATTTTTTGGGGAAGTAGACCGCCGCCGCCGTCACTGCCACCCCAGCCACCCCTGCCACCCCTACCGTCACAGCCAGCACCACCACCGCCGCCGCCCTTTCGTTGACTCACGTCAAAAAATATTTATGCAAGAAACGGCTGTACATAATTAGAAATATGTAGAGGGCACCATGGTTTCTTTATTTTGCTAAGCTTTGGGTTAGTCTGGCATAAGGCCATCAAGAGGACTCGTTTCGGTTCTTTGTTTAATGGCATATCAACCTTCATGGATTATTTAATGTCAAATCAATCCTTGTAGAAGAACAGTAGTTGTACTATTTAACCCATAAAGTAAGTCGTCGGGGCGGCCTAATGTCGATATGAGCCATACAGCGAGGGAGTCTATCCTCTTTTCACTAGCGCTAGACCAGGGAGAATTTTTGCGTCTGAGGTGGAGCTCCATACCTACCATCAGCTCCTTACTTTACCGCACAGATCCCTGTGCTACTCATACGCCAACACAGGGCCATAGCAGAGACAAATGTTTTTTTTTTCGTGAGGGAGGGGCAAACAAAATTTAGAAATTGACCTTAAGTTATCAAAGATCACCAACATGGTTAGCGGCTAGTACATTTAAAATTACCAGTACATCTAGATTGGAAGAAATCGACAGAAATTGACA
>CM042166.1:19611797-19651797 GCA_023376005.1 Doryteuthis pealeii | reverse complement strand
ATGTTGTATGGTATTGATTTGTTTCATGTCTATATTCTATGGTAGAATTTTATTTCTCTCAAAAAAGAGAGAATATCCTCCATGTTGACATTTTCAAACAGATCTTTCATATTGTTTGCTTCGTCTTTTCTATTTCATCCCTCCGAGTCGCCATGTTGGATTCTATATCTTTTAGTCTGGTTTTTCTTGTTGGTTCTTCATCTTTTCACTTGGCCGGTCTTCTAGCTAAGGCATGCACACTCATTTCACAACGTCTGTTGTCTTTTTTAAAACCTATATTTACTTAACTAACTCTTCTGACTAACATCGCGCGCGGAGTTCAGCCGAAGCAACAGGGACGTCTCTTCTATTTCACATATCGGCCGTAACTAACGATCTAACTAGATCTCACATAATTTCACGTGATTTGCGGTTTTCCCGCCTCTGGGGTCAAAGTTTCCCAACGGTCTGTAACTTTCCATTTTGGGCTCCTTGTATTCTCGTCCCTGCAGAGTTACAGGGTATTGCCAATAATCTATGCTACCATAAATTATGCAACATGCAGATCGGTTGGTATTTTTTTTAGATCGATGCACGGACCGGTGTATAAAATTAAAGAATTTGTTAAACTTCGAATAAAAAAGTATTTATGCAGGCATGTTAAAATTAGCTTTATTTGATACAAAAATCTCTCATCAATATAGACTAACCACCAGAGAACAGTGAGACTGCTTCTTATTTGTCAATTTATCAAGTCTTGGCTCGATAGAAGGGAGTGACACGTATGTTAGATTTGTTTCCCTATTGCTGAGGACTTGTACTCAATAGCTGCCCTTCTCTTTAGAAACCAAGGTAGCAGTGCTGAAATTTACAAAAAGTAAATTAGGTTTCCATAAAACTGCTTCTTATTTGTCAATTTATCAAGTCTTGGCTCGATAAAAGAGAGTGACACGTATGTTAGATTTGTTTCCCTAAGTGGTGAGGACTTGCACTCAGTATATACCATTCTCTTTAGAGACCAAGGTAGCAGTGCTGAAATTTACAAAAAGGAAAATAGGTTTTTATAAAACAACGTAGGCAAATAAGTAGGAAAAGGGCTATCGTGGTAAAGAGCAGAAAATGAACAAAGTTTATATTTTTAGAAATATATTTCGAATTTTAGTTTACATGCATATGTACGGTTACTGTACTTTAAAACTATACACATTTTTTACAATCATGTGTTGCACCTGCGGACTGGCAGGTAGTACTCCTTGGACCGGCAGGTAATAGTTCTTGGACCGGCAGGCAATACTCCTTGGACCGGCAGGTAGTACTCCTCGGACCGGCAGGCAGTACTCTTTGGACCGGCAGGTAGTACTCCTTGAACCGGCAGGCAATACTCCTTGGACGGCAGGTAGTACTCCTCGGACCGACAGGTAGTACTCTTTGGACCGGCAGGCAATACTCCTTGGACCGGCAGGTAGTACTCTTTGGACTGGCAGGCAGTACTCCTCGGACCGACAGGTAGTACTCCTTGGACCGGCACCAGTACTCCTCGGACGGGCACCAGTCTGGCGGACTGGCTACAAGAAGCACTGCTCTAAATGACATCTAATGAACTAATAAATATAATTTTTTGCTGGTCGGTCAACACTGGTGTGTGCATGCATATGACGTCATAGAAGAACGTCACTTATGAGTTCGTCCTTACATCTTCAGCTGTGCTAAGCTTGTTTTGCTCATCTTACTTCGATGGTGTGCATATACCCTTACATCGCGTGATTTAATGGTTAGAATCGTAGGAAATGGACTCGTCGACACGGGTTCTAATTCCGGACGAAGCTGTTCGCAAATAACATAGCGCTAATAACCTTGGGAAAGTTATGAATCCAACTACTCTCCCTCCAGCTATGGGTAAATAGTAGGGCAGACTGGGATCTTTAACTGTGGCTAAGTAACCAGTCTAGGAGAAGGAAATCTGTGAATTCAAACCTCTTGTGAGGTCTTTGGTTGGAAGGGTTGGTAACACTCCTTAACAGGATTTCAAGAAAATGAAACAGATAGTAAGAAAAGTGTACCAAGCGATGCTACTAAAATCTGTGAGATCCACGGTTGAAAATAACTTGGATTTATTTTTATTATTTTGCATTTTCTTTTTTTTGTTCAATTATTTTTACGTCAACAGTGCCAAGAAATTAACGCCGAACAGATTGGAATGTAGCACAAGTTGCGGAAGAGAGAGAGAGAGAGAGAGAGAGAGAGAGAGAGAGAGAGAGAGAGAGAGAGAGAGAGAGAGAAAGGGTAGTGGGAAGGAGAGGGAGAGAGAGGTAGTGGGAAGGAGAGGGAGGAGAGGGTAGTGGGAAGGAAAGATATATATATATAGAGAGGGTAGTGGGGAGGAGAGGAGAGGGAGAGAGAGAGAGAGAGAGAGAGAGAGAGAGAGAGAGAGAGAGAGGGGGGAGAGAGGGAGAAAGAGAAAGATGGAGTCACTCTCATCTTCTGAAGTTGGGAATGACTACAATTTCTCTATGTTACCTGAAACAGGCTATGATGCTAAAATCTAAATCTTCTGTTATATTTTTACTAATATATTTTTACTCTGTGACTGACAATAAGAGCACACATTGAGCTCTGCAAACTAAGACACTAAAAAAAAAATTTAAAAAAAGTAAAAAAAAAAAATATTTCGTCATCTGATCTTCGGATTATACATATATTCATTATCATCATCATCATGTCGCGCTATTAGCACAGATATCGATGGCAATCTCTCTCCAGCCGTCCCTATCACTCATTGTTCTCGTGAGGTCCTCTACGCAGCATCTAGTATCCGTACAGAGCTGGTCAATGTACGTCTTTGCTGACCGGCCCACACTGGCGTGCCCATGTGCTGGCTTCCACAGGAGGACGTCACTTATGAGTTCATCCTTGCTTTTCCAGCAGTGTCCTGTGTGTCTTGATCGTCTTACTCGGATGGTTTGGGTGATATGCAGCAGGTGGCCGTACAGCTATTTCTCATGGGGTTTTGTTTCCACGTTTTGTTTAGGATCGCACGTGTGTGTGTGTGCGCGCGCGCGCGTGTGTGTGTGTGTGCGTGTCCTTGCATACGAATGAAAGTAGATGTGTGAGTGTGTATGTGTATGTGTATGCATACCGAGCTGTTTGTACAGTACTAAGGTCGGTAAAACCATTATCCACCGCCAACAACAAAACCAATGTAAGTCGTCGGGATGGCCTAAAGTCGGTATCAGCCAAACAGCGAGGGAGTCTATCCCCTTTTCACTAGCGCTAGACCAAGGAGATTGTTTTTGACGTCTGAGGTGAAGACCCACACCTACCATCAGCTCCTCACTTTACCGCACAGATCACTGTGCTACTCATACGCTGAGTTGACGAGGACCGGTATCGAAATGACAGTAATTACAAAGTAATAGTAGTAGTAGTCTGGGGGGGGGCAGGGTGTAATGGTTAGAGTTGTAGGAAATGGACTCGTCGACGCGAGTTCAAATCCTGGACAATGCTGTTTGCATTTCACATAGCGCTAATACCCTTTGGAAAGATATGAATCCATATATTCTCCCTCAAACTATGGATAAATAGTAGGGTAGACTGGGCTCTTTAACATTGGTTAGGTAACCAGTCTAAAAAGAATGAAAACTCTGAATTCAAATCTGTTAAACTCCGCTTAAGAAATTGACCTTGTGTCACATCCTGCTCGTGTGGAGAGATTTGGTATATATATATATATGATAAAAAGGCTTTGGGGTTGCCATAAGGGCAATAGGATTGGGACAAGTATTAATAATAATAAAGTAAAGTAAAATCGTCGGGGTGGCTTAAAGTCGGTATCAGCCGGACAACGATCTCTTTCTATCTCTTTCACTAGCACTCGACCAAGAAGAACGTTTTGGCGTCTCAGCTGGAGCGCCACACCTACCACCAGATCCTTTACCGCTCAGATCCCTGTGCTACTCATACGCTGAGTTGGCGAGGCCCAGTATCGAACTAGGAACCCTGTGGTTTCTAGCCGAACGCTCTACCGATTGAGCTACAGTAGTGCTAGTTAAAAATAATCATAGTTAGTATTGAGAAAGAGGAGAGAAGGAGACTCCGGTGTGTGTGTGTGTGTGTGTGTGTGGGGGTTTACTTACCCAGACATCTGCGAAGATTCGCAAGTGTTTTCCCGCCTCTTGAGGGCAATGCAACTGAAAGAGTCGTTTTAACTCCGAACTGTACGAAGTTGGTAATTAACCGTAAATATTTACCCATATTCTTTTCCGTGTGTGGGGTGGGGTGTTGGTAGATTTGCACGGGAGTGGGGGGTGGGGTGAAGACTGAGGGGAGTGAAGTGAGCATCATCAGGATTCACACATACGCACACACACATACGCACACGCAAGTTTTTATATATACATACGTTCAGGTAATTTTACATCTATATGCTTATAACTATCTTTCTCTCCCTCCCTTTCTCCCTCTCTCTCTATCTCTACACACACACACACACACACACACACACACATATATATATATATATATATATATTTGTATATACATGTATACGTAGAAAATTGAAAAAACAGAGTATTCCAAAAAGATGAATTTATTCTTGATGGAGAAGTCGACGTTATAATGTTTCAGTTTTTGCAACCTTCACCGGGACTTGAATTGTGAAGAATGTCTTGATGACTTACGAAAAAATAAATAAATGGGAGAATGGTAATTTGTGTGGGTTACGTCCCTTTTCGCCCCACAAATTAACAATTAAAGATCTATTAGAAAACGTCAACATGGAGGACATTCTGTCCCTTTTGAAGGAAATAAAATTATACCATAGAATATAGACATGAACTTAATCAATACCATACAATATGATCACCAATGGTACTAACACATTGTTAAAACCAATTACTAAAAAAACATTATTTTAATACAAACAATATGAAAGTTCTTGTGTGTTTTTGGAGTTATACACGGCAACACGGATTTAGTTAAAGAAGTCTAAAAAGGAACAAGTAATTGTGTCCCGATTACGCATTGGTCATATAAGACTAACGCATTCCTATATACTCAAACAAGAACAACAACCACAATGTGGAACATGTCAAACACCTGAGACTTGACTGTTAAACACTTATTCATGGAATGCAGTTTTTTTGCTCACATCAGAAACCGTTATTTTAATGCAAACAATATGAAAGATCTGTTTGAAAATGTCAACATGGAGGATATTCTCTCTTTTTCGAGAGAAATAAAATTATACCATAGAATATAGACATGAAACAAATCAATACCATACAACATGATCCCCAATAACACTAACACATTTTTAAAACCAATTACTAAAAAGTATAAATATAAATACACGATATGTATTACTTCCTAACTGTTAGGCATGACATAACCCCAGACGGGTTGATATGCCATTAAAATCAATTAACCAGCCAACCAACCAAATGAAAATGTCTACGGGGATAATATAGATTTATCAACGTAAGAAAAACATAAACTCCCGCAAAAATACTTCAAGAGGAAAATTGTTTGTTTGTTTGGGGGTGGGGTGGGGTGGGGATGAGGGTGATAGAGCATAAAGCCACTATGGTCCTACTAGAATTATTTCTTGCAAAACTATTTATTCAAATTGGATTTTTAAAGAATTATCTAGACTAGTACAAAATAAAAAACACCCTCCGGGCGATGTAAAAATAGATTTTTGAAACATATTGCCTGAGGGGTGGGAGTTAAAAATTCAATGTCAGCGAGTTTGTACCCTAAGTAGGTAAAATCATAAAATTCATTAAAGGATTAAAAAATAAAACAATTTGAAATGTAAACTTTAAATATGTATTAAAATAAAACAAACTATATATAGATATATAATACCAGTCATGTATTTATTAAAACTTGTTTTAAAAAACAATGAAGACTGTCTAATGTTGCATGTTCAAATTTTGAGTGTATTTATTCTATGTTATGACGATTTTGGGTAATGTGACATAAGCAGTGGCGTATTTTTTGTTACAGACAAAAACCAGAAGCGAATCTCCATTATTTATATAGCAAAATAAAAAACGCCCTCTGGGCGACGTAAAATAAATATTGCCTGAGGGAGTGGGAGTTGAAAATTTAATATCAGAGAGTTTGTATCATAAGTAAAATAAAATCATCAAATTTATTAAAGGAGTAAAAAATAAAATAAATTTATTAAAGGAGTAAAAAATAAAAAAAATTGAAATGGAAACTTAGTTCTGATAACTTTAAATACATATTAGAATACAATAAAAACAATATATAGATAAATAATACCAGATATGTATTTATTAAAACTTGTTTAAAAAACCAATGAGGACTGTCTAACATTGCATGCTGAAATTTTGAGTGTATTCTATTTATGACGATTTTAGGCAGTGTGACGTAAGCAGTGACGTAATTTTTGTTACAGACACAAACCGGAAGCGAATCTCCATTCTTCATTGATAGATATAGATGTACATTTTCTTTGACCTTCACGTCTCGAAAAGAAATGATACAATCTTTAATTAGACGGCCAGGTCGTCTTGACTGCAAACAAGGAACAATCGAGGAACAATTAACAAACACACACCCACACATATATAAGTTGCTATTGATTGTACTAATATATTTTTTCTTTCTTTCTTTCTTTTGGAAGTCGTTCGCAGACGACTATGACGTCACTCCATATCTTCAGTTTTTGACCCTCTGGTGGCTCGTTAGCTGCTTAGCTCCTGTGCGTCAGTCGTCGGCGTGGCCTAAAATCGATATCAGCCAGACAGCTAGGGAATATATCCCCTTTTCACTAGCGCTAGACCAAGAAGATTATTTTTCGTCTAAGGTGAAGTGCCACACCTAACATTAGTTCCTTACTTTACCGCAGATATCACTGTGTTACTCATACGCTGAGTGGGCCGGTATCAAACCAAGAACCTTGTGGTTCCTAGGCGGACGCTCTTGGATTTGTGGCAACCCTTGATGCACCAATTGTTTCCTATCGGCTGTGCCAAAAAGTGTGGATGGTCTAACACAAGCCTTCACCACTATAAACAAATCCCTGTGTGGGAGTTCATTGTGTGTATGAACCCTCATACGTCGAAAATCGACGGGAGAATCCATTTATATATATATATATATATATATATATATATATATATATATATATATATAATTTAAAAGAATTCTTAGTTTACACAACATTATAATTATACTCGTCCGAATGTCCTGACGAAGATTTTTTATAATAAACCGAAACGTTATAACGTCGACTTCACCATAAACAAATGTATATCTTGGAATACTTTATTTCCACACACACACACACACACACACACATACACACACACACACATATATATACATATATTGAGAGAGAGAGAGAGAGAGAGAGAGAGAGAGAGAGAGAGAGAGAGAGAGAGAGAGAGAGAGAGAGAGAGATGTGTGCGACAGAAAACGAAAGAGAACAAAATAATGTACAAAGAAGAAAAAGAAAAAAAAAGGAAGAAAATACCAAATTCGCTACCAATAACTTGTGAGAGTTACATGTAGGTATTTACAGAACCCTTTTGCCACGGGTAGGATCGGACACAAGATCGCATGAATATTTACCTCGGATCCCACGTATGCGGATATGACACAAGGTCTTTTAATGTGGGACCACCCACGAGCCGAAGCTCATGGGATGGCAGGTGCAAAAAATTCGTCGGACCCGTCGGCATCCTCCCCTCAAAAAAGGGGGGGGGCCTCAGGCACTGGGCAATAAACCCAGTCCTGCCCCTTTAAATCAAGGTGACAGATGTTGCCCGGTAGGGTAGCCCCAGGGATCAACGCCGGTAATTAATAACACCGGTCCAGTGGCCGTGGCGGAGGAAACCGAGGCCACCGGACCCCGCCTCGAAGACAGGGCTATGGGTGCACAAGATCGTGAGAACGTTGTGAGCCATGCATGTGTAAGGTTCAACGTTATATATATGGTATAACTTGTTGAAACGAACAACTCCGACAAGGGTGTTAAACATAACATGGACTTTAATACAGACACATGGGAACGATACACAAAACAGAAATACAAATAAGATATAATAAAAGGACACATTCATGAATGGAAATACAATAAGGAGGTATACAAGAGATACCTAAATGTACATATAGAAGTGAACTTACTAGCATTTTAAAGAGGGCCGACGCCCCTACACGAGAAGGGTGTAGACACAAATGTCTAACCCATGTGTGTGAGTTCCTGGAGGAGAAAGAGAGCGAGAGAGTTTGTAATAGGCGCTTAAATACCACTGACCCCTGGTGGTCAAACCGGGAACCCAGAGGGAAGATAACTCTTCCAGATCCAATGGAAGACAAATCCCCAACACATGTAAGCCACACTTCAATGCGTTTCAAATGGTGAAAGGAAAAGAGGAAATTTTTGAATGGAATTAAATCATTCAATTGATAAATTGGGCATTACTTCTGTGGTAATCTGAACATTAGCTACATAAATGAGAGTAACCTCCCCTCATTTCTTTCACTTTGAGGAAGCCATATGTTTTGGCCGGCCATTTTCATTTCACCGTAAATCTACACTGAAAATACAAATTTGTTCAAATCAATACAACTGAATGTATTAACACGAAAATATAAATTGTGCTTGTGCATTATTTAAAATGAACTCAATTGTTATTAAGAACACATTTTATGATATTTTCGTGTTAAAACATGCAATTGTATTGATTATAAAATCAACACAATTTGTTTAGGGTCGTATTGTCTACGTGTGGAAGGTGAGCCTCACCCACCTACGAAATATGTTAAGTTCATCATAAACATTAAACTCACACAATAAAATAATCATTAATCTTTATGACAGATTAATTTGTGTGCTATATGTTGCATATTTCCAAAGCCGTTGTTCGCTTAGTCGGCTGGGGCTGTAGACTATACCGACTGCACCTCTGCACTAGGTCACATATTGGTTTTGGGTTGTGACCCGAAATGCAGAATCCTGGTGGCTGAACAGTCAATGAGTCGAAACGCCTCATTCATAAAGTCGTGCTTGTTCTATGGTTTTTTCATTTTTTTCTTTTCATTTTCTTTTCTTATCCTTTTGTCTTTTCGTTCCGTTGTCTTCTGGTATTTACTTAGGTTTTTTTATCGTCTTTTCGTTTTTTGACTGGTCATTTTTCTTTTCGTTTCTTTTTGTTGTTTTCTATTTTTTATTTTCGTCTTTTCGTTTACTTTTACTTGTTTTTGACTGGTCATTTTTCTTTTCGTTTCTTTTTTGTTGTTTTCTATTTTTTATTTTCGTCTTTCCGTTTTTTTTACTTGTTTTTGACTGGTCATTTTTCTTTTCGTTTCTTTTTTGTTGTTTTCTATTTTTTATTTTCGTCTTTTCGTTTTTTTTACTTGTTTTTGACTGGTCATTTTTCTTTTCGTTTCTTTTTGTTGTTTTCTATTTTTTATTTTCGTCTTTTCGTTTTTTTTACTTGTTTTTGACTGGTCATTTTTCTTTTCGTTTCGTTCTGTTGTTTTCTGTTTTTTTCTTTTCGTTTTTTCGTTTTTGATTTGGTTCTGTTTTCGTTTTTTGTCTTTTCGTTTACTTGTCTTATTTTTTTAGTTTTTGTCTTTTCATCTTGTTATTTTTGATTTTTGTGATTTAGTTTTCTTGTTTTCTCGTTTTTGTCTTGTTGTCTGGTCTTTTCGTTTTTCTTTTCGTTCTGTTGTCTTCTACCCTTTTCTGATTTTTCGTTTTTTTTTCGTTTTTGTATTTTTCGTCTTTTCGTTTTTTTTTTTGTTCTTTTTGTTTTTTCGCTTTCGAATTTTCGTTTTTTTTTTGTTCTGTCATCTTTCTTTTTTCTCCTTTTTTTTTCGTTTTATCTTTTCGTTTTTTTGTCTTTTCATTTTTCCTTTCATTTTTGTTTTTTCATTTTGTCATCTAGTTTTTCCTCGGTTTCTGTTTTCGTTTTTTTTGTCTTTTGTTTTCATTGTCTCATTTTTGAGTTTTTATTTTGTCTTTTCGTTTTTGTCTTTTCGTTTCGTCTTTTAATTTTTGACTTTTCCTTTCATTACGTGTCATTTTTCTTTCATTTTGTCTTTTCGTTTTGTTTTCTTGTATTCGTTTTTTCTTTTTGTGTTGTTGTTTTGTTGTCTTGTTTTTTTCCTTGTTTTTCGTTTTGTCTTTTCGTTTTGTCCTTTCATTTTTGTCGTTTTATTTTTGACATCGTTTTTTCTTTTATCCAAGTTTGAAGGAACTGTTTTAAAAAAAATTCTGCATCCAGTTTCTAGATTCCTAAAAAATGAAAGAAAAACGAGAATCAAAATAAAGATAACGCCCATTTGCACACACCAAATACAATTACTTTTTGTTTCGTTGTTTTCGCATTCCAGGGAATTAAATGTTTTAAAATTATGTTTGACAGGTTGCCAGTGAAGGAGACTTATTCCTAGAAATGTTCATCAGGTAACCGAAAGAAAAATTCACAGGTGAGTAAATAAAGTGGGTGTGACTGGTATTACCTGGCAGACAGAAATTTAAAAAGATAGATAATTATTTAAAATTTGTATTATTTCAATTTTTTGGACTATTGTCCTCGTCTTTATTGCTATATACACAACGTGACGGCTGATGTGCCCTCCGGCCTTCTTCAAGGGTTTCTTGTCTGACTCGGGAACCTCCTTGAACTCGGAAACCTTCTCTTCGAACTCAGGAGACCTCATGTCGTAATCGGAGGGGATATTGACCGAAAAGTTGTGTATATAACAATAAAGATGAGGACAATGGTCCGATAAATACAAATAATACAACATACCAAGCTTCATTAAAAAAAATCAGTCAAATGATTTAAAAGTTGATTTGTTTTACGTCGCCATGAAACCCAAAATATGGCACAAGCTGTTTTTCATAGAGGCTTTTCGTTTTTGCTGCTCGCATCAGGAAATCATTCTGACCCTATTTACTCCGAGGGCAATGGTAGAAATGCATAGGTTAGTTAAAACAGACTTTACCAAAACAATTAGACATTACAATTTTGGACGAGGCTGTTCACATTTCACTTTGTTTTTGTCTTTTCATCTTTTGTCTTTTTGTTTCATTTGTATTTTCGTTTTCTTTTTTTTCCTCTTCATTCTATTGTATTTTCTTTTTATTGTCTTTTCGTTTTCGTTTTTTGTCTTCTCGTTTTATTTGTTTTATCGTTTTTATATTGACGTTTTTTTTGTCTTTTGGTTTTTTATTTTTTATTTGTCTTTTCCTTTTGTTGTATTTTCCTTTTTGTCTTTTCGTTTTCGTATCGAATTTTTTTTTGTCTTTTAGTTTTCTATTTTTTGTCTTTTTTTAAAATTGTATTTTCGTTTTTTTTTTCTTGGTTGGTTTTCGCTTTTTCATTGTTTTCAAAACGTTTTCTTTTCAATTCCGCTTTTTTTGTCGTTTTGCTTTTTGTCTTCTCGTCTTTTCTTATTTTGTCAAAACGTTTTCTTGTTTGTCTTTTCGTTTTCATTTCTTTTTTTCTCTCTCTATTCTAACCCATTGAAAAAGATTAGTATCGCCATTTTCTATTTTTTGTCTTTTCCTTATATTGTATTTTCTTTTTATTGTCTTTTCGTTTTTTCTTTTTATTGTCTTTTCGTTTTTGTCTATTTGTTTTCGTTTTTTGTCTTCTTGTTTTATTAGTCTTTTCGTTTTTGTATTGAAGTTTTTTCGCTTTTTATTTTTTGTCTTTTCCTTTTATTGTCTTTTCCTTTTTGTCTTTTTTTTATTTTTGTCTTCTCGACTTTTTGTCTTTTCGTTTTTGTATGGACGTTTCTTTTTGTCTTTTCGTTTTCTATTTTTTGTCTTTTTATTTTATTGTCTTTTCGTTTTCATTTCTCTCTCTCTCTCTCTCGCTCTCGCTCTCGCTCTCCCCATTCTAATCCATTAAAATAGATTAGTGTTATCGCTACCTCTGTTTCTATCTCCCCTTCAAGCTGTTCTATTCGAGCAGCTCCGGATCGGTACCTACCCACCACTGGGACCCCACCCCATTCCCCACCTATTCAACGACGAAGCTTCTCCGGATCAAGTGGGTGGGTGTTATAGAGTGACACATGTATGTAGGTACTATGGTATAATAATAATAATAATAATAATAATAATAATAATTAATAATAATCGGCCGACCACCGAGTGAAAATGAAAGAAAGCGAAAAGATAGACAAATACTTAGACCTTGCCAGAGAACTGAGAAAACCGTGGAACATGAAGGTGAAGGTGGTACCAATTGTAATTGGTGCCCTTGGAACAATCCTCAAAGCTCTGGAAAAGAATTTGGGTGAATTGGAAATCAGAGAAAGAATGGAGACCATCCAAACTACAGCACTGTTGGGATCGGCTAGAATACTCAGGAGACCAGAAGAGACTTGCTGTCACCCAGCCTCCAGTGAACCACCGGCTACGGCAGGTATAAAAACATCACAATAATAATAATAATCTTATTATAATGGAGATTGTGGTTTTGTCTGTCTGTAACCGAAACTATATTACTATACAAGTCACAATTCCCTTTGTTATTTACGTCATATTCCCCATGATTTTATTTTTATTTAAACCTCAATTATAAATAAAATTGTTTTACATCATTAAGACTGTTCTACACACTAATAGCATGCAATGTTATGTATATATACAACAAAATAGCGGTTTACAGTGTGAATGGGAAGGCTAATTTGCATATTGATCTTAAAAATTGGATTTTAATAAATATATGCTTAGTATTATTGATTTCTAATTGTTTGGTTTTATCTTAATGAATATGAGCAAAAATCTCAGGAATAAATCTTAAAAGAATTCCATTAACAAGAAGAAATAAATGTAATATTATTCTTTATTTCCTATTTTAACTAAATAGTTAAATTAGGAAAATTTACCAATGAAAGACGGGAGTAATGGAAAATGATGGAAGAGTCAGTTTCAAAGTTGTTCGATTTTTCAATCATACCCCCTCTGTTCCAAATCTTTTTATCTGCATTCTTATTCAGTTTCATTAGCCTTTCTAATTTAATATGATATTTTATCATATTAAAACTTAAATACTTGCACCCGGAGGGTGCATATATTTGCTAGTAATAATAATAATAATAATTGATAACGGTTCGTTAAAAAAATAGTGCCTCAGTGTTTTGTTATGGATGATGATGATGGTCACAGTGGTGACCGTGAAGTGTCCACAGCTGTTAATATTAAAACATCACGGAGATATTAGGGAGTCAGCGTTTTCTTGCTTCCCACCCACGTAGGTTTGCAGTTATCCCAAAAAGGTCAAGGAGGTCAAGTAGGTACTAGAATGATTTTTTTTTTAAAAAGAGGACAGTTTTTTTGGAGGAAAAGTCATTAAAATTTAACAATGGAAATGTGGCAGCTCACTGCTAAAAACCTGTAGACACACATGAATTGGGAATAATATATATATATATATATAATATATATATATATTGTGTGTGTGGTGTGTGTGTATGTGTGCATGTGTGTGTGTGTGTGTGTGTGTGTATAAATGTACTGGTGACGCAGCATATCCATATGTTATAAATATATATATATGTATATGTGTATTATATATATATATATATATATATATATATATATATATATATTATGTACATACATATGTATATATATATATATATATATATATATATATATATATATATATAGAACATATGTATCTATATATGTATCTATATATATATATATATATATATATATATATATATATATATATATGTAAATGTACTGGTGACGTAGCATATCCAATTGTTATATATATATATATATCTTCATATATATATATCTTTTATATATATATATATATATATATATATATATATATGTGTGTGTGTGTGTGTGTGCGTGCGTGTGTTACGTCACCAGTACATTTTTTCACTTTTCTCATACCATATTAATTCCTTTAAAAACCTTTTTTTAAAAACTTTATAATTTTCTTTTTTACTCAAAGATTTTTTTTCTCTTGACGATGACTTTCTATTTTTCTTTTCTTATTCTCAGATCTGAAAAAAAAAATGATAATACCGTCAATACATACAGGCTCGACAGTCTTGATTTTAATCATCTTATATATCTTTCAAAGAAAAAAACTCATTATACTATAAGAATATACTTTGACCAGAAACTCAAAATTAGTCTAGAAATTTACCACGTCCCCCACGGGTACGGGTTAAGCACAATGCCCTATTAATATGGGACCACCCATAAACCGAGACTCATGGGTGGCGGGTGCAAAAGATGCGTTGATCCCATCAGCATTCTCCACTCAAGCGGGGCACCTCAGGCACTGGGCAATAAACTCAGCCCTTCAACACCTTCCCCTTTAAATCAAGGGGCAGGTGTTGCCTGGGGGGATGGTCCCCTGGGATCAACAATTTTAGCTTGGAAGGTCCAGGGCCGAACCACTGGACCCCCGCCCGAGAGGTTCTAATACTCAAAATTAGTCTAGCCTCTTCAGATAGATTTTACAAATAGTTTATTAAGGAGCGAAAAATCGTATACATTGTAAAATACTGAATTTCTAAAAAAGAAAAGCTAGGGAAGCCTTATGTTTTAATTTTCTTTTCTTTTTTCTTTTTATCGGTAAAATCTCTTCAGAGAAATTCACTTGACAAATGTTAAAAGACGAACAAATTGGATAATAACCGAACGAATCAAGGGAGACATAAGGGTTCGCTAGCTTTTCTTTTTTAGAAATTCAATATTTTACAATGTATACGCTTTTTCGCTCCTTAATAAAGTTCTGCACCTACAAAAAACTTTTTACAAATAGTTATATAGTTATGTGTAAAATCTATCTGAAAGGGCTAGACTCATTCTAACAACAGTACGTACATAATTCATTAGCTACCTATGAATTATGTAACAAGATGGTTTTACGTATTCTTATTCAATACTAATAATTTTCTCATTAGACTCATAGATCTGACCCTAACAGGTACTCCCACTTCGGATTAGAGTGGACCTGGGAGAGGCTAGACTCATTCTAACAACAGTACGTACATAATTCATTAGCTACCTATGAATTATGTAACAAGATGGTTTTATGTATTCTTATTCAATACTAATAATTTTCTCATTAGACTCATAGATCTGACCCTAACAGATACTCCCACTTCGGATTAGAGTGGACCTGGGAGAGGGCTAGACTCATTCTAACAACAGTACGTACATAATTCATTAGCTACCTATGAATAATGTAACAAGATGGTTTTATGTATTCTTATTCAATACTAATAATTTTCTCATTAGACTCATAGATCTGACCCTAACAGATACTCCCACTTCGGATTAGAGTGGACCTGGGAGAGGCTAGACTCATTCTAACAACAGTACGTACATAATTCATTAGCTACCTATGAATAATGTAACAAGATGGTTTTATGTATTCTTATTCAATACTAATAATTTTCTCATTAGACTCATAGATCTGACCCTAACAGATACTCCCACTTCGGATTAGAGTGGACCTGGGAGAGGCTAGACTCATTCTAACAACAGTACGTACATAATTCATTAGCTACCTATGAATAATGTAACAAGATGGTTTTATGTATTCTTATTCAATACTAATAATTTTCTCATTAGACTCATAGATCTGACCCTAACAGGTACTCCCACTTCGGATTAGAGTGGACCTGGGAGAGGCTAGACTCATTTCTAACAACAGTACGTACATAATTCATTAGCTACCTATGAATAATGTAACAAGATGGTTTATGTATTCTTATTCAATACTAATAATTTTCTCATTAGACTCATAGATCTGACCCTAACAGGTACTCCCACTTCGGATTAGAGTGGACCTGGGAGAGGCTAGACTCATTCTAACAACAGTACGTACATAATTCATTAGCTACCTATGAATAATGTAACAAGATGGTTTTATGTATTCTTATTCAATACTAATAATTTTCTCATTAGACTCATAGATCTGACCCTAACAGGTAATCCCACTTCGGATTAGAGTGGACCTGGGAGTAATGACAATAAAGGGGCACTCCACATTTCCCATATCTCTAGAACTGGAGCCTCACCATCAGATGCAGTTTAGTATCATACCGAGCACACCTCTTTTTTTCAGGAGTGGGTCTTAGCCTTCTGCAGAGGAGACAGTCAGCGTATTCTATGCCCCGTCAAAAAGGAGCGAATGAAGGTGTTGGGTAAATGCAAATATGTTTCTGTGTTTACTTTGTAAACATTATGTTTGATTAAAAAAGTCATTTCATGATTGGCTGATTTGATAATTATCTTGAAATTGGGAAGAAAATGACGATAAGTGAATTAGACAACGTTGTTTGTGATTCGTCAATCAAATATAATAAACATTTCATTCAGTTTGAAGGATTTACATATGAATGTGACAACACAAATATTACAAATACGAACAGAAATATTTGATTAGAGAGAAAAAACCATGTAAATGATTTTACTAAAGAATACATTGAAATTAATTTTACTATAAGAATGCATTGGAAATGATTTTACTATAAGAATGAATTGAAAATGATTTTACTATAAAAATGCATTGGAAATGATTTTACTATAAGAATGCATTGTAAAGGGTTTTACTATAAGAATGCATTGTAAAGGGTTTTACTATAAGAATGCATTGGAAATGATTTTACTATGAGAATGCATTGGAAATGATTTTATTATAAGAATGCATTAGAAATGATTTTACAATAAGAATGCATTGAAATAATTTTACTATAAGAATGCATTGAAAATGATTTTACTATAAGAATGCATTGGAAAGGTTTTTACTATAAGAATGCATTGGAAAGGGTTTTACTATAAGAATGCATTGGAAAGGGTTTTACTATAAGAATGCATTAGAAAGGGTTTTACTATAAGAATGTATTGGAAATGATTTTACAATAAGAATGTATTGGAAATGATTTTGCTATAAGTATGTATTGGAAATGATTTTACTATAAGAATGCATTGGAAATGATTTTACTATAAGAATGCATTGGAAAGGGTTTTACTATAAGAATGCTTGGAAAAGATTCTACTATAAAAACATACTAAAACGATTTTATCATTAGAATGCATTGAAAATGATTTTACTATAAGAATGCATTAGAAATTATTACATTATAAGAATGGACTGAAAATGATTTTACTATAAGAATGCATAGGAAATGATTTTACTATAATAATGCATTGGAAATTGTTTACTATAAGAATGCATTGGGAAATATTTTACTATAAGAATGTATTGGAAATGATTTATTTGAAGGAACATACATTAAAGAATTGAGAACAATGTAATTGCATATAAAAATTATAAAGTTTAGATATTGTAAATTTAAAATAGGGACCTACTTTTCAATCATCATGTGATCACACACACACACACACACACACACACACACACACACACACACACACATTATATATATATATATGTACTAAATCCACTCTACCAACGTATTGAGCACTTTATATTTGTTATAACACTGACTTATCCGATTAGTACTTGTATCAACCAAATATTGAGATTAACTCAATATTTTTTTACCAGTAACTCATTCCCTTATATATATATATATATATATATATATATATATATATATATATATATATATATATATATATATATCTGATGTTTAACAGGAAAAAATTTATGAGTCATAAATCAATTCCATCTATGTGCAACCCCCTGCTTATAAGTGTATTGCACACTGGTGTGAATTTTCCATATTCCAAGCCCAGATCATCAAAAGAGATGGAAGTTTCTCTCCGAGCATGCGCAGTATGACGTAAATCAAAAGCGCAATTAAAAATGGCCGTCATATACACGCCTATCCAAGTTACAGAAGAATACGTCTTCCGGTAAACTGTTTCAAAGAACCTCTTCACGTAATCTTTGCTGTGAAGTTCTTGGAACCCAAAGGCTGCACAAAAAATCAGATATAATTGCTGCGTTTTTATGATTCCCATCTGAAAATGTTATTACCTTTCTTGTTTCGACGAAGAATCTGGGATAATATCGTCTTGAAGGGAGCTTAATTGTCTCTATGAAAAGTGGATACTCTTATAAAAACATTGATTTTGTAATACGTTCTACGCTCCGCTCTAATGCAATACAGCTATGCCTTGTGGACAGGATGGAAATTATGGATAAAGACGAACCGATTAGAGTAACAGTAACATCTATTTACACCTAAAATTGCATTACGCACACACACACACACACACACACACACACACACATATATATATATATATATAAGAAAGAAATACAAAAGACTTAGAAGTTTAGCATTATAGTCTATTTCAGGGAGCTTAGACAAATTGTCTAACTCTCCCGACTCATCAGATGCGAATGTTATAACATTCGAATCTAATGAATCGGGAGATTTAGACAATTTGTCTAAGCTCCCTGAAATAGACTATAATGCTAAATCTCTAAGTCTTTTGGTATTTCTTTACTTATATATTTGCTCTGTGACTCTAACATTAAGAGCACACATTGAGCTCTTAAACTGCGACAGGTTTTTTTAAATAAAACTCTTGTGTCGTAAGGAAGATTTCTTCTCTGGACTTTTGGATTATACACACACACACACACACACACACACACACACACACACACACACACACACACATATATATATATATATATATATGTGTGTGGGTGTGTGCGTGTGAAATTCAATTATGTCTTTTATTATATTAAAACTGAGCGAATCAATGTTTGTCTCTAAAGGCCTTTTTCCAATTCAGTTTAATGACACAAAATTCATACTAAGATATTCCTTGGTTTTAGGATTGAGTTATGTTTGAAAAAAAAGTTTTAAAAATTTGATTTTTTGCATAATTCCCACTGGATCACCTTCCCAACACAGTCGTGCCTAGTTTTGTATTCCCGTTGTATTCCCGTTGTGCTAGTTTGCTACATTCGCTTAATACATGGTTTACAGTCTCATCTCTGTCACCGCATTATTATTATTATCATTATTATTATTATTATTATTATTATTATTATTATTATTATTGTTGTTGTTGTTGTTGTTATTATTATTATTATTATTGTTGTTGTTGTTATTATTATTATTATTATTATTATTATTATTATTATTATTATTAATTAGAAAGTGAGAAGAACGGAATGAAACAGGGTATGTTCATATCTATCTATCTATCCCGGTCTGTTCATATCCATCTATCTATCTATCTATCTATCTATCTATCTATCTATCTTAAGCTGTTCATATCTATCTATCTATCTATCTATCTATCTTAGACTATTCATATCTATCTCTATATCTATCTATCTATCTATCTATCTATCTATCTATCTATCTATCTATCTATCTTAGGCTGTTCATATTTATCTATCTATCTTTGACTGTTCATATCTATCTATCTATCTATATCTATCTATCTATCTATCTATCTTAGACTGTTCATATCTATCTATCTATCTTAACTATTCATATCTATCTATCTACCTATTTTAGGCTGTTCTATCTATCTATCTATCTATCTATCTATCTATCTATCTATCTATCTTAGACTATTCATATCTATCTATCTACCTATCTTAGGCTGTTCATAATCTATCTATCTATCTTAGGCTGTTCATATCTATCTATCTATCTATCTATCTTTATATCTATCTATCTATCTATCTATCTTAAGCTGTTCATATCTATCTATCTATATATCTATCTATCTATCTTTAGGCTGTTCATATTTATATATCTATCTTTGGCTGTTCATATCTATCTATCTATCTATCTATCTATCTTAGTCTGTTCATATCTATCTATCTATCTATCTATCTATCTATCTATCTATCTTAGGCTGTTCATATCTATCTATCTATCTATCTGTCTATCATAGGCTGTTTATGTCTATCTATCTCAGTATATTCATATCTATCTATCTATCTATCTTAGGCTGTTCATATCTATCTATCTATCTTAGGACTGTTCATATCTTCTATCTATCTATCTATCTATCTATCTATCTATCTATCTATCTATCTTAGGCTGTTCATATCTATCTTATCTATCTATCTATATATCTATCTATCTATCTATCTATCTATCTATCTATCTTAAGCTGTTCATATCTATCTATCTATCTATCTATCTTGGACTGTTCATATCTATCTATCTATCTATCTATCTATCTATCTATCTATCTATCTTAGGCTGTTCATATCTATCTATCTATCTATCTATCTATCTATCTATCTATCTATCTTAGGTTGTTCATATTTATCTATCTATATATCTATCTATATATCTATCTTAGTCTGTTCATATCTATCTATCTATATATGTTAGTCTATTCATATCTCTCTCTATTTCTCTCTCTCTCTTTCCCATTGTCTCTGTCTCTGTCTTCGTCTCTCTCTATATATATACACGAACAGACCCCTCTTATATATATATATATATATTATATATATATATATATATTATATATATATATATATATATATATATATAAGATTTTAGCCCTGAAGAGCTTTATGCGAAACTAATAGTAGGTTCGTCTGACTCAGTAGATATCCTTATTACTTGGCTCTACTTAGGTATCGAGCACTTTTTACAAATTAGCTTCTCCTAGCAGTTATATGAATATATATATATCTTATATACATATAAATTGTTTTTTCTTTGGCCAAATACTGTACCAATAGATTATTTTTTGTTGGTACGAATATCTTGGTCTTTTTCTTTTTTCAAAAATTTTTTCTTCCTGGTTTTGATTTTGGTAGTATATTTTTACAATCAAACTCTCTGCCGGGTTTTTCTCTCCGCAAGGATCTACCAACACGCTTGGTATATTAATTATATTATATATAATATATATATATATATATTATATATATATATGGTGTTCAGGATAAATTTGACATACTTATATTTGGTTATTTTTTCTCGTAGTTGGAGTATTGACGCACACTACGCATCATCTAAAAGCTTGAACCATTCTTCATTCATATACGCGATGACAGATAGAATGGATGACTGGAACCCACCTGAATCATGGAAGAGAATAACTTGTATCATGATGATCTGCGCCGGCCATCAAAATAAAGAGATTATGGTTGCTGCCCAATGCTCCCTGAACATTGTAAAACAATCAGGAATCAACTGGAGAATTATAATGGAGACTACAAAGCTGTGGCTAGAAGAAAGCAACATAACAGACGATCTGATTGTGTTCGTACAGCAGAATTCCTAGAAAATCTTCAGAAAAAAAGTGTTGTTTGAATTCGTTCTTTGTCACGTGAATTGAATGTTTCAGCCTCTACCAGAAGCTTGCACTCAATGAAGACCCTTGGTACTACTCATACAAGCGTCGCAGAGGTCAACTGCTCCCAGAAAAGGTCCGTAAAAATCGTCTGACAAAAGTGAATAAACTTCTAAGCAAAGTGAAACATCTTGCTGAACCACAAACAATCTGGTTCTTTTCCGATGAGAAAAACTTTTGCCAATATCAAAAGCACAACACGCAGAATAACAGATGGCTTGCATATGGGTAATTTCATGTCAAATCATCCAGGCCATGTCACCCACTCCCTTCAATTTTTCAGAAATAGTCCAGGTGTGGACTATGTTAAAGTTAGACATCCCCAAAATTTGAGCTTCCAATTAAAAAAAATGGCGGAATTATGTCGATTTTTAGCTCTCCAAATTTGAGGAGGATCGCGAAAAATGGCGTCTTTTTGTAACTTATTTTTGTCTGTAAAATGAGTTCTTGAGCTTCCCAACTCCTAAAAATGGGTTTATAAATGCTTTTTTCATGAACAATCAAATGTAGATGGGAATTTCCCCTGCAATGTGTGTGACCGCATCTGTAAGTCCAGAATTGGACTAACGAGCCACCAGAGGGTCCACAATCGAAGATATGGAGTGACGTCATCGTCATCTGCGACGGACTTCTAAAAAGAAAAAAAATGAGTTATGGAAAATAACCAGTTGTTTTATTGACGGCTTTTGATCCTCTTATTGGCCTGGACGTGATGTTCTGATTCATTCAGAATATCACGTGACTGAAATTGGCGGGAAAATGCTTAGCTTTAGGCAGAGTGAACTAGGTGATCCTCTCAAAGCTACGGGTTAAATTGAACAGCTATTGTTATTCTACAAGGTTGCTTTGGCATTAAATAACCCACGAATTACCCATTAATTTGATATGCCATTAAACAAAGAAACCCAAACCCAAAACCCTTAAACAGTGGCGAATGGATTGGGTAAATACCGATCCACCTACCTATCTACTTGCGACCTTGTGTCACATCCTACCTGTAGCGAATGGGTGAGTAAATACCTACCCACTACCTATCTACTTGCGACCATATGTCACATCTTACCTGTGGCGAAGGGGTTGAATAAATGCCTACCTACCTACCTAATCGCGACCTTGTGTCCCATCCTACCTGTGGCGAAGGGGATGGGTAAATACCTACCCACCTACCTATCTACTTGCGACCTTGTGTCACATCCTACCTGTGGCGAAGGGGTTTGGTAAATACCCACCCACCTACCTATCTACTTGCCACCTTGTGTCACATCCTACAAGTAGCGAAGGGGTGGTAAATACCTAACTACTCGCGACCTTGTGTTACATCTTACCTGTGGCGAAGGGGTTTGGTAATACCTACCCACCTACCTACCTACTCGCGACCTTGTGTCACATCCTACCTGTGGCGAAGGGGTTTGGTAAATACCTACCCACCTACCTATCTACTTGCGACCTTGTGTCACATCCTACAAGTAGCGAAGGGGTTTGGTAATACCTACCCACCTACCTACCTACTCGCGACCTTGTGTCACATCCTACCTGTGGCGAAGGGGTTTGGTAAATACCTACCCACCTACCTATCTACTTGCGACCTTGTGTCACATCCTACAAGTAGCGAAGGGGTTTGGTAAATACCTACCCACCTACCTATCTACTTGCGACCTTGTGTCACATCCTACAAGTAGCAAAGAGGTTGGGTAAATACCTACCTACTCGCGACCTTGTGTTACATCTTACCTGTGGCGAAGGGGTTGGTAATACCTACCCACCTACCTACCTACTCGCGACCTGTTACATCCTACCAGTGGTGAATGGGTTGGGTAAATACCCAACTAATTGCGACCTTATGCAACATCCTACTTGTAGCGAATGGGTTAAGTAAATACCTACCTGCCTACTTGTGACCTTAAGCGATCGTACGAGTCAGACGCTGATGGCGTCTCTCTTGAGAGTTTCCTCTTTGCGCGCTAGGATGTTGAATTTGAGGAAATAAATATAAAAACGTCAAAATTGAACTATGTCTTTGAGTTCATCGCAAAAAAAAAAAAACTAACAGAGGATGAAAGCGAAGATGTACAACTCCAAAAACATCCCAACCATGTATATATTTACCAGATTCCCCCGCACTATCTACTATCTACTTGCGACCTTGTGTCATATCCTACCTGTGGCGAAGAGGTTTGGTAAATACCTACCCATCTATCTATCTACTTGCGACCTTGTGTCACATCCTACAAGTAGCGAAGGGGTTGGGTAAACACCTACTTACTCGCGACCTTGTGTTACATCTTACCTGTGGCGAAGGGGTTTCAAAATTGGACTATGTCTTTTAGTTCATCGCAAAAAAAAAACCAACAGGGGATGAAGGCGAAGATGTACAACTCCAAAAACATCCCAAATTTAAATGAATTGGTTATTGAAAAAGATTTTGACAATAACGAGGGAAAAAAAAAGGAAAAGAAAAATAAGACAGTTTTTAGACCTTTCTTTCTTTTCAACATGCCTTTTTTAATTATCGTGGAAACTTATTTGATAATTTATGGTTAAAGGAGAGAACGATATAACCTAGATTCCTTTTTAATTTTTAAAAATGTTTTTAATGTATACAGATTTTTTTGGCTTTTGATTGTAAATAGATAAACAAAAAATTGCGACCCTATTTTCTAATTCGATAATAAGATGGTATTTTTAAAATATATTTATTTATTTTTAACTTGTAGAAAAACATAGAGCATCCATATATTTAAAAAGTGATTTCGCGAGAAAATAAATAAAAAACAAAAACACTCAAGGTATTTGGAGGATTGGTCCTTTAACTTTCTTGTTTATGTTGTTTATTTACAACAAACACTAACAACGACTGTAAATAAATATCTTAAAGTTTCAGATAAGAGGAACGAATTGCAACAACTGTCATTATTAGTGGGGAAAATTTATATATATTGACCAGATTCCCCCGCACGAGCAGGATGTGACACAAGGTCGATTTCTTAAGCGGAGTTTGACAAGTTTTAATATATTTTTTTTTTCTGTGCGGCACGTCCTGTTTCTCCCCTTGTTACGATTTTAGAGGCCATCCTTTAGACTTCAAGCAAGAGCGTTTGTCCAGCGAAAATCCTTGGTAAAGAATACTTTGGTTGTTCCTTGGTGCTCCTCAATATTGCAAGTCCTTCGTCAATGATTGCAAATGGACGTCTCTCAGTATCAGTGATTAAGTAGTTAACCAGCCACGCATTCGGGCTGTTGATTGGCTGAGGTTTAAACCACGCGAACTCGCTTAGTCTATAAATGTAAATGGTATATTGCAGCACGGTTTATATCCACAAAATAATCCAACACCCCTTTCTTTCTTTATAATAAAAACGGAATGGTCCATTATTTAGTTGAGGTGATAATACTCATAAGAAATAAGAAGTCGATGGATATGGAACATCAGATAATCAAGATTTACATTTTTGTATTTCATCTTGGACGATTTGGACGGTCTCATTTTTAACCAGAGGGTGTGCAAGATAATAACGGTCAGTAACACAAATATTAATATATAGATTTTTACCAACCCACGAGTAGGATGTGACACATGGTCAATTTCTTAAGCGGAATTTGATAGGTTTGAATTCAGAGTTTTCTTTCTCCTAGACTGGTTGCCTAACCAATGTTAAAGAGACCAGCATGCCTACTGTTTACCCATTGCTGAAAGGGAAAAGCTTGATTCATACCTTTCCCAAGGGTATTAACACTATGTCAAATGCAAACAGCCTCGTCTAGGATTTGAACCCGTGTCATTGTCTCCATTTCCTACGACGGTAACCATTACACCAGCATATCCCAACCATGTATAGGTTTCTCTCTGTTACATGAGGAATAGGTAGCCTATTCATTTTGTAATGAAGTGTACAAATATTTGGATTTGAGTTTTGAAAATTTCTTATAAACTATCGCTACGAATCTTTTAAAACTTTGCCGGCATTAAACGACCCACTGTGGTTGATATGCCGTAAAACAAAATAAACAAACAATTTTCAAACATTTCATGTTAGATTAAATATGCTAAAATAGAAAATAGATTTCCTAAGTGTCATATCTGTTATATTTCCTTTTCTCTTTCTTTAATTCAAAAGTTAACTGTTAATTCTAAGGAAAGAGTCATGGAAAATAACCAGTTGTTTTATTGACAGTTTTTTTTTTTTTTGACCAAGATTCAGCACCGATCAAGCAGATTTGCTAAGAGCAAATGTCGATAGGGACGGATGGCAAGAGCGAGTTAAGCGAATCCATGCTGTCGGCACGTGATGATGATGATGATGATGATGATGATGATTCAGGTCATTAACACTGATTCTTTAAAACCCTTTTTTTGTTTTTTCTATGAGGACCCCTTTCAGCACAAGTAAATGCCAGACCTTGAGAGTCCCGTCATTGTTTATTAAATATCTTGACAGTTGAGAACATCCAGCGTTTTCTCGCGGTACGTTACAATGATAACCAAAGGCAGCCAATACCAGGGCGGGGGGGTTGGGGGGGGGTTGGGGGTTGGAGGTAAACGTTTAGGAACCGGACATGTATGTCGAAAAGGGGGATTCCCTTAATGAAAAATGTTGATATTGTGGCACCTATTACTTAAGCTTAACATTTATTATCTAGACTAGCAAATATATGCACCCTCCGCCGGGTGCAAGTATTTAAGTTTTAATGTAATAAAATAAAGTAAAGTAAAGTCGTCGGGGCGGCCTAAAGTCGGTATCAGCCAGTGAGTGAGCGAGTCTATCCCCTTTTCAATAGCGCTAGACCAAGGAGATTGTTTTTAGCATCTGGGTGGAGCGCCACACCTTCCATCAGCTCCTTACTTTACCGCACAGATCCCTGTGCTACTCATACGCTGAGTTGGCGGGGACCGGTATCGAACTAGGAACCTTGTGGTTTCTAGCTGAACGCTCTACCGACTGAGCTAACCGGTCCCATTAAATGTTTTAATGTAATAAATAAAGTTTTAATGTAATAAAACATAATATTAGATTAGAAAGGCTAATTAAATTAAATAAGAATGCAGATAAAAAGATTTGAAACAGAGAGGGGTATAATCGAAAAATAGAACAACTGAAACTTGCTCTTTCATCATTCCCGTCTTTCATTGCTAGTTAAATTTGGAAGTAAAGAATAAAATTTCAGTTATTTATTCTTGTTAATAGGTTTCTTTTAAGATTTATCACCGAGATTTTTGTTTATATTCATTAAATAAAACTAAACAATTAGAAATCAATAATATTAAGCATATATTTATTAAAATAACATTTTGATATCATATGCAAATTAACCTTCCCAGTCACACTGAAAATCGCTGTTTTGTTGTATATATAAAATATGTATATTAGTAATATGGTCAACAGTATTAATAATGTAAAACAATTAAATTAATAATTGAGGTTTAAAAAAAATAAGAATCGTGGAGAATGTGATGTAAATAACTAAGGGAATTGTGACTTGAGTAATGATATAGTTTCGGTTACAGACAGACAAACATACAATATCCATTATAATAACTAGCAAATATATGCACCCTTCGGGTGCAAGTATTTAGATTTTGATGTTATAAAATATTGTAAATCAAATAATAAACTATTTAGAAAGATGAAAAACTGAAAGGGGGTATAATCGTAAAATAGAACAATTTACTCTTTCATCACTTCCGTTTTTCAATCTTAATTTTCCTAATTTCGTTAGTTTATGAAGTATTTAATAAAATTACAGTCCTTTCGTCTTGTTATGGATTTTTTTAGATTTATCCCCGAGATCTTTGCTCAGATTCGTTAAGAGAAAACCAAACAATTAGAAATCAATAATACTAAGCATATATTTATTAAAATCAAATTTTAATATCAATATGCAAATTAGCCTTCCGTTCACACTGTAAAACGCTATTTTGTTGTATATATAAATACAATTACATGCTATTGGTACGTAGATATGGTCAACAGTATTAATAAGGTAAACAATTTATTATAATTGAGGTTTAAATAAATTCATGGTAAATGTGACGTCAGTAACTAAGGGAATTGTGACTTGAATAGTGATTAGTTTCGGTTACAGACAGAAAAACACAAATCTCCATTATAATAAGATAAGATAAGATGTAGATATAATATAGATAATTAATTTATATATCTCGGTTATAAATTAAACTATTAACTTTAACTTTTGAATTAACTAATCAAATTTTAGAATTTAATAAAGATATACAACTCATTCAAATGTGGCATATGGAAATATAATAGATTGCAATGGAGTTATCAGAATAATAATTAATTAGAATAATTTTATTCATTTTGTTATTGTCAAAAAGAACTATGGGTATTAGAATAAAACTAAAATAAAATAAAAAAAAACCAACAAACTCCCATGGGCCTTCACCGGAAGAACCCTCCGCGCATGTGCGAGAAAAGGGACAGACTTCCGACTCCCAAGAGAATATCTCAGGCATTCTTGTTCAGGCCGTAACTGGGTCTAGTCGCTCTACTGGTCAGGGAGATATTCCCTTGCCACGGTAAATAAAGCTACATCATAAAACAACCTTCTGCCTTTGTCTCTTTCTTTTTCGTTCCTTTAATTCCTTCCTTTTCAGAGCGATCACCAAATGAGATGGGGTTAAAAGCGAAAATCCTCGGAACAGGCATCGAGAATATCCAGCTACCATTTAACCTTTAAAACACCAAGACCTCTTACCACATAGAACTACAATGGTTAAATTACAAAAAAATACTAATAGTACCATGTACTCGATTGGTTACCTCATTTCAGGAATGAAGCTGCATCATTTAGAGGTACCAGATACTTTTTACATTATTACAATTTTTTTAAGGGACCCCCTCGCCTTTCTGCATACATGTCAAGTACTTTGCTTCCCCGCCAATACAAGCAAGTAAGTCCACTGTTTTGACCCGTGACTCAATATTTTTCTTCAGCAATCAAGTCACATGATCTCGCCAAGCATGCCGGTATAGAAAAAAAAATCTGAGAAAATTCATGAGAAGGCAAAAATAAGAAATACTTTTGAGCGACTTAAAGATCCCAACAGGAGGTATCTGTTTTTGGAAGTGGCGGGTTGACGATATCCAGATCGTGCGAGAGATGCTGGCTAGTTACCCAGTTTTTTTTTTTTTTCTTTCAGTTTATTTTTTGCCCGTTTGCGTGTTATTTGTGACGAAGATTTTTTTTTCAGATAAGACTGCGTAATATCTTCAGGATTGCATAAAGAAAGAGTGTGTTGAGAAAGAGAACAAAAAAAAAAAAAGAAAAAAAAAAAAAAAAAAAAAAAAAAAAAGAATAGAAAAAAAATAACCCCAATAAAAAAAGAGCAAAAAAATCCAACAGCAAAAACCCACGTCCCCAAAAACTTACATAAATAGTCTGACAGTTGAGTGACGGAGATTTATTTGTTTACTAGGTTACAACGCAATAGATGTTACCATAAAAGATAAAACAAAACAAAACACCACACACACAAACACACACACACAAACACACACACACACAAAACACACACACACACACACACATATATATATATATATATATATATATATATATATATATGATGTTGTTGTGGAGTCCACGTATATATATAGGGTGATCCCAAAAAACCCAGACTTTTTTTGAAAGTCAGGCCTGTTTTTTTTGTCACCCTATATATATATATACACAGAGCTATATATATATATATATATATATATATATATATATATATATATAAAAATGTTTTTTTTAAAATTGGGCGTTATTATGAAGCATTAAAAATGTATAAATGAATGAACTCGATATTATGGAGTATTGGATTCACTTTATTTTATATATATATATATATGCACAGAGTTATATATATATATATATATACAGAGCTATATATATATATATATATACAGAGCTATATATATATATATATATATATATATATATATATATATATATATATGCACAGAGCTATATATATATATATATATATATATATATATATATATATATATATATATATATATATATATATATATATATATATATATATATATATATATATATATATATATATATATATATATACAGGGTGACCACCCAAAAGTAGGGATGACTTTTAAAAAAGTCTGTTTTTTGGGCTCACCCTATATATATATATATATATATATATATATATATATATATATATAAGAATTAAAAAAAATTTCTTAAAGCCTTTTGAGTTTTTGGTCGAAATAGATTATTACGGTATGACGGTTTGTTAAGTTTTTCTTTATTTGAAAGTATATATATATATATATATATATATATATATATATATATATATATACTTTCGTTGGTGCGATACCAGGTAATTTGGTATTATGATGATTCTAAGCTGGTCCTTTCTTCCAACGGTATAATGTTAGAGAGTTCAGGTCCGATTTGAGAGCTCAATGTTTGATTTTTATAAACAGACCAATATAATTAGTAAAGTAAAAAGTTTATGCGATATTATGCGATTATGGTACCATAATCGCAATATACCCGTATATATATATATATATATATATATATATATATTTTCCTTACCCCACCCTGTCGGCTGGGGCGTTAGAATGTACCGACTGCACCTCTGCAGAGGGGTAAGACTTCCCCAATGTGGGTGGCGAACCGTGATGCTTAAGGATAGAACCCAGGTGGATGAGCAGTCCATGACATGCAATACTCCACTTTGGCCCTATCTTGGGCTAGACGGGCGGTCGGAGAGGCCCCCTCAGATCAATCGGCTGGTCCCGTCAAGCCCTAGCACCTATATGATTTTCCCAACCCTATTGTTCTTATTACAAGCCATTTTTATCATATGGGTACTAGAAGGCAGTGACTGAGGGTCTACATGTCCTCGGAATGACGTTAATCTCTATCTGATGATGAGGTTCCAGTTTTGGAGGTTTGGGGAATGTGGAGCACCCGTTCATCACCATTGCTCCCTGGTCCACTCTGACCCGGAGTGGTAGTACCTGTTAGGGTCCCATCTACGGGTTGAATAGAAAAACATGAGTTGATAAACAAAATTGTATTATGCATTAAGAATGAATTTATTTCACAACTTTGTCGTCGGCATTAAATGACCCACCGAGGTTGATATGCCGTAAAACAAAACCAATCAAATTTTTCATTACCAACGCTGTTAATATTCCCCCAACCCCTCCAGCATGATGCGACACAAAGTCAATGTCGTAAACGCAGTTTAACACGTTTGAATTCAGAGTTTCCGTTTTCAAAGATTTATTCAGTAATCTGAATGAGAGTAACCTCCCCTTGTTTGTTTCCTTTGAAGAAACCGTGTGTTTTGGTCGGCCATTTTCATTTCACCGTAAATCTACACTGAAAATACGAATTTCTTAATAACAATTAAGTTCATTTCAAATAATACTCAAGCACAATTAAGAACACATTTTATGATATTTCCGTGTTAAAACACGTAGTTGTATTGGTTCGAACAAATGCGTATTTTCAGTGTAGATTTACGGTGAAGTGAAAATAGCCGACCAAAACATACGGCTTTCTGTGAGTGAAAAAAACAAGGGGAGGTTACTCTCATTTATGTAGCTAATGTTTAGATTACCATTTATTTATTGTTTTATAATTTTTTTCTTAGAATCAATTTTAAGCATAGAACGAGTCGGTCCCTAAAATAAAATAGGGATTATACTCTTAAATTATAACCCGTCATTGTTACCATTTGGAATTGGGATTAACTTCTAAGAGGAGTGATACAGAGATTAGAACAGGGAAAATATATTTACCAACCCCTCCGCACGAGCAGGATGCGACACAAGGTGAATTTCTTAAGCGGTGTTTAACAGGTTTGAATTCAGAGTTTTCCTTCACCTAGACAGGTTGCCCAGTCTGTCTTACTACTTACCCATAGCTGGAGGGAATAGAGTTGGATTCATACCTTTCCCAAGGGTATTAGCGCCATGTGAAATGTAAACAGTTTCGTCTAGGATTTGAACTCGGGTCGACGCGTCCATTTATTACGACTCTAACTATTATGCCACGCGTCTCCTACCAAAAAAAACAAAAACAAAAAAAAAAAACAAAAAAAGCAAAAAACAAAAACAAAACCCCCAAACAAATAGATTAACTTCTAGGAAGAGTGATACAGAGATTAGAACAAGGAAAAAATAAATAGACCGAAGACGGAAAAAAAGCAGAGAGATAAAAATAATATATATATATATACACAACTAAACTTTGCTTTTTACATTCTACAGCCATAAAAATGAATACCCCTAAAACCATATCTTCCTAATGCAATGGGGAGAAGGAATCCTTCGGAACCGGGGGTCTTTGGAACTATTTTAGGAGGTGGAACTGGAAAACCCTCTGCCGAGAGGATCTGAGGAAATATTTTCCACAGTATTAGAACCAGTATCTTCTTTGTTACTTTAACCACAATTTTTGGGTATATATATATATATATATATATATATATATATTTAGTAAGACCATAGTTCTCTCAACCCTCCTGTACGGCGCAAAAGCCTGGACGATTAACAAAGCAGATGTCCATAGACTACTTGTCTACTACACTTGCGCAGCATATTAAATGTCAGGTGGTGGCAACATGTTTCAAACAGGACCGTCCTGAAGAGAACTGGACTCCCTGGCATGCATGAAATACTTGTCCAACGCAACCTGAGATGGGCTGGCCACTTAAACAGACTTGGGGATGACAGATTACCAAAGCAGATTCTGTACTCTCAACTGAGAGAGGGATCACGTAGAATCGGTAGATCGAATCTCAGGTACAAAGACAACATCAAAAGAATAAAATAAATATCAGAGAAAGAGGAGAGAAGATTCATAAGCATTGTATGAGCTGAAACCTCATCACCTATCTAATGGCAAATAAGGATACATAGTATCAGTGTGACTTTATCCAAGAAAACCCGGGATCCGGATGAGATTATAATAGATCGAAACCATGGTAGACCGATAAATTTTTCCACAATTGCTATGGTTCTAATTTTTATTAAGTATTGGCACTCTTGGATAAATTGTTAATGCCACTGTAACGGAAACTTTAAAGCGACACTCGGACACTATATATATATATATATATATATATATATATATATATATATATAATATATATAAGAAAAAGAGAGATTTACATTATTTCAGGGAGCTTAGACATGTGTCCAAAGCATTCCACATTCAACCGACATTGGCTCTCGGAGAATTATAGACTATAGCAAAATGCTGAAATAGTTCTTATTTTATTAATTAAATCTCTACTTCTGTGATTTCCTGTATTTCTTTGAGATATCACATTAAGCAACACATGTGTTTCTCAAAAAAATTTCGACACATTCGACTTCATGGATTTATTTTATATATATATATATGTGTGTGTGTGTGTGTGTGTGTGTATGTGTGGAAAGAGGATTGGAAGGAATCCGACAGAATGTAATGGAGATGTGAGGAACAAAAGAACAAAACTCAGACAAATGTGTGTAGGATATATTTCGCTAGAACTTTGAGCTCGGCATCACCAGTCGTTTTAATGAATTATCAGGGTATTGTATGATAACCTGATAATTCATTAAAACGACTGATAATGCCGAGCTCAAAGCTCTAGTGAAATATATCCTTACACTTTTGTCTGAGTTTTGTTCTTTTCTTCCTCATATATATATATATATGCATGGGTGCACTCACCCCCCATATATATTATATATATATATATATATATATAGTGTATTTTGTATTGGTAAATAGAAGCAAAACGAATAGTAAAGGGAATTAAAAAATTGGATAATGTCAAACCAAGGAACACAATTCATTTCAACAATATATATATATATATAATATATATATATATATATATATATATATATCTCTTTGTGTAATGTCAAACAAAGGGCCACAATTCATTTTAACAAGAAATCCCGAAATAAAACAACAAAAAGTAAACAATAAAAAAAAAGTCTTTTAAATTCTGATGTATAAAAAACATTTCTTTTTTCTTGTCCTAATATTACATATCCACAGCCGGTGACCTCGCCCACCAAATCCCAGGGTGACTAAAATGAGTAATTTTCGTAACGCACACCCACAGCGCCTTGAGTCACAGCATCGTGAAACACCCACCAAATGGTAAAATTGTTACCAAAATGTCTGCGATGCTGACTCATTCCCCAACTGTTCTTTTATTGCCCGAAACTTTTTAAAAATGGCAACATAAATCTCTTTATAATGGGGATTCGGTGTCTGCCTGTCTGTAACCGAAACTACGTCACTGCTCACGTATCAGGAATTGCGTAAGTTTATCAATGAGTATTTAATCAATACATGAAATTAATCTTATTCATTAACGTTGTCTCTATAAAAATCTCAGTTAGATTTTCCTCAAAACAGCCGATGATTTTAGTGCGTTCAAAATCCTGCAATGAGTCTTATATATCAGAAAATAAAGTTTTATATATTATATGGTGTGGTTAATTTGCATACTGGTTTAAACAAAACCGTGTTTAATAAATCATTTTTGGTGTTATTGATCTCTAATATTATTGTTTTTTCTCCAACGTATCAATTTAAAATATAATTAAAATAAGTGTGATATTTTTATATTTGCTCTTATCTAATTTCGCTAGTCTTTCTAATTTAATATATGTCATTTCATTAAAACTTAAATACTTACACACGGAGGGCACATATACTTGCTACTAGAAAACAAAAATGGGAAGAAAAACAATTATATGGACTCTTCAAACGACAAATCGAAGAGGTTGCACATAAAAAGACTTGGACATGGTCAAGAAGAGGAAACCTCAAGAGAGAAACTGAATCACCAATAATTACTGCACAAAATAATGCCATAAGAACAAATTATATCAAAGCAAAAATAGATAAGACACAACAAAACAGTAAATGTACAGAGTGCGGTGACAGAGATGAGACTGTAAACCATGTATTAAGTGAATGTAGCAAACTTGCACAACGGGAATACAAAGCTAGGCACGACTGGGTTGGGAAAGTGATCCACTGGGAATTGTGCAAAAAATTAAATGTTGACCATACAACAAAATGGTATATGCATAAACTAGAATCTGTTCTTGAGAATGAAACATAAAATTCTCTGGGACTTTGAGATAAACACGGATCACCCTATCCCAGCCAGGAGACCAGACCAGGTGTTGATTAACAAAAAACATAGAACGTATCAACTGGTGGACTTTGCGGTTCCAGCTGATCACAGGGTGAAGTTGAAGGAAAACGAAATGATGGATAAATACCTGGACCTTGCCAGAGAATTGAAAAAGCTGTGGACTATGAGGGTAAAAGTGATGGTGCACTTGGAATGGTCCCAATAAACTTGGAAAAAGACTGGAGGATGTGGAAATCAGAGGAAGAATTGAGACCATCCAGACTACTGCACTGCTTCAATCGGCTAGAATACCCAGAAGAGTTCTGGAGATCTGAGTAGACTTGTTGTCACCCAGACTCCAGTATGTAGAATACGCATACTGCATCTCTGCGGAGAAGGAAGATGCTTCCTGTCGATCGGGGCTGTAGAATATGCCGACTTAGCCCCCACAGAGGGGTAAGACCCACCCTGTCGACTGTAGCTGTAGAATACGCCGATTACCACCCCCTGCAGAGAGGTAAGGTCCTTTCTGTCGTCTGGGGCTGTAGACTACGCTGACTGCACCCCTGCAGAGAGGTAAGACCTTCTCTGTCGACTGGGGTGATGGAATACACCGACTGCACCGCTGCAGCGAAGTAAGACCCTCCCTGTCAACTGGGCCTGTAGAATATGCAGACGGCACCTCTGATGAGTGGTAAGACCCCCTGCCCCCAATGGGCCCACCTGCAACACTACACCTTGGCCTTTACTTTGCACACACACACACACACACACACACACACACACACACATACACAAACACACATGCGCGCGCAGAGAATTTAGAAGATATAAGGTATAAAACAAAATGGACAGTCGCTAGCCACAGCTTTAATTTCAGAAATTTTCTGTAGAAGATATTTTATCTCGAAATATAAAGAATAAATCACAGGTTAACAAACAACACCATAGTTACCTTATTTTTCTTTACACTTGCATTGTGATAGCCTTCAAAACCAACCACCAAACCTATATATATATATATATATATATATATATATATATATATATATAAGTTAAAAGAAAGGAAATGAATCCGACAGTATGACTATGAGCAAGATGGAATGAAAACAACACACAATGCTGTTAAAGAGAAAACGATTTATAAAATATTCATAGCTGATACTGTGTACTTGATTTTGCAAAGAAGAGAACGAAAGTTGTTACATTATTTCCCAATGTGGGCATTCCCGCCACAATGTGTATATCTTTTTTGTCGGTCACCGCTTAATTGTAGCGGATTTTCATTCTCTTCTTTGCAAAATCAAGTTTTTTTTTGTTTTTGAACTTCATTCAACTTTTATCTCCGACCACCAACAACACGGAGTAACTGGCTCTGATGATGATTTTTGTAAAATCGAAATATTGATCAGTATCAGCTATGTATATTTTATAAATCGTTTTCTCTTTCAGCATTGTGTGTTGTTTTCATTCCATCTTGCTCATACTCATATATATATATATATATATATATATATATATATATATATATATATATAACGCTTCAAGCAAATTATAAAACACTTTTATTAATATTCTATTTTTTGCACTGAATTGCCAGGTCAGACAATGATGAGAGAGTGAAATATTAACGGCCTCATTTCTCCACGTCTTTTCCCGTCGCACAGTTACCGCCACCCCGCCACCGCCGCGTACTATTTCAATTCAATGCGATATTTTAATATTTCTCGGCAAATCAATCGTGTTGCTTGGAGCCATTTTTTCTTGGTTTGATTATCTTGGCTTTAAATGGATATTTTATGGTTAAAATCAAGAGCAATTTTAGCAAACTGTCGGCTCTCAGTCGATAAACTAATCAAAATGGCTACGTCGCGTGAAAAAAAAAATGCGGGAAAAATATAATAAATAGACTGAAATATTAATTTTGAGAAAGAAATTGTGTGATTAAAATGAATTTTTGAAAAAGAAATATGAAGGTTCTTCGGGTGCATATATTTTCTACATCGAAAATATCGAATAATAATAATAATATTAATACGAATATTTATATACTAATGTGGAAAAAGTATATATATACTACTATATAATAATAATAAAATATGAAAGTGATACCAATTGTAGTTGGTGCACTTTGAACGGTCCCAAAAGGATTGGAAAAGGGTTTTGGAAAGTTTGGAAATCAGAGGAAGGATTGATACCATTCAGAACACTGCACTGCTGCAATCTGCCAGAATACTCAGAAGAGTCCTGGAGACCCGAGGAGACTTGTTGCCACTCAGACTCCAGTGAAAGACCATCAGCTAATGCTTATGTGAAAACTCAAAAAAGAAGAAAATAAAATAATAATAAAATAATAATAATAATAATAATAACTAACACAAGAAGAGGCACAACTGGGTGGGAAAGCTGATCCACTGGGAATTGTGCAAGAAATTCAATTTTCACTATGCTACTAAATGGTATATACACAAACCAGAACACACACACACACACACACACACACACACACACACACACACACACACACACACACACACTCGCGCACGCGCGCACACACACACATACATACATACATATGGTATGATATGGGTGCTATATTTATAAGTGCTTAAAATCCTTGATAAAGCATTTATATATATTTTAAGGACATAAGTCAACGTGTGCGATCTGAAGATCGCATTGGCGAGAAACTATCAGTAACCTGGCGCAGTTAACTCCATGTCCACGCCACCTTAAATTATATATATATATATATATATATATATATATATGGGAGAAATAAGAGGAAATTAATCCGACAATGTGTAGATTACACACGCATACACACACACACACACACACACACACACACACACACATATATATATATATATATATATATATATATATATTGGAGAATATGTGTTTAATTGAAGGCATACTTAATTTTTGAAAATTAATTAGTTGATAATTAATGAATTAGGCGGGTATATCTGTTCAAATGTTAGGCTAAACAAATCGAGAAAAGTCAATCTCTGTATGTACATTGATTGACTTTTCTCGATTTGTTTAGCCTTACATTTGAACAGATATGTCCGCCTAATTCATTAATTATCAACTAATTGATTTTCAAAAATTAGGTATGACTTCAATTAAGACTAAATATTTGTTTGTTTGTTTACTTTCATATATATATATATAAAAGATGCTCAGCTGATAAGTTCATAATCTGACCAAGATACTCTCATGGAATGTGACCAACATATCCCCCTTGTAGTTCACACACTTCTTCTATCGGTGTTGCAGTGCTTGGATCCAACTGGCCAAAAAAGTCACTAACAGCAGATACATCATCACATGAACTTTTCCATCTATTAACTTTTCAGCTCACCCTCGTATATATACAATGTGTGCGTAAACAGTGGCCATTCTTTTATATATGTTTGATTAAAAGTTCTTGAGAAAGAATTATCATAATAAAAAATATTTTCGTTAACTTTCTTGTTTATGTAACAAAGGGATGCGTGTTTGGGTCTAATATCGAGTAAGGCAACCAGTCTAGGAGAAAGAAATCTATCAATCTATAAATCTGTTAAAATCCGTTTAAAATCGACCTTGTTTTACATCCTCTTCGTGTGGAGGGGTACATATGGAGAAAAGTAGACAAACACGGGATATTATGGAAACTGGGTGTTTATTGTCGACGATGCAACGTTTCGGACATTTAGACCATCATCAGGACCAAAAGCCCAGTTCTAGCTTCAATGAAGGACATTTTCAGAATGGTGAAAAACAGTAGGTTGTCAGTAGGGGCAGGGTAGCTGGGGGTGATGGGTAGTGGATTTTCTTCCCTCTAAATGGGGAAGTTATTTGGAGATGCAGGTGTTTGGTCAGAATGTTGGATGATAAGAGATGGGTAAAAAATTGTCTACTTTTCTCCACATATTGTCGGATTAACCTCCTCACATTTCTCCCATATATATATATATATATATATATATATATATATATATATATATATATATTGTGTACGTAAACAGTTTTATACAGTTTGATTAAAAGTTGTTGAGAAGGAATTATTATAATTAAAAAAGTTTGGTGTCGTTATATGTGGCCTACCTTTTTGATTCTGTTATAGTATGTGGCCTACCCTGTTTGGATGTGTCCTACCTCAGTAAGAGTATATTTATAGATATAAGTAGTAGGTAATTTATTGAAACTAATTATTTGTCACATATATTCAATTTCAAGAAATACAATTCAGTCATAAGCTGTATATAGTAATTAGGAATAATTAAAAAAAGAATTTATCCATAATTTACATGAATCAGAGATCTATTTAATTCTGAAATATTTAAAATTCTGAAATAGGGTTAGGGTTAGGATTAGGGTTACAGTTATTATTATAACCTTATAATATGCTTTTTATGGTAGGCCACATACTATAAGAGAGAAGACTATTAAGAATAATTAAAAATAATTTATCCATAATTTACATGAATCAGAGATCTATTTACTTATAAAATTCTGAAATAGGCTTAGGGTTAGGGTTAAGGGTTAGGTTTAGGGTTAGGGTTATTAGGGTTAGCACTTATTATTATAACCTTATAATATGATTTCTATGGTAAGTCACATACTATAAGAGAGACATGATTTCGTAGGCCACATTCAAAAGGTAGGCCACATACTATAATGATACCAAAAGCTTTTTCGTTAACTTTCTTGCTTACATAACAAAGGTACGCGTGTTTGGGTCTACTGAATGTGAATATTGTCCGAACATTTCGGGGGGTCTACGTTTCTGTCCATTATTAAGATCAGGATAAACTAGAGACTTTTATTTTGTAATTTATAATGTGGGCGTCATGCTGACGTAACGTAACGCGGCCGCAAAAGCAAAAAAGCAAAAAATCCTTCACTCGTCTAAATGTATAATGTCATCGTCACGTACTAACAGTAACGACTATAATGTCGAGTTTAAAATTATAAATTTATCACTGAACCTGTGTCCATTTTTGGGGGTAGGGCGCAGGGGGATAGGTATACAATTAGGAGATATTAAGTAAAGATATATAAAGTAGACTGTGTCAGTTAGATGGCATGATATTTCCTATATTTGGTTATTTCCGGTCGTGTACTTCCGGCATTGACCCCCCCCTCCTCGATCGGCCAAATATTTATCCTGGATACAAATAATCTTGCTTACGAATGCATTCGGTTGTAAAAGAAAAGGAACAGATGGTATTTTGAGTTTCTATCATCACACACATTTCTGGCATTTTTAAGTATGCAATATTGCTCTCTCCTCCCTATATCTCTCAATATATATATATATATATATATATATAAAGATAAATCTAATGAGTCAGACGAACCTACTAAAAGTTTCGCTTAATGCTTTCAGAGCTAAGATCTGACTAAAGAGACTAGGAGCAAACGCATTAATTATAGTACTTACCACCGTGATTCAAATAAATCACATAAATTAGCATAAACTAAAATGACCAATAGAAAAACAACAAAAACTAAGAACACTATTAATGAATATATATTTTATTTTTTTATTTTTTTATTCTATTTAAAAAAATTTATTTTTATTTTAT
>CM042166.1:19566797-19606797 GCA_023376005.1 Doryteuthis pealeii | reverse complement strand
GCTCAATAGGCTACTGGTACTATGTAACCCAGTGCTTCCCGTTTCCCAGTCGGATCATCAGCAACCGGTAACCTTTGAGATTTTGTCTGGTGAGGAGGGTAGCTGGACACCCTTCTGTATCAGATCGTTCTATATGCAACTGGTACCATGTAACCCAGTACTACCTGTTTTATAGTCAGATCATCGGCAACTAAATCGATGACCCCACAGATTTTATATTAAGCACTGGATAAAAAATTGACCTTGTGTCATATCCTGCCCGAGTAATTCCATGTCAAATCATCCAGGCCATGTCACCCACCCACTGAATTTTTTCCAGTTGTGGACTATCTTAAAGTTAGACATTCCCCAAAATATCGGCTTCCAGTTAAAAAAAATTGTCGGAGTTATGTCGATTTTTNACAACAACAACAGCAACAGCAACAACAAAAACAACAACCACAACAATAATAATAATAATAATAATAATAATAATAATAATAATTAATAATAATAATAATAATAATATATACTAGAAAAGTATTCGCCCTCTGGGCGCAAGTATTTAAGTTTTAATGTAATAAAATATTATAGTGATTTAGAAAGATAACGAAGCTAAGAACGAATCTAAAAATATTACACTCATCTTAATGTTATTTTAATTGATTTCTACATAAAATTATATATAGGATTGCTTTTGTTAAAATCATTATGTAAATTATCCACCGTTACTATTGTAAATTTTTATTTCTTAGAGATACTAGAAAATAAAAAACACCATAGATTTTTGAAAACATATTGCCTGAGGGTGGAGTTAAAAAAATTCAATGTCAGCGAGTTTTACCTAAGTAAAGTAAAATCATCAAATTTTAAAGGATTAAAAATAAAACAATTTGAAATGTAAACTTTAAATATGTATATTAAATAAAACAAACTAATATATATTATATATATCTATATATAGATCATAAGAAATATATTATATTAATTACCAGTCATGTATTTACTTTAAAACTTGTTTTAATACAAACATAATGATTGTCTAAGTTGCAGTCCAATTTGAGGTGTCATGTTATACCGAGCGTCTTATGTTTATGACCGATTTTGGGTTCATCTCTTCTTTAGCTCTCCAAATTTGGTAGGGTTCGCGAAAATTAGTGACTTTGGTAATCTATTTTTGTTTGTAAAATGAATTCTAGAGCTTCCCTACTACTAAAAATTGGTTTATAAAAGCATTTTTGCCCAAAGAATTAAAAAATGTTATCACAAAAGTCTTAAAATCAAACAATTTTAAGTTATTGATGATTTCTGACTTTTTCCTAGCAAGATCAATATCCCGATGTGGCACTGCATCTATGACAATTTTTTTTTATTATGATTTCACATATATTGAACATTATTTGTACCAAAAAGATAGTTTGTTTGTTTGTTTTTTGTTACTCAGAACCGAAGCTACAACATTGGCATTTTGGTAAACTAAAATGAAATTCAAACTAAAATTTGACATCGCAAAATGTTATGTATTTATTTCATGGGATGAAGTTCAAATAATAGATGAGGAACACCATTAGAGGTTGAGAAAATTGAAGGGCCTGGTATACATTACTGAATGCTGTGCAGAAGACCTTCCACGATAGGGACGGATGAAGAGAAAGAGCCAAGGAGATCCGTGATTGATTGATTTTAATGGCAAATCAGCCCGTCTATGGTTATTTTATGCCTAAAAAATAGGGAATCGCGTTAATATTTGAATTTTTGTGCATTTGTTTATTAAGAGTTGCATACGGTTCTATCCTATATGAATAACGTTTATATATATAATTATATATATATATATATATATATTGACCTTGTGTCACATCCTGTCCGTGTGAAGATTTTGGTATATATATATATACCAAAATCTTCACACGAACAGTATGTGACACAAGGTCAATTTCTTATGCGGAGTTTAACAGGTTTAAAGTCATATTTCCTTTTCTGAGCCTAGTTATCTAGCCAAGGTTAAAGGGCCCTATCTGTCGTACTATCTACTCATAGCTGTAGGGAGAGCATACCTTTCCTAAAAGTATTAGTGCTATGTGAAATGCAAACAACCTCGTTCAGGATTTGAACTCGAGTAAACGAGTCCATTTTCTACGACTAACCATTACACCATGCACCTTCTTTTGACCTATAGATAGGACCCTAACAGGTACTCCGGATCAGAGTGGACCTGGGAGTAATGGCAATATAGGGATGCTACTCATTCCCCAGATCTCCAGAACTGGAGCCTCATTTTGAAAATTGTGTCAATGATCTTTGTCTGACGTGGAGAAAAGTTTTTATTTTTTTATTTTTATTTTTTTTAATAAAATATATTTTTTAGTTTTCTTTTTTATTGGGCGGAGTGACACAGTTAGAGACGATTGAGATGCGTCTGGAAAGATGGCGCGGAGTGATATGTCTGTTAGTGATTCGTGCACACTTTTTTTTAATGGCATATATTAGCGCCTCCTCTTTTTAAGATGGAGGCCACCGATAGCCTTTTTTACTGACGTCAATCTACCCTGATTAAAAAATGCTGAACACGTGGGTGGAAATAAAACGATGAAATAATGCGTTGTCTTTATGTCTCCCACTGACACGAATATGTTTATGCCAGATTTGAATTTAATTCCAGGCCGGTTGTACAGGGTGTTCGGGAGAAATTTGACATATTTATATTTGGTTATTTTTCTCCGTAGGTTGGAGGTATTGATGCACACTACGCATCATTTAAAAGCTTGGACCCTTCTTCATACATATACGTGATGACAGATAGAATGGATGACTGGAACCCACCTGAATAATGAATAATGAATCCGTTATTGTTGAATTGCATGCTGGATCCCCGCAGGATGCCCAACTAAAATCCCTATGTTAAAATAAAATTCAAATGATAACAGCATGGATTTTTTTTTCATTTAATATTTTAAATAGTAGACATGAACATTTCTTTTCAGAGTAGCTGGATCAATGCAAGGTCTATTTTTTTTACATAGGGATTTAAATGGGGCATCCTACGAGGATTCAACTCACGATTCAGTAATAATGGATCTGGTGGGACTAACTTTAAAAAATCCCCCTCTACCCAGGCGACGCCGGGTAGCCGCTGCTAGTAATGAATAAAACTAGAATAAAATTTGACTTTTGTGGGTCCCATTGGAGCGTAGGTGGCATTCCAAAGTCGTATCAATGCTTATTTACAACTTGAAGTGGCTACCCGGCGTTGACTGGGTAGAGGTATAGGGGAGAGATAGTCTCGCTGATCCATTATTGTTGAATTGCATGTTGGATCCCCGCAGGATGCCTCACTAAAATCCCCATGTAAAAAAAACAACAAAAAAAAAACAAAAACAAACACCTTACGTTGATCCATATACTCTGAAAAGAAAGATTAATGTCTCCTATTTAAAATATTAAATGCAAAAAAGAAAAAAAAATCCATGCTGTTATCATTTTAATTTTATCTTTTTATTATCTTCACAAATATAAATCAAATCTTAATTATTTTTGCTCAAAAACCAAACCCTGATGATATTTAATGTGTATATATATTTACTTTGTCGTTAATTGTTTTATTTTCGAAGTTTCCTCCGGACATACAGATACACACAACTACCCTTTATATATGTATAGATAGATAGATGGAAAGCCGCTTCATTTCTTTGCTTCACAGCGCCATCTACAGTTTAGCTCAAGTATTTTTTTGGTGGGGGTTACGAGTAGAATCTTAATCAAGTTGGAAAGAAACCAGGAGGCCATAAGCGGCCATCTTACAGCTGAGACATTCCAATTGCAAGAACATCTCGACATTTTTTTATGTGTTTTCTACAGAGATTATTTAAAAAAAAAGAAGACATTCCTCAAGTAGAAGTGATTAAATTCACTGCTAAGTAACCAACAGAAAAAGATGGAATAGGCAACCATATGAACGTATATATATATATATATATATATATATATATATATATATTACAACAGTATATGGTTATCATTATCTCATTTTGTGAGTTAGTGATGGGCCAATGTTTGCGGTATTATTAGGTTAGGGCTCAATATCTGTGATAGAACAACAATAATGATAATAATAATAATAATAATAATAATAATAATAATAATCCGGTTTTTGTCTGTAACAAAGATTACGTCACTGCTTACGTCACATTACCCAAAATCGTCATAACATAGAATAAATACACCCAAAATGTGAACATGCAACATTAGACAGTCTTCATTGTTTATTAATACAAGTTTTAATAAATACATGACTGGTATTATATATCTATATATAGTTTGTTTTATTTTAATACATATTTAAAGTTTACATTTCAAATTGTTTTATTTTTTAATCCTTTAATTAATTTGATGATTTTACTTACTTAGGGTACAAACTCGCTGACATTGAAATTTTAACTCCCACCCATAAGGCAATATGTTTCAAAAATGTATTTTTACATCGCCCGGAGGGTGCTTTTTATTTTGTACTACTACTACTACTACTACTACTACTACTACTACTACTAATAATAATAATTTTATTATTTTATGCCGAAGACGTTTTTGATAATTTAATTATTACAATGTTTGATATGTTTACTTAAGAGCTATTGCCAAAATACTTTAATATGTAAAAGTATAATAATCTTGATTTAACTCTCTCTCACTCTTTTTTTCCTTCATTATTCTCAATCGAAACAGATTAGCGTTATCACTTCAGCGCGATCACCCCAGTCTCTAACTTTTCCTTTTTCTTTCTTTCTTTCTTTCTTAACATATTTTTCTGTTTAGCATGTCCTTTTTCTTCCCTTTCTTACTTTATAATAAAAACGGAATGGTCTATTATTTAGTTGAGATGACGACACTTATAAGAATTAAGAATTTGGCGGATAAACAACACCAGATAATCAGGATTTACATCTTTGCATTCCATCTTGGACGATTTGGACAGTGTGATTTTTAGCCGGAGGGTGTTGCAAGATGATAACGGTCGTACAATTAAGGAACACGGGTATTAATATATATGTAGCTTTAAAGAATTTGATAGTTCAATATTTTTGGAAAGCGACGTGTATTCGAAAATGACATAAGTCGAAACGACATAAATTGAGGTATGGCTGTAGATAGTTTACATGCCGTAAAACTATTCCGTGGTGTAATGGCTAGAGTCGTAGGAAATGGACTCGTCGATCCGAGTTCAAATCCTGGATCCGAGTTCAAATCATGTCGCACTAGCAGCACGGATATCCATGACAATCTCTCGACAATCATCCCTATCATTCATTACTCCTGGGAAGTCCTCTGTGCAGCATCCAGTATCCACGCAGAGTTGATCTATGTACGCCTACTCTGGCGTGCCCATGTGATGGCTTCCACAGAAGAACGTCACTAATGAGTTCACCCTTGCTTCTCCAGCAGTGCCTAGCGTGTCTTGTTCGCCTTACACGGATGGTTTGTGTGATACGGGGCAGATGGCCGTACAGCTATTTTCTCGTGGGTGTTGTTTCCACGTCTTGTTCAAGATTGTGCGCAGCATTCTTGTGCAGCTCCCATCTAGCTTATTCTCTAGGCGCTTCGTTAGGGTCCAAGTAGTGCAGCCATACAGTAGCACTGATTAAACTACGGCTTGGAAGAATTTTACCCTTGGGAAATGTATATATTTACTAACTCCTCCACATGAGCGGGATGCGACACAAGGTCAATTTTTATGCGGAGTTTACCAGGTTCAAATTCAGAGTTTTCCTTCTCCTAGACCAGTTACTGTACCAAGGTTGAATAACCTAGTCCGCTCTACTATTTATCCACATGTGGAGAGAGAATAATTGGATTCATACCTTTCCTAAGGGTATTAGTGCCATATGAAATGCAACTAACCTCGTCTAGGATTTAAACTCGTGTCACCGTGTTCATTTCCTTCGACGACAACCATTACACCACGGTCACTTCATGTTATTTATTAAGCGTAGCTTAGATGCAACACAAGGCCAGGAATATGGGGTACCCAGTTAGAATCGAACTCACTAACAATGGTCTGCTAATCTACTTTGCTAACCATACACTACATGAGGTGCCCTTGGGAAAGGTGTGCACCCAACTGCTTTCCCTCCAGCTATGGGTAAATAGTAGGGCAGACTGGGCTCTTTAACCTTTGCTCAGTAATCAGTCTAGGAGAAGGAAAACTCTGAATTGAAACCTATTAAACAGAGGCAGCAGTAACATAGAATAATAATTAACACAGCTTAACACCTGTACCCCAGCTATGGTTAGCGGAATGAGAACAGGATACCCCCGTGGACTAAATAAAGGGTTAGATTCAAAGTTCCGTGATGGCTCCCGATTACGACAATAAGGTTCCCGAGTCCGAAAGAAGGTTCCCAAGCACAAAAAGGTTCCCGACTCCGACAAGAAATACTTGAAGAAGGCCGGAGGGCACATCGGCCGAAACGTTGTACAGATAACAATGAAGATGAGGACAATAATCCGAATAATACAAATAATACTAATTATCAAGACTCATCTTAAAAATTCAGTGAAGCTGTTAAACTCCGTTTAAGAAATTGACCTTGTGTCACATCCTGCTCGTGTGGAGGGGTTGGTAAGTATATACAGGCTACAAAACTAACCAAATTAAACTTTAAACTTGAACTCGAGGTGATATTTACCCAAGTCACCTTAGTCCTGCAGAAGGACACTGGTCGGTCCAAAGTCACTAGTAATAATATATATTATTATCTACTGACCAGTGTTTATGATAGGTATAAACGTATCTCTTTGTATTTTTATGTATGGGTCGTGTAGGTATGTATGTATGTATGTATGTGTGTGTGTGTGTGTGTGTGTGTGTGTGTAGGCTTTAAGAGTGGTTTGGCTAAAGAATTCAGTGCACACCACCTCACACGTAGATGTGTATAAGTGATTTAACCTTGTGTATATGGGGTAGGTGAATGTGTGCCCCTACGTGTGTGTATGTGTGTGTGTGTGTGTGTGTGTGTGTGTGTGGATGTGTGTGCGTGCGAAGGGGAGAGGTATGTGCGTGTGACTCACTGCGCAATTCGTTCCTGAGATGAGCAGGTTCAGCGATCCACGAGAATAGTAACAAAAAAATAATAATAACAGTTTAAGAAGTGGAAAACAATCAAAGAAAGAAAAGAAAGAAAGAAAAGAAAGGAAAGAAAAAAAAAGGAAAAAAGAAGAAAAAGAAAAAGGAAAAGAAAAAGAAAGAAAAAAAAGAAATTCTCAGGTTTGTTAAATTAATTCGGTTCTAAGATTTTCGAGTTGGATTTTAGTCAAATTAGTTGATCGTCTTCGTCTAGTTAAAATCTATCTATCTATCTATCTATCTATCTATCTATCTATCTATCTATCTATCTATGCCCCTTTCTATCTAAATATCTATCTATCTAATGCCCCATTTCTATCTATCTATCTATCTATCTATCTATCTATCTATGTCTGGACCTTTCTTCTTTCTTTCTTTCTTTCGTGCTCATATCTCTCTCTCTCTCTCTCTCTCTCTCTCTCTCTCTCTCTCTATATATAATATATATATATATATATATATATATATATATATATATATATATATATTATATATATATGTGTGTGTGTGTGTTTGTGCTCCTTTCTTTCGTTCTTTCTTTCTTTCTTTCTTTCTTTCTTTCTATGCTTCTTTCTTTCTTTCTATTTATGTTTCTATCTATCTATCTATCTATCTATCTATCTATCTCTGTCTGGCATAGAATCAAGTCACGGCGAAACTATCGGTTCCCGATAGATCACGCGAAGTTAAGCAATGATAAGCCAGTTCAATACTTAGATGGGGGACTATTTAAGCTAACGGCACGTACTGTAAGAAACCGAATATCAAAATGACTTGATTCAGCATTAAATGACCCGAAAAGGGTTGATATGCCGTAAAAAAAGCAGCCAACCTTTATTAGGGAATTGTATCCTTAGTGATATATAAGACACATCGCAGGATTTTATAAGTTGGGCCTTTTGGGGCTTGTGTCTATTAATGAAATTAACAGGGGGCTACACTCTGAGGCAACACCTGCCCCCTTGATTTAAAGGGGTAGGGCTGGGTATGTTCCTCAGTACCTGATGCGCCCCCTTGAGGGGGAATGCCGACGGAATCAACGCACTTTTTGCACCCGCTACCCACGGCTTGTGGTTGGTCCCACATTAATAGGGCCTTGTGCCTAACCCGTACACGTTGGGTATGTGGTAAATACCACACTAATAACATGGGCTGTTTTGAGGCGAATCTAACTCCGATTTTCATAGACACCTTGTCAATAAATAAGATTTATTCTATTCTAAAATAACCCAACAAGATTTGATATGCCGTAAAATCGACACCCCCCGCCAAAAAAAAGAAAATACTTTAGATACGTCCCACTAAAATAAAATCAAGATGATATCAATTGATACCAATGTTCAAATCATGTTGTCTGTTGTTATGATGATGTTGATGCTAATAAATATTATTAATGATTTTGACTATGAATTAAATACCCATTGATAAACTTACGCAATTCATGAGATTACAGTTAAACACACCGTATCTCCATTATAATAAGATAAACGGACTATTTCAGAATCTAGTTTGTTAGGTTAGTAGGCAATTTATTTGTGTCACATTGTTTTTCAACAGCCAACTAGTAACTGTTTCTTTCTTTTTTTCCCGACGTGTTTTTGTTTGAAGTGATGAATTTTTTGTGTGTGTATTTCTCTCTTCCACATACTATAAGAGAGACATGATTTCGTAGGCCACATTCAAAAGGTAGGCCACGTACTATAATGGTACCAACATATTGTATGAGGGAGGGAGTCAAAAATTCAATGTCAGAGGGTTTTTTTTCATAAATAAGTAAAAACCTCAAATTTATTCAAGGAGTAAAAAAAAAAAAAAAAAAAAAATTCGAAAATGCAATTTAGTCATAAGCTGTATATAGTAATTAAGAATAATTAAAAATAATTTATCCATAATTCACATGAATCAGAGATCTATTTAATTCTAAAATATTCTAAAATTCAGAAATAGGTTAGGGTTAGGGTTAGGTTAGGTTCGTGGTTAGCAAGTTATTATTATAACCTTATAATATGCTTTTTTATGGTAGGCCACATACTATAAGAGAGACATGATTTCGTAGGCCACATTCAAAAGGTAGGCCACATACTATAATGGTACCAAAATATTGTATGAGGGAGGGAGTCAAAATTCAATGTCAGAGAGTTTTTATCATAAATAAGTAACAACCTCAAATTTATTAAAGGAGTAAAAAAAAATAGAATAAAAAAAAAAAAAAAACAATTTGAAATTAAAATTTAGTTCTGTCCTCCTCAAATAAAGTGTTGCACACATGTATTGAATATTAGTTAAATAACTATTTTGAATATTTTACACTTAAATTTTACACAATAAGATGTATTCTATTCTACTAGTACAAAATAAAAAACACCTTCCGGGCGATGTAAAAATAGATTTTTTAAACATATTGCCTGAGGGGTGGGAGTAAAAAATTCAATGTCAGCGAGTTTGTACCCTAAGTAAGTAAAATCATCAAATTCATTAAAGGATTAAACAATAAAACAATTTGAAATGTAAACTTTAAATATGTATTAAAATAAAACAAACTATATATAGATATATAATACCAGTCATGTATCTATTAAAACTTGCTTTAAAAAAACAAAAAAACAATGAGGACTGTCTAATGTTGTATGTTCAAATTTTGAGTGTATTTATTCTATGTTATGACGATTTTGGGTAATGTGACGTAAGCAGTGACGTAATTTTTGTTACAGACAAAAACCGGAAGCAAATCTCCATTATTAATAAGATATATTAAGGATTTTAACTGTTAATTAAATTCTCATTGATAAACTTACGCAATTCCTGAGGTTACATACAAACACCGAATCTCTATTATAATAAGATAAATTGACTATTTCAGAATCTAGTTTGTTAGGTTAGTAGGCAATTTATTTGTGTCACATTGTTTTTCAACAGCCAACTAGTAACCGTTTCTTTTTTTTCTGACGTGTTTTTGTTTAAAAGGATGAATTTTTTTGTGAGTGTATTTCTCTCTTCCCAATTTTCCTTTGACAACTAACGACCCACAGATGTCCCGGAAGATTTTTTCTCCTCTTAAAACAAATGATGTTTCTTCTATTACTCAGTCTTATTACTCGCTGTGATATCAACATAGCTTAGTTTTTACTGCGTTCTGTGTTTTCTGGGGTTATTTTCTCTCTCTTTTTCTGGCTTCTTCTGAGTCAAACTCCTCTTCAAAATGGGGACATCTCTTTTGTAAATCCACACATTCAAAAGTAGATCATATAGTTCGTAGTCTGACACATACTTATTGGCTGAAGTATGATTTAATTTTACATTACTTATTTTAGAAGTACGAGAGAAAAAAAAGAAAAAAAGAAAAAAAAAAAGGAAAAAAAACACCCTTCGGGCATAAATCCATGAATACTAAATAAATTTAATAATTATTATAATAACTAGCAAAATAAAAAATACCCTCCGGGCGATGTAAAATAGATTTTTTAAACATATTGCCTGAGGGGTAGGAGTAAAAAATTCAATGTCAGCGAGTTTGTACCCTAAGTAAGTAAAATCATCAAATTCATTAAAGGATTAAAAAATAAAACATTTTGAAATGTAAACTTTAAATAAGTTATGACGATTTTGGGTCATGTGACGTATGCAGTGACGTAGTTTTTGTTACAGACAAAAACCGGAAGCGAATCTCCATTATTAATACTAGTACAAAATAAAAAAACACCCTCCGGGCGATGTAAAATAGATTTTTTAAACATATTGCCTGAGGGGTGGGAGTAAAAAATTCAATGTCAGCGAGTTTGTACCCTAAGTAAGTAAAATCCTCAAATTCATTAAAGGATTAAAAAATAAAAATTTGAAATGTAAACTTTAAATATGTATAAAGATAAAACAAACTATATATAGATATATAATACCAGTCATGTATTTATTAAAACTAGTTTTAAAAAACAATGAGGACTGTCTAATGTTGCATGTTCAAATTTTGAGTGTATTTATTCTATGTTATGACGATTTTTGGTAATGTGGCGTAAGCAGTGACGTAGTTTTTATTACAGACAAAAACCGGAAGCGAATCTCCATTATTAATATATAGATAATGTAATAAATTTCATACACACACACACACACACACACACACACACACACACACACACACACACACTTACCTATCATCCGTTTGACCAGCGTCTGTTCATATTTTTTGAAATCTACGACACCCGTTCTGTTTCTGCATTCTGTTTACGTTTTAAAAATCCAAGAACGCTCGCGTTTTCATCAACAATTTTAAATAGACTGGCCGACCATAAAACAAAAGAGTCTCGAAGATTTCTTATTTTCTGTGATACATTTTTTCCTTAAACTAACGAAAGCCCTGATGAAGATCTATTGAAACAGATCGAAACACCACAGCGTATGCGAAATAAACATCACTCGTTTATGAACTTGTGTTTTTCAATTTTTTCATAATATTACACACACACACACACACACACATATATATATATATATATATATATATATATATATAAGATGTGTCATAAAAGTATCGAGATTGAAGCTGTATTTACCAAAATAAAAATGAATAATGAATGGAACTTTATTTTCAGAATACAAGGTGTGTCATAAAAGTGCCGAGTTTGAAGCTGTATTTACAAAGATAGAAATGAACAATGAATGGAACGATATTTTTTCAGAATACGAGGTGTGTCAAAAACTACAAAAAATATCGATACTTTTTTGATACACATTGTATATATATATATATATGAATAAATGGATACCTTAGTACAGATATAAATTTATTTCGACATTTCTTTGCTTCCTGAAACTGATTTTTACTCAGAGATGTATATCTGTACCAAGGTATCTATTTATTTATAATACTTCGTATAGGTAAAAGTATATACGCAAATCTTTCTATGTCCGTTTGAAAACGCGTGGTGTAATGGTTAAAGTTATGGGAAATGGATTCGTCGCCCCGAGTTCAAATCCGGGATGTGCTAATTGCATTTTACTTAGCGCTAATACCCTTGGGAAAGGTATGAATCCCACTCTCCCTTCAACTATGGATAAATAGTAGGGCAGACTTGGCTCTTTAACCTTGGTTAGGCAACCGGCCTAGGAGAATGAAAACTCTGAATTCAAACCTGAATTCCGCTTAAGAAATTGACCTTGTGCCACATCCTACTCGTGCGGAGAGGTTGGTAGATATGTATATGTACGTTTGAATTCTCAATTTTGATATCCTCTACCTACCTATATATATATATATATATATATATATATATATATATATATATATATATATATATATAAATTGCTGAAACATACACAACCTATCAAATATCGGACATATTCTGCCAAATTAATAACTCAATGCCTGAAGAAGACAACAGATCAGAAACACGTGTCGCGTATGTAAGATAAAAAGTATAAAACATTTTTTCTGAGAACATAATACATTTTGCGGACCTTCTTCTTTTTTATAAAATATTAAATTTTCTCCCGTTGGAACCAGAACAACATTTCTTATATATATATATATATATATATATATATATATATATATTATATTATATATATAAACAAACAAAAAAGTTAGGTTGTTCATTATTCTGTGTACTTGACAATAGACTTTGATGAGTTGTGGTGCACTTGAGCACTGTACACAATAAATTTCATTATCATTATCATTTCATATATATATATATATATATATATATATATATATATATATATATATATATATATATATATAATATATATATCAAATGCACAGGTAATAAATGAGAATGAGTTTTATTGTTTGGAATTTACTTAACCCAGATCGTTATGTAAGACAGGACTATAACTTCGTGCTACTAAAAACACGAAATGTTACCCCTGGGAATTATGGCCTAGTAACACTGCCCTCCCAAATAAATAAACCCTCGAGATACAATTCGACTAGATTGTTTTTTACAACTTTGCCATAAATAGCGTCGGTGGAATTTTTCTTTCAACTTTCACAAAATACTTTCCAAGTTTAAGGGTTTAGGGGTTTTTATTCTCACAAATTTCTTTGCCGCTCCCGTTGACCCTCGTAAACTTCGCTGCGTCAGTCTCTTGCTCTTCAAAAGGTGCCATTTCTGCTTCACTGAGTCGGCTTCTCCCCCCTCCACACACACACGTTTTAATATCTCATGTTCTGAGGTACACAAATTAGTTCCTTTATTCAGCCATTGTATGATCCAATATGGTTGGGATTTAAACATTTAATGACGTCTCTGGATGTTCTTTTGTATCGACAAAAAAAAGCCTTACACATAACGCCGTAACTGGAGATACCCCGATTATATTCAGTAGGTCAAAAGTTACATTACTGTAATATGAAATCTACGCCTTGCCTATGGCGCCAAGGCGTTGAGAAAATACACTGACTTAAAAGGTACTGCCACCAACAACAGTATCAAATTAACTTTACCATTTATAATCTATCTATCTATTTATCTATCTATCTATCTATGAGAAGAAAATATTTTAAAAATATAACAAACACAGGATTTCTGATAAGGAAACAATTTTAGTGTCAATACTTAAGCATTTCGGTATATTGTACCATCTTCAGGACACTGTTAAGTAATGTTTATGCGAGGGACAAAATGAAAGATGAAAGAGTGTATAGTGATAGTGTGAATATGATGTTATTAACCGTTAATTTTTATATGCGCGTTTGTTTACGAAAAGCCAATGACGTGATCAATGCATGTGCAAAAACGGTTAACAACATCATATTCACACATTCACTATACACTTAACATCTTTCATTTTGTCCCTCACATAAACATTACTTAACAGTGTCCTGAAGATGGTACAATATACCGAAATGCTTAAGTATTGACACTAAAAATTGTTTCCTGATCATAACATCCTGTGTTTGTTATATTTAAAAATATTTTCTTCTCATATTGTCGGATTAATTTCCTCACCGTATTTCCTATCTATCTATCTATCTATCTATCTATCTATATATAAAGGGCAGTTGTGTGTATGTGTATGTCCGGAGGAAACTTCGAAAAAACAAAAACAATTAACAACAAATAAATATATATACACATCAAATATCACCCGGGCTTGGTTTTTGAGCAAAAATAATAGAGATTTGATTTATATTCGTGAAGATAATTAAAAAAAATCTAAATGATAACAGCATGGATTTTTTTTTCATTTAATATTTAGATAGTAGACATTAACATTTCTTTTCAGAGTAGCTGGAATGCAAGGTGTATTTTTTTTACAAAGGGATTTAAATGGGCAACCCACGAGGATTCAACTCACGATTAAGTAATAATGATCTGCGGGAATAACCTTTTAAAAATCCACCCTCCACCCAGGCGACACCGGGTAGCCGCTGCTAGTACATAAATAAAGGTCAGTTTGAATGTATGTCTGGATGAAACTACGAAAATAAAACAAGTATATATATATACACCTTGAATATCACCAGGGCTTGGTTTTTGAGCAAAAATAATAGAGATTTGATTTATATTCGTGAAGATAATTAAAAAAATAAAATCTAAATGATAACGGCATAATATGAAATCTACGCCTTGCCTATGGCGCCAAGGCGTTGAGAAAATACACCAACTTAAAAGGTACTGCCACCAACAACAGTATCAAATTAACTTAGCCATTGATAATGCTTAATACATAAAGGTTGTATATAATTCTAAAAAAATATAAAAGGATATCAATCTACGATGGTAATCCCAAAGGTAAGATCTTCAAAATATCTAGAAATCACAGAAAAGTTTATTGTTTATTGTCAATGATGTATGCATCATTGATTATATAAAAAGAAGACGTCGGTGGTCTAATGACGGTAACTGCTTAGACAACACTATATTCATCCTAATGTCCTGATGAAGTTTTATGATAAATCGAAACGTTTTAGCGTCGACTTCACCATCTATAAATAAATTCATTTTTTGGAATACTTTAGTTTTTCTTATTTTTACATACCATCGGATTTATTTACCTATTCTACCACCCATATATATATATATATATATATATATATATATATATATATATAAATAAATGTGTATAGTTGGCACAACTATACTTGAAGAAGCGGTACAACGTACAGTGTTATTAGAAGAGTGCTCAATATCTGTGATAGAGCGTTAATAGATAAATAAATAAATAAATAGTTTAGTTTATATTTATTTACATTGGAACGATTTTTCTACCATTGGTTTCTTTCTGTGTAAGTAAAAATATAACAAAAGACTCAGATTTTTTTGCGTTTTAGTCTATTTCAGGAAGCTTAGATACAGTGTCGAACACCCCTAATCATCAGATGCGAATTATCAGATTGACTCTGACAATAAGAGCACACATTGAGCTCTGCAAACTGCGACACGTTTTTTTAAAAAAAACTCCTATGTCGTAAGGAAGATTTCTTCTCCGGATTTTTGGATTATATATATATATATATATATATATATATATATATATATATATATATATATATATATATATTTAGATACTTTCAATTTAAAAAAGAATTGATAAATATTTGTTTGGCTATTATTGATTTATTTCGACCGGTAACTCAATAAATGAGTCCAGTTTCGTCAGAAATCCATTACATAATGTATATAATGGCTGCCTAACGAAGCTTGGCTCATATATATATATATATATATATATATATATATATATATATATATATATATATATAGATAAAAGAATACAATTGACTGGTAATTTGGGATGATTCTATATATATATATGGGATCAGGAGAGAATGTATAAATATAAGCTGAATTCATTTGTTTGCCAGTTTCAATAAAGAAAGTGATCTGAGGAAACTCGGTGGGTCTCAGATACCAACAGGTGGAAATCGACCATAAGCGCTGAATACCCGGTTCTAAACCTTTTTTTCTTTATAAATTACTTTGCTCTGTTCATAAAAAGTAAACATTGAGCTTTCAAATCGAACCTGAACTTTGTAACATCGTACAGTTTGAGGAAAGGACGAATTTAGAATCATCCTATTACCAAAGGACTTGGTACCCCACCAAAGAATATATATATATATATATATATATATATATATATATATATATATATATATACATATATTTTAGGCCGAAATGTACATACAGAGATTGACTTTTTCTCGATTTGTTTACGTCTTACATTTGAACAGATATATTCACCTAATTCAATAATTATCAACTAATTAATTTTCAAATTAGGTATGACTTCAATTAAGCACATATTCTCCCCAAAATTGTCGGCTATCGCCATATCAAAACAAACTGTTTGTGTACTCTCATATATATGTATGTATGTATGTATGTATGTAATTTTAACAATGGCTCGAAGTATGGTCGAAGCTTTATGGTCACATGATTTTGGACAATATCTGCACTCACTGAACCCAGTCATGCGTCCACTTGTACATAGACCAGAAATTAAGTAAATTTGTAGACCCAATCTTTATCTACGGTCTTTTTTCAATTCTGTATTAACGAAGAACTGTCCTCTCAATACAACATCACCCCTACTCCCCCCACTCACCCACGCCACACACCCACACTCTCCACCCACACGTGTATATATAATTAATCATCTATACTTGTATATAAGATTATTTTCTATATTTAGAAAATAGGACACGGTCAACTGGTGTTCCTTGAGAATTAAATTGTACACACCCAGACACCCACACGTATTTCCTCTTTCCCGTGTCTATCCAACCTTCGCCCTCCACCCCAAAAAACCCCGAATGTATAAAAAGCAAATAGTGACACTTACATATTCATTGGGAAATGCAAACAAGCAGTTTACCGAAAAGAGTACTTACACACCCAGACTGTCAAATACCCCCCCCCTCCAGCAACCCAGTACCCCCTCCAGCAACTCAGTTCCTCTTTGAATAAAGCTAATTTTCTTCGTTTACTGGAAACATATTGTGGATAACTTTTTTTCAAACATTTTCCTGATACTGCAATATTTGTTGAAGGAATCATTGACCCCTATTATTTTAGTTTTTCACAGCTGCCGTAGCTGGTGGTTCACAGGAGGTTGAGTGACAGCAAGTCTCCTCAGGTCTCCAGGACTCTTGTGAGTATTCTAGCCGATCCCAACAGTGCTATAGTTTGGATGGTCTCGATTCTTCCTCTGATTTCCAATTCTCCCAGATTCTTTTCCAGAGCTTTGTGGACCATTCCTAGAGCACCGTATTATTATTATTATTATTATTATTATTGAGTTTTTCACACCTGCCGTAGCCGGTGGTTCACTGGAGGATGAGTGACAGCTAGTATCCTCAGGTCTCCAGAACTCTTCTGAGTATTCTAGCCGATCTCAACAATGCTGTATTCTGGATGGTCTCGATTCTTCCCCATATTTCCAACTCATCCAGACTCTTTTCCAGACCCCTGGGTATCGTTCCAAGGGTCCCAATTACAATTAGTACGACTTCATCCTCATGTTACACAGTTTTCTTAGTTCTCTGGCAAGGACTAAATATTTGTCTATCTTTTCGCTTTCTTTCATTTTCACTCTGTGATCGGCTGGGACGGCAAAATCCACGAGATTACAACTCTTCCTTTTCTTGTCAATCAAAACTAGGTCTGGTCTCCTGGCCGGGATTTGGTGATCCGTCTGTACCTCAAAGTCCAAGAGAATTTTATGCGTCTCATTCCCCAGGACAGATTCAGGCTAGTGCATATACCATTTAGTTGAATGGTGAAAATGAATTTCATGCACAGTTCCCAATGGATCCCCTTTTCCACCCAGTCGTGTCTAGTCTTGTACTATCTTTGTGCGAGTTTTCTGCATTCGCTTATTATGTGATTGACAGTTTCGTCTTTTCCCCACACATTCTACACTTGCTATTCTGTTGTGTCTTATCTATTATTATTATTATTATTATTATTATTATTATTATTAGCAGGACCCGTCGATATACTACAGTATGATAATTTAATCATTACAACTTTTGATATGTTTACTTAAGAGCTATTGCAAAATAGTTCAATATGTAAAAAGTATAATAATTTTCATTTAACTCTATAACACTCGTTTTTTCATCTTTTCATAATGTTCGTCTGAAACCGATTAGCGTTATCACTTCGCACGCTCACCTTTTTTTCTTTCCTTCTTTCTTTCTTACTATATTTTTGTGTAAAATATCCGTTTTCCTCCTTTTCTTTCTTTATAATAAAAATGGAATGGTCCATTATTTAGCTGAGGTGACGACACTCATAAGAAATAAGAATTCGACGGATAAGCAACAGCAGATAATCAAGATTTACATGTTTGCATTTCATCTTGTAGTATTTGGATGGTCTCATTTTAACCAGAGGGTGTTGCAAGATGATAACGGCCGTACAATTAAGGAACTTGTCTCACATCCCATCCGTGGCGAACGGGTTGGTTAAACACCTATTTGTATAGACAAATGGGCCATATATATATATATATATATATATATATATATATATGCGCGTGTGTGTGTGATAGTGATAAAATAGTGATCAATATTGGCAATAGAGCATGACACTGGGCTATATAGAGATGACTGTCTGATAGTACTACGAAACTGCAATGGACAAAACCAGACAAAATCAGAAAACAATCTATAAAAATATTCAAATAGGATTCAATATAAAAACCAATTTAAACCAAACAGACTTCATAGACACTACATTCAACCTAAAAAAGCAACGTATTAACCAGAGAAATAACCCAACAAATGTTGACCTGCCGTAAAAGCAAGCAAGCAACCAACAAACAAACAAACCAATAGGCATCGGATGATATGCTTGAGGACTCGTCCTCCAAAGATACCCAGAGAAACCTTTTTTTAATCTCTGTAATTACCTGAATTTCGATATCATTTGATATGCAAGATATCCAGAGATTAACTGTATCATTTGACACTGGCGGTGTATTCAATTCTGTTGCAGCATTTGCTACCGACATGCTACTAACAATATCTTTGCAGCATGGAAAGATCAAAGATCCCGCGGTCGTATGAGGTTTCTTCAATTCGTGCACTCAATTTAATTCTGTTGCAGTATTTGCTACCGACATACAACCAACACCACTCTGTCAGCTGTAGAATACGCCGACTACACCTCTGTTGAGAGGTAAGACTTCTCTAAAGGAGCCACCTGTTGGCTGTGGGTGACGATCTGTGATGCTTAAGGACAAAATTCTGGTGGCTGAGCAGTCAATCCAACACTCCACTTTGACCCTTACTTAGGCTAGACGGTGGTCGGAGAGGCCACCTCCGATCAATCGACTGGTCAAATAAAGTCTTAGTGTTGTATAGCCGACCACTGGACTTCAATAAACCACAGACACGTATATATAAAAATATGACTCGTCTTTATTTTCGTCGGTGTGTGGGTGGTGAGGGGCGACGAGTGTTCACAATGAACTAACGAGTATGTTGGTGAAGAGCACAGTGTTCACAATGAACTTCCGAGGGTGGTTGATGACGGGAGCGACGAGGTTACCTTCTCGGCTGCTCACTGGGGACTGAGTTGACACCCTTCATCCGCTGGCCTTTATATACAATGAATATACCCACGCATTTTTATCTTTTGATCTGATAACGGATATTTTTTTATATATTTCTTTATCTTTCTCTCCGCCTTTTCACCAGAAGAGGAGTCTTCCGTTTTCTTTTCTCCTTTTATCTATTTCTTCATCTTCTCCCTGCTTCTTGACCGGAAGACCTCTCTTCCGTTATCCCTTTTTAAAGTATATATTTTTATATTTCTCTTTGTCTTTTTGCCGGAAGCTTCCTCTTCCGTTGCACGATATGCAACATTAGCGCCTATATGATTGCCACTTATACCAAGTCCCCACCCTTTTTATCATATATGTGCTAGAAGGCAATACCTGAGGGTCTTAGTGTCCTGGGTATGACGTTAAACTGCATCTAATTGTGAAGTTCCAATTTTGAAGCTCTGGGGAGTGTGGAGTATCCTTCATCATTCTCATTCTCAGGTCCACTCCGGTTATTCACATAAGTCCTGTTTCGCTGTTTTGCGGTTCATCAGAGTGACTAGGCAAGACAGGGTGCTTCAGGCTGCGATTGAAACACTACCGATTCGTCATCAATCTGACATCTAACAACGCGCTATATATATATGATAGTGATATATATATATATATATATATATATATATATATATATGATAGTGATAAAATAGTGATCAATATTGGAAATAGAGCATGACACTGGGCTATATAGAGATGACTGTCTGATAGTACTAAGAAACTGCAATGGACAAAACCAGACAAAATCAGAAAACAAAGTATAAAGATATTCAAATAGGATTCAATATAAAAAAACAATTTTAAACCAAACGGACTTCCTAGACACTACATTAAACTAAAAAAGCAACGTATTAACCAGAGAAATAACCCAACAAAGGTTGACATGCCGTAAAAGCCAATTAACCAACCAACCAACCAACCAACCAACCAGCCAACCAATAAGGCCTCGGATGATATGCTTGAGGACTCGTTCTCCAAAGATACCTAGAAAAACCTTTTTTTAATCTCTGTAATTACCTGAATTTCAATATCATTTGACATGCAAAATATCCAGGGATTAACTGTATCATTTGACACTGGCGGTGTATTCAATTCTGTTGCAGCATTTGCTACCGACATGCTACTAACAATATCTTTGCAGCACGGAAATATCAAAGGTCCCAGCGGTCGTATGAGGTTTCTTCAATTCGTGCACTCATAAAGGAGACACATGACCTAAATGCAATTCAATCATCATCATCATCATCATCAACATGGATTTCCTTGCATTCTTCAGTTCGTGCTATATCTCCATGCAATCATAGAGGTTGGCTGGTTGATTGGTTGGTTGGTTGGATTTTACGGCATGTCAACTCTTGTCGGATTACTTTATACCGAAGACATTTTGTACTATTCATTCTTGATGGACATTGACAATTCTTGTTTTTAAAACTCAATTTTCTTAAAACACACTGTTTTTTTCTATTTAACCTATAGATGGGACCCTAAAGGTACTACCACTCCTGCAATAATAGGTAATCTGAACATTAGTTACGTAAAGGAGAGTAATCTCACCTTGTTTGTTTCACTTTGAGGAAGCCGTTTGTTTTGGTCGGCCATTTTCATTTCATCATAAATCTACACTGAAAATACGAATTTGTTAAAATCAATTCAGCTGCACATTTTAACACGAAAATATCATAAAATATGTTCTTAATAACAATTAAGTTCATTTCAAATAATGCGCAAGTGCCATATATTGTTCTTCTACAAGTATGGCTTTGACATTAAACGAATATTAATATGCCCTTAAACAAAGAAACCAAACCAAACCAAACATGTCTATCTATTTTATCTATATATCCCCCAGCTATGGGTTATGTAGTACCACTATTGTTCTTCTACAAGTATAGGATTTGACATTAAACGAACGTTGATATGCCCTTAAACAAACAAACCAAACAAAACCAATCATATATATCCTTCTATCGATCCTTTATCTATCTATCCCCTAGCTAAAAAAATCCTTGTTTTCACATTTGGCCAAGGAATTGGTGTCGGTGGTGATGTGGGGACACATTTTCAATTTGAATTCTATTTATAATATTTAATTCGTTGCGTTTTAATAAAATGAAATAACATTTCAGATTTAAATATTGAAAACAAGGATTTTTAGAGCATTTTAGTAGACGATCTTTGATGCTATTTCCTCAAACAATGGTACAAGTAAAAGATCTCATTTTTGGTATCAGTATCAGTATACTAACACAAACTTCGCATAGATTGACAATTTGATTTTTTTTAAAGTGAAAAATCAACCTACCCTAATGTAAATATATATATAGGTCATCCACAGACACGTGTTTCGACTTATCAAGTCTCCTCATGTGGCTAGACATTGTAAGCTACCTATTGATCCGATGGGTTGGGTCAGTCCGGCACCGTAACATTAGGCTGTCTTCACTTACAGAATGGGAAGGGGATTTTAACTGTTTTAATACACACATCGCTTTGCGTGTAAGGCCGTCACAAAGTGCTCCATTCCTTAGAACGCTTGAGTTGGCGGCCGTCAGCATATATATATATATATATATAAGTAAGATTGCTGTCGGCGGTGATGGGGGAACACATTTTCAATTTGAATTCTATTTATAATATTTTATTCGTTTCGTTTTAATAAATAAAATAAAATTTTCTGATTTAAATATTGAAAACGGTAAATTTTCTAACCAATTTCTAGTCTAAAATGTTGTAAAAACAAGGATTTTTTGGGAATTTTAGCAGACCATATTTGATACTATTTCCTTAAATAACGGTACAAGTAAAAGATTCGATTTTTGGTTTCAGTATTCAGTAGACTAACACAAAACTTTCACATAGATGGACAATTTGATATTAAAAAAAAAGTGAAAAATCGACATACCCTATTGTGGCATTACTGAAATAGCTAAAATAATTCAAAATTTTAGCAGACCATATTTGATACTATTTCCTCAAATAACGTAAAGTAAAAGATTTGATTTTGGTATCTGTATTCAGTAGACTAATTCACATAGCGACATGCTGCAGACTAATAACAAGAAAGGTTTAATCTGTATTCAGGATGGAGAATTTGATATTTTAAAAAAAAGTGAAAAATCGAGCTACCAATTGTGCATTACTGAAATAGCTAAAATGATTCAAAATGAAAAATGAAACAAAAACAACGAAGACAAAAGATCACGGGACGAAGAGAGAAAGAAAATACTTTGCAGCTATTTTGCCTTTTTTATGCCAATTTAAACACGTGTCAAAAAAATCTTTAGTCACCCGAGCGACAATCCTACGCACGGTTTAATTGTTTGGTAATAAAAATAAAAAATCAAACATTCCTCTCTCGATTGTTGAACAGATAAGAGATTTCTTTTTTTTTTTTAGCCTAACAACTCTTTAGTCACACAGTAATAAAATTAACTTCTAATCTATCAACTCTAATGTACGAGCATAATCCCAAAAGTAAGGTCTCTAAATAACTCGTGATAGAGGGAAATTGTTCGTGCGGCTATCGACAGCACTGTTGTTTGGTGTGTATGCACCTACGCCTATCCCTGAACGGTTCTCGTTGTAATACTCGGTATTGGCTTAGTATTAATAGTTGTTTCTGATGGAGTTCCCGATTGATGTTTGTGTGGTTATACAGTTTTAGAACGTGAAAGGCATGAAACCGATTGAAATTTGTGGCCAATTAACAGAAGCAACCCAAAACGACCTAGATGAGAGGACAACAGAAACAAGAATATAAGAATATAAGAATAAGAAAACAAGTTATGGATTTTTTGGAATCCCCAAGAAAAAAAAATGTAACTTTATAAGATTTTTTCGTCTAGTCCAGTATCCTCACCATTAAACTGATACACAATATTAAATATGTCAGCATTATTTTCACTGACCCCCCCCCAAAAAAAAACCCCAGTTAGGTTCAGACTAACGATTTTAGAGTTGCTCCCCTTGATCATAGGGGGCTGATGTGGACCCGGAAGTGGAGTTTCCGCCATACACATTAGGATTAGGGTTTGTACCGAGTAGACGCACGTGCACAGCACGGTTGAGTTTCTTAAATTACTTTTAGGGTAGAAGCATTCTCTACCCTGTGTCAATAAAACCTTGTACTTTCCAACACCCTGGTCTTTGCATTTTCATTCAGTATTCTGTATTTTATCAGTATGTAAAAAAACAAAAAAACAAAAAACAAAACAAAAACAAAAAAGCATCAAAAAACAAAAAAACAAGGAACAGTCCGGTCAAAAGAGAAAGACAAAGAAATATATATATATAAAAGGGGGAGAACGGAAGAGAGGTGTTCCGGTCAAGAAGCAGGGAGAAGATGAAGAAATAGATAAAAGAAAAAAGGAAAAGGGAAGCGGAGTCTTCCGGTGAGGAAGCGGAGAGAAATATTAAGAAATATATATGCCCGTTATCAGATCAAAAGATAAAAATGCGTGGGCATATTTATTGTATATAAAGGCTAGCAGGTTCGAAGGTCACTCAGTCAGTCCCCAGCGAGCAGCCGAGAAGGTAACCTCGTCGCCTTCCGTCATCAGCCACCCTCGGAAGTTCATTGTGAACACTCGTCGCCCCTCACCACCCACACACCGAAGAGAATAAAGACGGGTCATATTTTTATATACACGTGTCTGTGGTTTTATTGAAGTCCAGTAGTCAACTATACAACAGAACAAACAAAAACAACAAAAAGGTAAAAAAAGAAAAAAGATAACCGTGTGTTTATGGAAAAATGAGTGACGTCCGACTGGAGCGCTACCTGTTGCTTAAGTGGCCAATTAAATGCTGAACAGGTTCACCGCTATATAACTTCGGTGATGAACCTTTTTTCGTCGAGTCCACTATCCTCACCATTGAGCTGACACCCAATGTTAAATAAGTCAGCATTATTTTCAGTGGAAAAATAGACAAACAAAAATAAACAAAAAAAAGGTAGAAAAAGAGAACCGTTTGCTCTTGGAAAAAAATGAGTAATGTCCGACTGGAGCGCCATCTGTAGTACATAAAAGATATGCAAATGTGCAATGTGCAAATAAAGATTTATTGGTGGGAAAAGGAGAGAGAGAGAGAGAGAGAGAGAGAGAGAGAGAGAGAGAGAGAGAGAGAGAGAAAAGAAAGAAAGAAAGAAGAAAGAAGAGAGAGAAGTGTTTGTGTGTATGTGTGTGTGTGTGTGTGAGAGAGAGAGAAAGAGAGAAAGAGAGTGAGAGAGAATGAAAGAAAGAAAGAGAGAGAGAGAGAGAGAGAGAGAGAGAGAGAGAGAGAGAGAGAGAAAGACAGAGAGAGGGAGAGAGAGGAGAGAGAGAGAGAGAAGGGTGTTTGTGTGTATGTGTGTGTGTGAGAGAGAGAGAGAGGGAGAAGAAAGAAAGAAAGAAGAGAGAGAGAGAGAGAGAGAGGTGTTTGTGTGTATGTGTGTGTGAGAGAGAGAGAGAGAGAAGAGAAGAAGAAAGAAAGAAAGAAAAAGAGAGTGAAAGAAGAAAGAAAGAAAGAGAGAGAGAAAGAGAGAGAGAAAGGTGTTTGTGTGTATGTGTGTGTGTGTCAGAGCGAGAGAAAGAAAGAGAGAGAGAGAGAGAGAGAGAGAGAGAGAGAGAGAAGAGAGAGAAGAGAGAGAAGAGAGCGGACGAGGGGGGGGGGAGAGACTTCCGTTGGGGAGTATGGCTAAGTCATTAGAAATAAAGTCTTTCCATCTTGTTGTTGGTTCAGAGCCAGAGATAATTCATGGAAAACACTGTCATTTTAATTATTACAGATAATATAATATATATATATATATATATATATATATATATATTGGTGAGTTGAAAGTAAGTATACAGTACGTTTAAATAAACGTTATCATGTACTGTCTGCCTACTTTTTGGGTCATACTGTATACGAGGTATATCAGAAATGTTGCAAGTTGATCGCATTCTTCGTATGAGGGGTATCGTCCAGTGGGAGTTCTTGCAACAGGGCCAGGCAATCAACCAGCATGTCTACAAGAGATACTGCGGCGTTTGCCTCAGAGCTACGAAGAATCCTCGGAAGAATCCTTCCAGGAGTGCATGAAAGCGTGGCAGAGAAAGATGGAAAAGTGAATTAGACTCCAGGCGGGGGGGATTACTTTGAAAGGAATAATTGTAGTCTGTAGTTTTTAAATAATTGTATTGTGACACCAATCCTGGAAATTTTCTGACACACCTCATATATGATGACCGTCTCGACAGAGGCGTGTGGTGTAATGGTTAGAGTCATAGGGAATGAACTCGTCGATCAGAGTTCAAATCCTGGATCAGCATTTCACATAGCATAAATACCCTTTGGATAGGGATGTATCTTCTACTCTTCTTCCGCCAGCAGGGCAGACTGGGCTCTTTAACCTTGGTAAGGTAACCAGTTTGGGAGAAGAAAAACTCTGAATTCAAACCTGTTAAACTCCGCTTAAGAAGTTGACCCCGTGTCGCATCCTCGAATTTGAACACGAGTCCCAAATTCAATTTCCTAACCGTTACGCATAGTGCTCCTCCTTCAAACCCCGCTAAATTTATGTTTAATTGTGTTTGTTGGGATCTTCTGTGATATAGTGTGTGCTGGAATCCACCTCTTAAACTTATAGACTCTGAGTGGGTGCGAGAATTAAAAGTAAGCCAATCAACAGCTCGAGTACGTGGTTTTTAACTATTTAATCACCGATCTTAAAAAACCGTTCATTTGAACGTATTCGACACGGACGAACGTAACCAAGGACTCAGCTTAACCAAAGGATTCTACCCAACACTAAAGAAGAACCAAGAAACAACCAAAGGATTCCACCCAACATTAAGGAACACCGAGGAACAACCAAAGGATTCTATCCAACACTAAAGAAGACCGAGAACAACAAAAGGATTCTACCCAACACTAAAGAAGACCAGGAACAACCAAAGGATCCACCCAACATTAAGGAACACCGAGGAAAACCAAAGGATTCTATCCACACTAAAGAACACCGAGGAACAACCAATGAATTCTACCTAACACCAAAGGAACACCAAAGAAAAATCAAAGGATTCCACCCAACTAAGGAACACCGAGGAAAACCAAGGATTCTACCCAACACTAAAGAAGACCAAGGAACAACCAAATGATTCCACCTACACTAAAGGGACACTGAGGAACAACCAAAGGATTCTACCCAACACTAAAGAACACCGAAGAACAACCAAATGATTCTATCCAACACTAAAGAACACTAAGGAACAACAAAGGATTCACCCAACACGAAGGAACACCAGGGAACAACCAAAGATTTTACCTAACACTAAGGAAACACATAGGATTTCCACAGTAAAGAGTGCCCTCACTTGCAGCCTAAAAATGGCCACAAAAATGGTAACAGTGTTTGCTTTGGATATTTCACAAACTATTAGGTCGTCGGAGTATAATATTTCCGATTATTGGAATTTCTTATTATAATATATACGGCCCATATGTCACCTAACCAGGCAGAATTCTAACAGGCCGAATCGTTTTATAGTAATTTAATGTCTGTTTCTAAAAAAAATGTTAAAAAATATACAAACTTTTCTTTTTCTTCAGAAATGTAATAAACATTGTAACAAACTAACTAAAAAAAATAGTTAAAATAATTATGTAGTTTATACAAAACAAACACATCAACAATTAATCTATGATTTCAGGTTTATATCAGAAAAAATTAAAACTTTCAATGTGAAATATATTCCCTGGTCATCGTAGACCATGATAGTGATGATACTACAGAGAAACAGTATTTCTCGAGGAGGACTGACTGTTCCATCAAATGAGACGTTTTTGCTTTAAGATTTTTCAAAACAGACATAGATGACTATAAAACGAATCGGCCTGTTAGAATTCTGCCTGCTTAGGTGATATGTAGGCCGTATATATTAGTAGGTGTCGTGGGTCAGTTATATTTGGCAAGTATCATTGTTTCTGTAAATAATATGGCGACAGGTTTTAATTGGATTCATGGTACAGCAGGGCAGGAAACGATGTCTGACCTGGCTTATCTATAATCGAACGCCCAAGATCTTTGCCAATTTAGGTCAGTGTTAAACAATATTAGTTATCCGGGTGTTCGCCTACGCTCAGCTCAAGTGTTTTACCCAGAAAATAAAATGTATGAAAACCTTTCTCGATTGTTGAAAGATAAGAAAATTTCTTTTAGTCTACAAAAGTTTTAGTTATGCAATGGTTAAGATGAACATGCACCCGGGTGGGTACGGGTTTACTCAAATCCAACATTCACAAGAAACACAGCTCCCAACTTTACCGTACAGATTCAAAATGTGCTACTCATGTGTGAGTTTGGCGAGGAAAATTACATAGCTAGTAAACTATCAAGTATTATAACAGCAAGTTGACTTCAATGCCCCAATCTTAGTACACGTGCCTATCAAATGATATTTATTTTTTAAGGCCCTCCATAAGTAAATAAGCACACTAAATTATTCAATAATATTATATATATATTATTATATATATATATATATATATATATATATTTGTGTGTGTGTGTGTATTATGTATATATATATATATATATATTATATATATATATATAATATATAATAATTATAGATATTAATATAGCATATATATAAGCATGTATATATATATATATATATATAATATATATATAATTAATACACACACACACACAAATATATATATTATATATATATTATATATATATATATATATATATATATATAATATATATGATAATTTAGTGTGCTATACTTATGAGTAAAAAAATATATCATTTGATAGAGCAACGTGTATCTAAAGTGGGCATGAAGTCAACGGCTGTTAATACTGATAGTTTCTAGCCTATGTAATTTTCCTCGCCAACTCATCAACATGAGTAGCACATTTGAATCTGTACGGTAAAGTGGGGAGCTGTGTTTCTGTGAATGTTTGGTATTTGAGTAACCCGTACCACCCCGGGTGCATGTTCATCTTAACCATTGCATAACTAAAACTTTTGTAGACTAAAAGAAATTTCTTATCTTTCAACAATCGAGAAAGGTATTTCATACATTTTATTTTTCTGGTAAACACTTGAGCTGAGCGTAGGCGAACACCGGATAACTAGATATTGTTTAACACTGACCTAAATTGGCAAAGATCTTGGGGCGTTCGATTATAGATAAGCCAGGTCAGACATCGTTTCCTGCTGCTGGTACCATGAATCCAATTAAAACCTGTCGCATATTATTTACAGAAACATGATACTTGCCAAATATAACTGACCCACGACCTACTAATATATACGGCCTCACATATCACCTAAGCAGGCAGAATTCTAACAGGCCGATTCGTTTTATAGTCAATCTATGTCTGTTTTGAAAAATCTTAAAGCAAAAACGTCTCATTTGATGGAACAGTCAGTCCTCCTCGAGAAATACTGTTTCTCTGTAGTATCATCACTATCATGGTCTACGATGACAGGGAATATATTTCACATTGAAAGTTTTAATTTTTTTCTGATAAACCTGAAATCATAGATTAAATTGTTGATGTGTTTGTTTTGTATAACTACATAATTATTTTAACTATTTTTTTGTTAGTTTGTTTACAATGTTTATTACATTTCTGAAGAAAGAAAAGTTTGTATATTTTTAACATTTTTTTAGAACAGACATAATTACTATAAAACGATTCGGCCTGTAGAATTCTGCCTGGTTAGGTGACATATGGGGCGTATAATATAATAAGAAATTCCAATAATCGGAAATATTATACTCCGACGACCTAATAGGTTTTGTGAAATATCCAAAGCAAACACTGTTACCATTTTTGTGGCCATTTTTAGGCTGCAAGTGAGGGCACTCTTTACTGTGGAATCCTATGTGTTCCTTAGTGTTAGGTAAAATCCTTTGGTTGTTCCCTGGTGTTCCTTCGTGTTGGGTGGAATCCTTTGTTTGTTCCTTAGTGTTCTTTAGTGTTGATGAATCATTTGGTTGTTCTTCGGTGTTCTTTAGTGTTGGGTAGAATCCTTTGGTTGTTCCTCAGTGTCCCTTAGTGTTAGGTGGAATCATTTGGTTGTTCCTTGGTCTCTTTAGTGTTGGGTAGAATCCTTTGGTTGTTCCTCGGTGTTCTTAGTTGGGTGGAATCCTTTGATTTTTCTTTGGGTGTTCCTTGGTGTTAGGTAGAATCATTTGGTTGTTCCTCGGTGTTCTTTAGTGTTGGATAGAATCCTTTGGTTGTTCCTCGGTGTTCCTTAATGTTGGGTGGAATCCTTTGGTTGTTCCTTGTCTTCTTTAGTGTTGGGTAGAATCCTTTGTTGTTCCTCGGTCTTCTTTAGTGTTGGATAGAATCCTTTGGTTGTTCCTCGGTGTTCCTTAATGTTGGGTGGAATCCTTTGGTTGTTTCTTGGTCTTCTTTAGTGTTGGGTAGAATCCTTTGTTAAGCTGAGTCCTTGGTTACGTTCGTCCGTGTCGAATACGTTCAAATGAACGGTTTTTAGATCGGTGATTAAATAGTTAACAACCACGTATCTCGAGCTGTTGATTGGCTTACTTTAATTCTCGCACCCACTCAGAGTCTATAAGTTTAAGAGGTGGATTCCAGCACACACTATTTCACAGAAGATTCCAACAAACACAATTAAACATAAATTTAGCGGGGTTGAAGGAGGAGCACTATGCGTAACGGTTAGGAAATTGAATTTGGGACTCGTGTTCAATTCGAGGATGCGACACGGGGTCAACTTCTTAAGCGGGTTTAACAGGTTTGAATTCAGAGTTTTTCTTCTCCCAAACTGGTTACCTTACCAAGGTTAAAGAGCCCAGTCTGCCCTGCTGGCGGAAGAGTAGTAAGATACATCCCTATCCAAAGGGTATTAGTGCTATGTGAAATGCTTGATCCAGGATTTGAACTCTGATCGACGAGTTCATTCCCTATGACTCTAACCATTACACCACACGCCTCTGTCGAGACGGTCATCATATATGAGGTGTGTCAGAAATTTCCAGGATTGGTGTCACAATACAATTATTTAAAAACTACAGACTACAATTATTCCTTTCAAAGTAATCCCCCGCGCTGGAGTCTAATTCACTTTTCCATCTTTCTCTGCCACGCTTTCATGCACTCCTGGAAGGATTCTTCCGAGGATTCTTCGTAGCTCTGAGGCAAACGCCGCAGTATCTCTTTGTAGACATGCTGGTTGATTGCCTGGCCCTGTGGCAAGAACTCCCACTGGACGATACCCTCATACCGAAGAATGCGATCAACTTGCAACATTTCTGATATACCTCGTATACAGTATGACCCAAAAGTAGGCAGACAGTACATGATAACGTTTATTTAACGTACTGTATATACTTACTTTCAACTCACCATATATATATATATATATATATATATATATAATATTATATTATCTGTAATAATAAAATGACAGTGTTTCCATGAATTATCTCTGGCTCTGAACCAACAACAAGATGGAAAGACTTTATTTCTAATGACTTAGCCATACTCCCCAACGGAAGTCTCTCCCCCCCCCCCCCTCGTCCGCTCTCTCTCTCTCTCTCTCTCTCTCTCTCTCTCTCTCTCTCTCTCTCTCTCTCTCTCTCTTCTTTCTTTCTCTCGCTCTGACACACACACACATAACACACAAACACCTTTCTCTCTCTCTTTCTCTCTCTCTTTCTTTCTTTCTTTCTTTCACTCTCTTTTTTTCTTCTTTCTTTCTTTCTCTCTCTCTCCTCTCTCCTCTACACACACATACACACAAACACGCTCTCTCTCTCTCTCTTCTCTTTTTTCTTTCTTTCTCCCTCTCTCTCTCTCTCACACACACACATACACACAAACACCCTTCTCTCTCTCTCTCCTCTCTCCCTCTCTCTGTCTTCCTCTCTCTCTCTCTCTCTCTCTCTCTCTCTCTCTCTCTCTCTCTTTCTTTCTTTCATTCTCTCTCACTCTCTTTCTCTCTTTCTCTCTCTCTCACACACACACACACATACACAACAAAACACCTTTCTCTCTCTCTCTTTCTTTCTTTCTTTCTTTCTTTCTCTCTCTCTCTCTCTCTCTCTCTCTCTCTCTCTCTCTTCTCTCTCTCTTTTCCCACCAATAAATCTTTATTTGCACATTGCACATTTGGCATATCTTTTATGTACTACAGATTGGCGCTCCAGTCGGACATTACTCATTTTTTTCCAGAGCAAACGGTTCTCTTTTTCTACCTTTTTTTGTTTATTTTTTGTTTGTCTATTTTTCCACTGAAAATAATGCTGACTTATTTAACATTGGGTGTCAGCTCAATGGTGAGGATAGTGGACTCGACGAAAAAGGTTCATCACCGAAGTTATATAGCGGTGAACCTGTTCAGCATTTAATTGGCCACTTAAGCAAACAGGTAGCGCTCCAGTCGGACGTCACTCATTTTTCCATAAACACACGGTTATCTTTTTTCTTTTTTTACCTTTTTGTTGTTTTTTGTTTGTTCTGTTGTATAGTTGACTACGGACTTCAATAAAACCACAGACACGTGTATATAAAATATGACCCGTCTTTATTCTCTTCGGTGTGTGGGTGGTGAGGGGCGACGAGTGTTCACAATGAACTTCCGAGGGTGGCTGATGACGGAAGGCGACGAGGTTACCTTCTCGGCTGCTCGCTGGGGATGACTGAGTGACCTTCGAACCTGCTAGCCTTTATATACAATAAATATGCCCACGCATTTTTATCTTTTGATCTGATAACGGGCATATATATTTCTTAATATTTCTCTCCGCTTCCTCACCGGAAGACTCCGCTCCCTTTTCCTTTTTTCTTTTATCTATTCTTCATCTTCTCCTGCTTCTTGACCGGAACACCTCTCTTCCGTTCTCCCCCTTTTATATATATATATATTTCTTTGTCTTTCTCTTTTGACCGGACTGTTCCTTGTTTTTTTGTTTTTTGATGCTTTTTTGTTTTTTTTGTTTTTTGTTTTTTTGGTTTTTTACATACTGATAAAATACAGAATACTGAATGAAAATGCAAGACCAGGTTGTTGGAAAGTAACAAGGTTTTATATTGACACAGGGTAGAGAATGCTTCTACCCTAAAAGTAATTTAAGAAACTCAACCGTGCTGTGCACGTGCGTCTACTCGGTACAAACCCTAATCCTAATGTGTCATGGCGGAAACTCCACTTCCGGGTCCACATCAGCCCCCTATGATCAAGGGGAGCAACTCTAAATATCGTTAGGTCTGAACCTAACTGGGGTTTTTTTTTGGGGGGGGGTCAGTGAAAATAATGCTGACATATTTAATATTGTGTATCAGTTTAATGGTGAGGATACTGGACTAGACGAAAAAAATTCTTATAAAGTTACATTTTTTTTTCTTGGGGATTCCAAAAAATCCATAACTTGTTTTCTTATTCTTATATTCTTATATTCTTGTTTCTGTTGAGTGCTCTCATCTAGGTCGTCTTGGGTTGCTTCTGTTAATTGGCCATAAATTTCAATCGGTTTCATGCCTTTCACGTTCTAAAACTGTATAACCACACAAACATCAATCGGGAACTCCATCAGAAACAACTATTAATACTAAGCCAATACGAGTATTACAACGAGAACCGTTCAGGGATAGGCGTAGGTGCATACACACCAAACAACAGTGCTGTCGATAGCCGCACGAACAATTTCCCTCTATCACGAGTTATTTAGAGACCTTACTTTTGGGATTATGCTCGTAATTTAGAGTTTGATAGATTAGAAGTTAATTTTTATACTGTGTGACTAAAGAGTTGTTAGGCTAAAAAAAAGAAATCTCTTATCTTTTCAAACAATCGAGAGAAGGAATGTTGATTTTTTATTTTATTACCAAACATTAAACCGTGCGTAGGATTGTCGCTCGGGTGACTAAAGATTTTTTTTGACACGTGTTTAAATTGGCATAAAAAAGGCAAAATAGCTGCAAAGTATTTTCTTTCTCTCTTCGTCCCGTGATCTTTTGTCTTCGTTGTTTTTTGTTTCATTTTTCATTTTGAATCATTTTAGCTATTTCAGTAATGCCACAATAGGGTAGCTCGATTTTTCACTTTTTTTAAAATATCAAATTCTCCATCTATGTGAAAGTTTTGTGTTAGTATACTGAATACAGATACAAAAATTAAACCTTTTACTTGTACCGTTATTTGGGGAAATAGTATCAAAGATAGTCTGCTAAAATTTTGAATTATTTTAGCTATTTCAGTAATGCCACAATAGGGTATGTCGATTTTTCACTTTTTTTAAATATCCAATTCTCTATCTATGTGAAAGTTTTGTGTTAGTCTACTGAATACAGATACCAAAAATCAAATCTTTTACTTGTACCGTTATTTGAGGAAATAGTATCAAATATGTCTGCTAAAATTTTGATTATTATTTTAGCTATTTCAGTAATGCCACAATAGGGTATGTCGATTTTTCACTTTTTTTTATATCAAATTGTCCATCTATGTGAAAGTTTTGTGTTAGTCTACTGAATACTGAAACCAAAATCGAATCTTTTACTTGTACCGTTATTAAGGAAATAGTATCAATATGGTCTGCTAAAATTCCAAAAAATCCTTGTTTTTACAATATTTAGACTAGAAATTGGTTAGAAAATTTACCGTTTTCAAATATTTAAATCAGAAAATTTTATTTATTTTTAAACGAAACGAATAAATATTATAAATAGAAACAAAATTGAAAATGTGTTCCCCATCCCGCCGACAGCAATCTTACTATTATATATATATATAATATGCTGACGGCCGCCAACTCAAGCGTAAACCACGCTCTTCTAAGGAATGGAGCACTTTGTGACGGCCTTTACACGCAAAGCGATGTGTGTATTAAAACAGTTAAAATCCCTTCCCATTCTGTGTGAAGACAGCCTAAATGGTTACGGTGCCGGACTGAACACCCAACCCATCGGATTTCAATTCCGGCTGTAGGAAGCTTACAAAATGTCTAGGCCACACTGAGGAGACTTGATAAGTCGAAAACACGTGTTCTGTGGATGACCCTATATAATATATTTACATTGGGTAGGTTGATTTTTCACTTTAAAAAAAATCAAAATTGTCAATTATGGCGAAAGTTGTGTGTTAGTATTAGCTGAATACTGATACCAAAAATGAGATCTTTTACTTGTACCATTGTTTGAGAAATAGCATCAAAGATCGTCTTACTAAAATGCTCTAAAAATCCTTGTTTTCAATATTTAAATCTGAAATGTTATTTCATTTTATTAAAACGCAACGAATTAAATATTATAATAGAATTCAAAAATTGAAAATGTGTCCCCACATCACCAACCGACACCCAATTCCTTGGCCAAATGTGAAAACAAGGTTATTTTTTTAGCTAGGGATAGATGATTAAAGGATCGATAGAAGGAATTATATGATTGGTTTTGTTTGGTTTGTTTGTTTAAGGCATATCAACGTCGTTTAATGTCAATCTATACTTGTAGAAGAACAATAGTGGTACTACATAACCCATAGCTGGGGGATATATAGATAAAATAGATAGACATGTTTGGTTTGGTTTGGTTTCTTGTTTAAGGGCATATTAATATTCGTTTAATGTCAAAGCAATACTTGTAGAGAACAATAATGCACTTGCGCATTATTGAAATGAACTTAATTGTTATTAAGAACAATATTTTAATGAATATTTTCGTGTTAAAAATGTGCAGCTGTATTGATTTTAACAAATTCGTATTTTCAGTGTAGATTTATGGTTGAAATGAAATGGCCGATCAAAAACAAACGGCTTCCCTCAAAGTGAGAACAAACAAGGTGAGATCTCTCTCTTTACGTAACTAATGTTCAGATTACCTATTATTGCAGGAGTGGTAGTACCTGTTAGGGTCCCATCTATAGGTTAAATAGAAGAAAAACAGTGTGTTTTAAGAAAATTGAGTTTAAAAACAAGAATTGTCAGCCCATCAAGATGAATAGTACAAAATGTCTTCGGTATAAAGTAATCCGAAAGAGATTGACATGCCGTAAAATCCAACCAACCAACCCAATCAACCAGCCAACCTCTATGTTGCAATGGAAGATATAGCACGAACTGAAGAGATGCAAAGGATTCCATGTGATGATGATGATGATGATGATTGAATTGTATTTAGGTCATGTGTCTCCTTTATGAGTGCACGAATTGAAGAAACCTCATACGACCGCTGGACCTTTGATATTTTCCGTGCTGCAAAAGATATTGTTAGTAGCATGTCGGTAGGCAAATGCTGCAACAGAATTGAAATACACCCGCCAGTGTCAAAATGATACAGTTAATCCCCTGGATATTTTGGCATATCAAATGATATTGAAATTCAGGTAATTAGCAGAGATTAAAAAAGGTTTTTCTAAGGTATCTTTGGAGAAGCGATCTCAAGCATATCATCCGAGGCCTTATTGGTTGGCTGGTTGGTTGGTTGGTTGGTTGGTTGGTTAAATTGCTTTACGGCATGTCAACCTTTGTTGGGTTATTTCTCTGGTTAATACGTTGCTTTTTTAGTTTAAATGTAGTGTCTAGGAAGTCGTTTGGTTAAAATTTGTTTTTTTTATATTGAATCCTATTTGAATATCTTTATACTTTGTTTTCTGATTTTGTCTGGTTTTGTCCATTGCAGTTCTTAGTACTATCAGACAGTCATCTCATAATAGCCCAGTGTCATGCTCTATTTCCAATATTGATCACTATTTTATCACTATCATATAAAATATAATATATATATATATTAATATATATATATCACTATCATATATATATAGCGCGTTGTTAGATGTCAGATTGATGACGAATCGGTAGTGTTTCAATCGCAGCTGAAGCACCCTGTCTTGCCTGCGTCACTCTGATGAACGGCAAAACAGCGAAACAGGAACTGTATGTGAATAACCGGAGTGGACGCTGAAGAATGAGAATGATGAAGGATACTCACACTCCCCAGAGCTTCAAAATTGGAACTTCACATTAGATTGCAGTTTACGTCATACCCAGGACACTAAGACCCTCAGGTATTGCCTTCTAGGCACATATATGATAAAAAGGGTGGGGACTTGGTATAAGTGGCAATCATATAGGCGCTAATGTTGCATATCGTGCAACGAGAGGAAGGGCGGTTCCGGCAAAAAGACAAAAGAGAAATATAAAATAATATACTTTAAAAAGGGATAACGGAAGAGAGGTCTTCCGGTCAGAGCAGGGAGAAGATGAAGAATAGAATAAAAGGAGAAAAAGAAAACGGAAGACTCCTCTTCTGGTGAAAGGCGGAGAGAAAGATAAAGAAATATATAAAAAATATCCGTTATCAGATCAAAAGATAAAAATGCGTGGTATATTCATTGTTATATAAAGGCCAGCGGATGAAGGGTGTCAACTCAGTCCCCAAGTGAGCAGCCGAGAAGGTAACCTCGTCGCTCCCGTCATCAACCACCCTCGGGCAGTTTCATTGTGAAACACTGTGCTCTCACCAACATACTCGTTAGTTCATTGTGAACACTCGTCGCCCCTCACCACCCACACACCGACGAAAATAAAGACGAGTCATATTTTTATATATACGTGTCTGTGGTTTATTGAAGTCCAGTAGTCGGCTATACAACACTAAGACTTTATGTTGTGATGTTAGTCCCAACAGTAAAAAGAAGTCAAGTCGAGATGGGGTAAAATAAGACAAGTGTATTTACAATTAATGGTACATGTACGACTAGCTTGTCGTTAACGGGAACAGTCCTCCTTTCCACTCGGTGTCTCACTATTTATAGTGAGAACCGGTGCATGTTCTCCACTGTAGGAACGGTCGGTACAACCTTTATTTGACCAGTCGATTGATCGGAGTGGCCTCTCAGACCACCGTCTAGCCTAAGTAAGGGTCAAGTGGAGTGTTGGATTGACTGCTCAGCCACCAGAAATTTTGTCCTTAAGCATCACGATCGTCACCCACAGCCAACAGGTGGCTCCTTTAGAGAAAGTCTTACCTCTCAACAGAGGTGTAGTCGGCGTATTCTACAGCTGACAGAGTGGTGTTGGTTGTATGTCGGTAGCAAATACTGCAACAGAATTAAATTGAGTGCACGAATTGAAGAAACCTCATACGACCGCGGGATCTTTGATCTTTCCATGCTGCAAAGATATTGTTAGTAGCATGTCGGTGGCAAATGCTGCAACAGAATTGAATAACCGCCAGTGTCAAATGATACAGTTAATCTCTGGATATCTTGCATATCAAATGATATCGAAATTCAGGTAATTACAGAGATTAAAAAAAGGTTTCTCGGGTATCTTTGGAGGACGAGTCCTCAGCATATCATCCGAGCCTATTGGTTTGTTTGTTTGTTGGTTGCTTGCTTGCTTTTACGGCAGGTCAACATTTGTTGGGTTATTTCTCTGGTTAATACGTTGCTTTTTTAGTTTTGAATGTAGTGTCTATGAAAGTCTGTTTGGTTTAAATTGGTTTTTATATTGAATCCTATTTGAATATTTTTATAGATTGTTTTTCTGATTTTGTCTGGTTTTGTCCATTGCAGTTTCGTAGTACTATCAGACAGTCATCTCTATATAGCCCAGTGTCATGCTCTATTGCCAATATTGATCACTATTTTATCACTATCACACACACCGCGCATATTATATATATATATATATATATATATTATATATTATATATGGCCCATTTGTCTATACAAATAGGTGTTTAACCAACCCGTTCGCCACGGATGGGATGTGAGACAAGTTCCTTAATTGTACGGCCGTTATCATCTTGCAACACCCTCTTGGTTAAAAATGAGACCATCCAATACTACAAGATGAAATGCAAACATGTAAATCTTGATTATCTGCTGTTGCTTATCCGTCGAATTCTTTATTTCTTATGAGTGTCGTCACCTCAGCGTAAATAATGGACCATTCCATTTATTATAAAGAAAGAAAAGAGGAAACGGATATTTTAACACAAAAATATAGTAAGAAAGAAAGAAGGAAAGAAAAAAAGGTGAGGCGTGCGAAGTGATAACGCTAATCGGTTTTCAGACAAACATTATGAAAAGATGAAAAAACGAGTGTTATAGAGTTAAATGAAAATTATTAATACTTTTTACATATTGAACTATTTGCATAGCTCTTAAGTAAACATATCAAAAGTTGTAATGATTAAATTATCATACTGTAGTATATTCGACGGTCTGCTAAATAATAATATAATAATAATAATAATAATAAATAATAATAATAATAGATAATACACAACAGAATAGCAAGTGTAGAATGTGTGGGGAAAAGACGAAACTGTCAATCCAATAAATAAGCCGAATGCAGAAACTCGCACAAAGATAGTACAAGACTAGACACGACTGGTGGAAGAAAGAGGGATCCATTGGGAACTGTGCAATGAAATTCATTTTCACCATTCAACTAAATGGTATATGCACTAGCCTGAATCTGTCCTGGGGAATGAGACGCCATAAAATTCTCTTGGACTTTGAGGTACAGACGGATCACCAAATCCCGGCCAGGAGACCAGACCTAGTTTTGATTGACAAGAAAAGGAGAAGTTGTAATCTCGTGGATTTTGCCTCCGCAGCCGATCACAGAGTGAAATGAAGAAGCGAAAAGATAGACAAATATTTAGTCCTTGCCAGAGAACTAAGAAACTGTGTAACATGAGGATGAGTTTCGTACTAATTGTAATTGGGACCCTTGGAACGATACCCAGGGGTCTGGAAAAGAGTCTGGATGAGTTGGGAAATATGGGGAAGAATCGAGACCAATCCAGAAAACAGCATTGTTGAGATCGGCAGAAATACTCAGAAGAGTTCTGAGACCTGGGATACTAGCTGTCACTATCCCCATCCAGTGGACCAACCGCCTACGGCAGGTGTGAAAAACTCAATAATAATAATAATAATAATAATAATAGCGGTGCTCTAGGAATGGTCCACAAAGCCTGGAAAAGAATCTGGGAGAATTGGAATCAAGAAGAAGAATCGAGACGGCATCCAAACTATAGCACTTTGGGATCGGCTAGAATACTCAGCAAGAGTCCTGGAGACCGAGTAGACTTGCTGTCACTGCAACCTCCTGTGAACCACCAGCTACGGCAGGTGTGAAAAAACTAAAATAATAGGGGTCAATGATTCCGTTCAACAATTGCAGTATAGGAAAATGTTTGAAAAAAAAGTTATCCACAATATGTTTCCAGTAAACGAGAAAATTAGCTCTTATTCAAAAGAGGAAGCTGAGTTTTTGCTGGAGGGGACTGGGTTGCTGGAGGGGGGGGGTATTTGACAGTCTGGTGTGTAAGTACTCTTTCGTAAACTGCTTGTTTGGCATTTCCGGCAATGAATATGTA
>CM042166.1:19557472-19566697 GCA_023376005.1 Doryteuthis pealeii | reverse complement strand
GAGAGACGAAGCGAATGCCGTAATTAAGCCAGAGAATGAACCCACAAGGTTGAATGCCGTAAAAGCCATTAACGCAACAAACCCAACCAAACCAACCAACCGCAACCAATAAGGCCTCGGATGATATGCCTTGAGGACTCGTTCTCCCAAAGATACCTAGGAAAACGCTTTTTTTAATCTCTGTAAATTACCGTGAATTTCAATATCTTTGACATGGGCAATATCCAGGGATAACTGTATTCATTGGACACTGGGCGGTGTATTCAATTCTGTTTGCAAGTGGTGGCATTTTGGCTACCGGGGACCATGGCTACTAAATATCTTGGCCAGCAAGGAAATATCAAAGGGTCCAGCGGTCGTATGAGGTTTTTCATTCGTGCACTCCCATAAAGAGACACATGAACTAAAACAACCATCTATCTCCAGTCAATCAAATCAGCATGGATTTCCTTGCACTCTTCAGTTCGTGCTATATCTCCAATGCAATCTCATAGAGGTTAAGGCTGGTGATTGGTTGGTTGTTGGATTTAACCGGCATGTGCAACTTCTTGTCGATTACTTTATACGAGAAGACATTTGGGTACCTTTCATTGCTTGATGGCATTGCAATTCTTGTTTTTAAACTTCAATTTTCTTAAAACACACTGTTTTTCTTCTATTTAGACCTATAGATGGGAACCCTAACAGGTACTACACTCCTGCAATAATAGGTAATCTGATCATTAGTTACGTAAAGGAAGAGTAAATGCTCACCTTGTTTGTTTCACTTTGAGGAAGCCGTTTGTTTTGATCGGCCATATTTTCATTTCAACATAAATCTTAACACTGAAATACGAATTTGTTAAAATCAATAGCAGCTGCAGCATTTTTAACACGAATATTCATAAAATATGTTCTTAATAACAATATAAGTTCATATTCAAATATGCGCAAGTGCCATATATTTTCTTCTAACAAGTATGGCTTGGACATTAAACGAATATTAATATGGCCCTTAAACAAAGACCAACAAAACCAAAACATGTCTATCCTATTTTATCTATATTCCCCGCAGCTATGGGTTATGTAGTACCACTATTGTTGCTTACTACAAGTATATAGATTTGACATTAAACGAACGTTGATAGCCCTTAAAAACAAACAAACCAACAAACCAAATCATAATACTACCCTCGCTTCCTATCGATCCTATTATCTACTCTAGTCGCCTTAGCTAATAAATAATCCTTGGGGTTTACATTTGGCCAAGATTGGTTGTCGGTGGTGTGTGGGCCACAATTTCAAATTTGGAATTCGTATGTATAATCATTTTAACTTGTCGTTGCGTTTTAATAAAAATGAAATAACATTTCAGAATTTAAATATTGAAAAGCAAGTTGTTTAGAAGCATTTTAGTAGAAACGATCCTTGATGCTATTTTCTCAACACAATGGTACAAGTAAAGGGATCTCATTTTTTTGGTATCAGTATTCAGTAATACTAACACAGAACTTCGGCATCAGATTGACAATTTGATTTTTTTAAAGTGAAAAATCAACCTAACTCTTGTAAATATATTCGTATATAGGGTACATATCACAGAACACGTGTTTTCGACTTATCAAGTCTCCTCAATGTGGCTAGACATTTTGTAAGCTACTACAGCCGGAATTGGAAATCCGATGGGTTGGGTGTGCAGTCCGGTTCACCGTAACCAATTAGGCTGTCTTCACTTACAGAATGGGAAGGGGTTTTAACTGTTTTAATACAACACACTCGCTTGCGTGTAAAGGCCGTCACAAAGTGCTCCATTCCTTAAGAAGAGCGTTGGCGTTTACGGCTTGATTGGCGGCCGTGCAGCAAATAATAATATAGATATATAGTATGTAAAGTAAGATTGCTGTCCGGCGGTAGTGGGGAACAACAATTTTCAATTTGAATTCTATTATAATATTTTATCGTTTTCGTTTTAAATCAATATAAAATAAAAATTTTCTGATTTAAATATTGAAAACGGTAAATTTTCTAACCAATTTCTAAGTTAAATATTGTAGGGAAAACAAGGAATTTTTTTGGGAATTTAGCAGACCCATATTTGATACTTATTATCCTTAAATCGTACAAGTAAAGATTCGATTTTGGTTTCAGTTCAGTAGACTACACAATAACTTATCACATAGGATTGGATGCCAATTTTGATATAAAAAAAACGTAAAAAATCGACATACCTAATTGTGGCATTACTTGAAATAGCTAAAATAATTCAAAAATTTTAGCAAGACCATATTTGATACTTTTCCTCAAATAACGGTAAGTAAAAAGATTTGATTTTGGTATCTGTATTCAGTAGAACTAACAGCAAAACTTTCAGCATAAGATGAGAATTGGAATATTTAAATAACAAAAAAAGTGAAAAATCGACATAACACTATGTGGCATTACTGGAAAATAAAGCCTTTTTTTTAAATAATTCAAAATTTTAAGCAGACTATCTTGATATATTTCCAAATAAACGGTACAAGTAAAAGTAGGTTTAAATTTGTTAAGTATCTGTATCAGTATACTACGACATAAACTTTCAGCATAGGATGGAGATTTGATATTCTTAGAAAAAAAGTGAATAATCGAGGCTACCTCTATTGTGGCATTAACTGAAATAGCTAAATGATTCAAAATAAAAATGAAAACAAACACGAAGACAAAAAGATCACGGGACGAAGAAGAGAAAGAAAATACTTTGCAGCTATTTTGTTGCCGCTTTTGTTATGCCCATTTACACGTGTCAAAAAAAATCTTAGTCCCCGAGCGACAATCTATCGCACAGGTTTAATTGTTTGGGTAATGAAAATAAAAAATCAAAACATTCCTCTCTCGATTGTTGAAAAAGATAAGCAGATTTTCTTTTTTTAAGCCTAAACAACTCTTTAGTCCAGCACAGTAATAAAATTAACTTCTAATCTATCAACTCTAATATACGAGAGCATAATCCCAAAGTAAGGTCTCTAAATAACTCGTGATAGAGGGAAATTGTTCGTGCGGCTATCGACAGCAACTGTTGTTTGTGGTGTGTATGCACCTACGCCTATCCCTGAACGGTTCTCGTTGTAATACTCGGTATTGGCTTAGTATTATAGTTGTTTCTGATGGAGTTCCGCGATTGATGTTGTGTGGTTATAACACAGTTTTAGAAAGCGTGAAAGGCATGAAACCGATTGAAAATTTATGGCCAATTAACAGAAGCAACCCAAGAACGACCTAGATGAGAGCACCAACAGAAACAAAGAATATAAGAATATAAGAATAAGAAAACAAGTTTATGGATTTTTTGAATCCCCAAGAAAAAAAAATGTAACTTTATAAGAATTTTTTTCGTCTAGTCCAGTATCCTCACCATTAAACTGATACACAATATTAAATATGTCAGCATTATTTTCACTGACCCCCCAAAAAAAAACCCCAGTTAGGTTCAGACCTAACGATATTTAGAGTTGCCTCCTTGATCATAGGGGCTGATGTGGAACCCGGAAGTGGAGTTCCGCCATGAACACATTAGGATTAAGGGTTTGTACCGAGTGGACGCACGTGCACAGCACGGTTGAGTTTTCTTAATTACTTTTAGGGTAGAAGCATCTCTACCCTGTGTCTAATAAAAACCTTGTTATTTCCAACAACCTGGTCTTGCATTTTCATTCAGTATTCTGTATTTTATCAGTATGTAAAAAAACAAAAAAACAAAAAACAACAAAAACAAAAAAGCATCAAAAAACAAAAAAAAAAGGAACAGTCCGGTCAAAAGAGAAAGACAAAGAAATATATATATATATAATAAGGGGGAGGAACGGAAGAGAGGTGTTCCGGTCAAGAAGCAGGGAGAAGAATGAAGAAATAGATAAAAGAAAAAAGGAAAAGGGAAGCGGAGTCTTCCGGTGAGGAAGCGGAGAGAAATATTAAGAAATATATATGCCCGTTATCAGATCAAAAGATAAAAATGCGTGGGCATATTTATTGTATATAAAGGCTAGCAGGTTCGAAGGTCACTCAGTCAGTCCCCAGCGAGCAGCCGAGAAGGTAACCTCGTCGCCTTCCGTCATCAGCCACCCTCGGAAGTTCATTGTGAACACTCGTCGCCCCTCACCACCCACACACCGAAGAGAATAAAGACGGGTCATATTTTTAATATACACGTGTCTGTGGTTTTATTGAAGTCCAGTAGTCAACTATACAACAGAACAAACAAACAACAAAAAAGGTAAAAAAAGAAAAAAGATAACCGTGTGTTTATGGAAAAATGAGTGACGTCCGACTGGAGCGCTACCTGTTGCTTAAGTGGCCAATTAAATGCTGAACAGGTTCACCGCTATATACTTCGGTGATGAACCTTTTTCCGTCGAGTCCACTATCCTCACCATTGAGCTGACACCAATGTTAAATAAGTCAGCATTATTTTCAGTGGAAAAATAGACAAACAAAAAATAACAAAAAAAAGGTAGAAAAAGAGAACCGTTTGCTCTTGGAAAAAAATGAGTAATGTCCGACTGGAGCGCCATCTGTAGTACATAAAAGATATGCCAAATGTGCAATGTGCAAATAAAGATTTATTGGTGGGAAAAGGAGAGAGAGAGAGAAGAGAGAGAGAGAGAGAGAGAGAGAGAGAGAGAGAGAGAAAAGAAGAAAGAAAGAAAGAAAGAGAGAGAGAGAAAGGTGTTTGTGTGTATGTGTGTGTGTGTGTGTGAGAGAGAGAGAAGAAGGAGAAAGAGAGTGAGAGAGAATGAAAGAAAGAAGAGAGAGAGAGAGAGAGAGAGAGAGAGAGAGAGAGAGAGAGAGAGAGAAAGACAGAGAGAGAGGAGAGAGGAGAAGAGAGAGAAGGGTGTTTGTGTGTATGTGTGTGTGTGAGAGAGAGAGAGAGGAGAAAGAAAGAAGAAAGAAGAGAGAGAGAGAGAGAGAGGTGTTTGTGTGTATGTGTGTGTGAGAGAGAGAGAGGAGAGAGAGAGAAGAAAGAAAGAAGAAAAAAAAGAGAGTGAAAGAAAGAAAGAAAGAAAGAGAGAGAGAAAGAGAGAGAGAAAGGTGTTTGTGTGTATGTGTGTGTGTGTCAGAGCGAGAGAAAGAAAGAGAGAGAGAGAGAGAGAGAGAGAGAGAGAGAGAGAGAGAGAGAGAGAGAGAGAGAGAGCGGAACGAGGGGGGGGGAGAGACTTCCGTTGGGGAGTATGGCTAAGTCATTAGAAATAAAGTCTTTCCATCTTGTTGTTGGTTCAGAGCCAGAGATAATTCATGGAAAACACTGTCATTTTATTATTACAGATAATATATATATATATATATATATATATATATATATATATATATATATGGTGAGTTGAAAGTAAGTATACAGTACGTTAAATAAACGTTATCATGTACTGTCTGCCTACTTTTGGGTCATACTGTATACGAGGTATATCAGAAATGTTGCAAGTTGATCGCATTCTTCGGTATGAGGGGTATCGTCCAGTGGGAGTTCTTGCCACAGGGCCAGGCAATCAACCAGCATGTCTACAAAGAGATACTGCGGCGTTTGCCTCAGAGCTACGAAGAATCCTCGGAAGAATCCTTCCAGGAGTGCATGAAAAGCGTGGCAGAGAAAGATGGAAAAGTGAATTAGACTCCAGGCGGGGGGATTACTTTGAAAGGAATAAATTGTAGTCTGTAGTTTTAAATAATTGTATTGTGACACCAATCCTGGAAATTTTCTGACACACCTCATATATGATGACCGTCTCGACAGAGGCGTGTGGTGTAATGGTTAGAGTCATAGGGAATGAACTCGTCGATCAGAGTTCAAATCCTGGATCAGCATTTCACATAGCACTAATACCCTTTGGAAAGGGATGTATCTTACTACTCTTCCGCCAGCAGGGCAGACTGGGCTCTTTAACCTTGGTAAGGTAACCAGTTTGGGAGAAGAAAAACTCTGAATTCAAACCTGTTAAACTCCGCTTAAGAAGTTGACCCCGTGTCGCATCCTCGAATTTGAACACGAGTCCCAAATTCAATTTCCTAACCGTTACGCATAGTGCTCCTCCTTCAAACCCCGCTAAATTTATGTTTAATTGTGTTTGTTGGGATCTTCTGTGATATAGTGTGTGCTGGAATCCACCTCTTAAACTTATAGACTCTGAGTGGGTGCGAGAATTAAAGTAAGCCAATCAACAGCTCGAGTACGTGGTTTGTTAACTATTTAATCACCGATCTTAAAAACCGTTCATTTGAACGTATTCGACACGGACGAACGTAACCAAGGACTCAGCTTAACCAAAGGATTCTACCCAACACTAAAGAAGACCAAGAAACAACCAAAGGATTCCACCCAACATTAAGGAACACCGAGGAACAACCAAAGGATTCATCCAACACTAAAGAAGACCGAGGAACAACCAAAGGATTCTACCAACACTAAAGAAGACCAAGGAACAACCAAAGGATTCCACCCAACATTAAAGGAACACCGAGGAACAACCAAAGGATTCTATCCAACACTAAAGAACACCGAGGAACAACCAAATGATTCTACCTAACACCAAGGAACACCAAAGAAAAATCAAAGGATTCCACCCAACTAAGGAACACCGAGGAACAACCAAAGGATTCTACCCAACACTAAAGAAGACCAAGGAACAACCAAATGATTCCACCTAACACTAAGGGACACTGAGGAACAACCAAAGGATTCTACCCAACACTAAAGAACACCGAAGAACAACCAAATGATTCTATCCAACACTAAAGAACACTAAGGAACAAACAAAGGATTCCACCCAACACGAAGGAACACCAGGGAACAACCAAAGGATTTTACCTAACACTAAGGAACACATAGGATTTCCACAGTAAAGAGTGCCCTCACTTGCAGCCTAAAAATGGCCACAAAAATGGTAACAGTGTTTGCTTTGGATATTTCACAAAACCTATTAGGTCGTCGGAGTATAATATTTCCGATTATTGGAATTTCTTATTATATATATACGGCCCCATATGTCACCTAACCAGGCAGAATTCTAACAGGCCGAATCGTTTTATAGTAATTTATGTCTGTTTCTAAAAAAATGTTAAAAATATACAAACTTTTCTTTTTCTTCAGAAATGTAATAAACATTGTAAACAAACTAACAAAAAAAATAGTTAAAATAATTATGTAGTTATACAAAACAAACACATCAACAATTAATCTATGATTTCAGGTTATATCAGAAAAAAATTAAAACTTTTTCAATGTGAAATATATTCCCTGGTCATCGTAGACCATGATAGTGATGATACTACAGAGAAACAGTATTTCTCGAGGAGGACTGACTGTTCCATCAAATGAGACGTTTTTGCTTTAAGATTTTTCAAAACAGACATAGATTGACTATAAAACGAATCGGCCTGTTAGAATTCTGCCTGCTTAGGTGATATGTGAGGCCGTATATATTAGTAGGTCGTGGGTCAGTTATATTTGGCAAGTATCATTGTTTCTGTAAATAATATGCGACAGGTTTTAATTGGATTCATGGTACCAGCAGCAGGAAACGATGTCTGACCTGGCTTATCTATAATCGAACGCCCAAGATCTTTGCCAATTTAGGTCAGTGTTAAACAATATCTAGTTATCCGGGTGTTCGCCTACGCTCAGCTCAAGTGTTTTACCAGAAAAATAAAATGTATGAAATACCTTTCTCGATTGTTGAAAGATAAGAAATTTCTTTTAGTCTACAAAAGTTTTAGTTATGCAATGGTTAAGATGAACATGCACCCGGGGTGGTACGGGTTTACTCAAATACCAAACATTCACAGAAACACAGCTCCCCACTTTACCGTACAGATTCAAAATGTGCTACTCATGTGATGAGTTGGCGAGGAAAATTACATAGGCTAGAAACTATCAGTTATTAACAGCCGTTGACTTCATGCCCCAACTTAGATACACGTGCTCTATCAATGATATTTTTTTTACTCATAAGTATAGCACACTAAATTATCAATATATATATATATATATATATATATATATATATATAATATATATATATATATATTGTGTGTGTGTGTGTATTATGTATATATATATATATATATTATATATATATATATATAATATATATATATATAGATATATATACATATATATAACATGTATATATATATATATATATATATATATATGAAATGGTGAAACGATGTGTTTGAAATGGCGAAGGCCGACAATTTTTAGGGAGATTATGTGCTTAATTAAAGTCATACCTAATTTGTTAATTAATCAATTATAATTAAATGAATTAGGCGTGCATATCGGTATAAATATAAAGCGTAAACAAATCGAGAAAAGTCGATCTCTGTATGTACATTTCAGCCCATTAGGCCTCAATAATATAGATAAATAATACATATATATATATATATATATATATATATATATATATATACAAAACCCCTTTTTTGTACCTCTTTATACATATGTGGATGACAATATATATCGACTAAGTGAAACCGTCTGAGCAGTCTATGACATGCAACACTTCCCCTTTGACCATTACTTCAGTTAGGTAGATGGTCGGAGAGGCCTGTCTAATCAATATGTGTTGGTCACGGCAAGCCCTAGCACCTATATGAGTGTCCCTAAGATGTATTAAAATATAAATAGATACGAACAAAGATATAGATATGGAGAGAGAGAGAGAGAGAGAGAGAGAGAGAGAGAGAGAGAGAGAGAGAGAGAGAGACAGACAGACAGACAGACAGACAGACAGAGACAGAGAGAGAGAGAGACAGAGAGAGAGACTAACACAGAAGAAAGAGAGAGAGACGAACAGAGAGAGAGAGAGAGAGAGAGAGAGAGAGAGAGAGACGAACAGAGAGAGAGAGAGAGAGAGAGAGAGAGAGAGAGAGAGAGAGAGAGAGAGGACGAACAGAGAGAGAGAGACGAATAAAGAGAGAGAGACGAACAGAGAGAGACGAACAGAGAGAGAGAGAGAGATAGAGAGAGAAAAGGGGGGACGAACAGAGAGAGAGAGAGAGAGAGAGACCCTGAACTGACTGAGAGAAAGAGAGAAAGACCCGAACTGATTTTGAGAGAGAGAGAGAGAGAGAGAGAGAGAGAGAGAGAGAGAGAGAAGAGAGAGAGAGAGAGAGAGAGAGAGAGACCCTGAACTGACTGAGAGAAGAGAGAAAGACCCGAACTGATTTGAGAGAGCGAGAGAGAGAGAGAGAGAGAGAGAGAGAGAGAGAGAGAGA
>CM042166.1:19544972-19552472 GCA_023376005.1 Doryteuthis pealeii | reverse complement strand
AATCAAACCAAACGTCTTCAGTATAAAATAACCCAACGTGGGTTGACATGCTGTAAAATCCAACCAACTAATCAACCTTCCTATCTATCTATCTATCTATCTATCTATCTCACTTGTTCCTTCTTTCCGTCCTTCATCTCTCCCTACCACCTCCCATCTTTCCCATCTACCTGTTTATCTATCTATCTATCTGTGCTTTTTCCTCCCTTCCTTCCTATCTATCTATCTATCTATCTATCTATCTATCTATCTGTGCTTTTTCCATCCTTATTTCCTTCCTTCCCATCTATCTATCTATCTATCCTAACCTGTTTCTATCTATCTATCTATCTATCTATCTATCTATCTATCCTACATTTCTCGTTCCTTCTTTTCGTCCTTCCTTCCTCCCTCCCTCCCTTCCTTTCCTCCTTTCTTCCTGTCTATATGTTTATCTATCTGTGCTTGTTCCTTCCTTCCTTCCTCCCTTTCTTCCTATCTATCTATCTCCCTATCATACTTGTTTCTTCCTTTCTCCCATCGTTCCATCCTCCCCGCTTCCTCCCTCCCTTTCTTCCTTCCTTCCTTCCTACCTATCTATCTTTGTTTCTTTCTTGCTCAGTCCCTTCGTATCTATATATCTATGTCTGTATCTATAACTACATTTCTCTCTCTCTCTCTCTCTCTCTCTCTCTCTCTCTATATATATATATATATATATATATATATATATATATATATATAATTTTTCTAAGATTAGTTTAGATTTTTAGATTCTTTTTTTTTACATTTAATATTTTAAATAAGACACATTAATTTTTCACAGACGTTACATGGCTGTGCACTTTTTTTTTTAATTTAAAAATTAAGATTTACATAGTTATTTAGCATGTATTGTACATACTTAAAAAAAAATTATTATATATATATATATATATATATATATATATATATATAATTTAAAAAAAGTATGTACAATACATACTAAATAACTATGTAAATCTTAATTTTTAAATTAAAAAAAAGTGCACAGCCATATATATATATATATATATATATATATATATATATATATATATATATATATATATATATCGGTCTATTGTCATGTACCCAATAGATAAACAGATAGATACCTGTAGATATAAATGTATGTCTACCTAATTTTATTGTCGATAAACCTTTACCTACATTCTGTGTGTGCAAAGATACGTGTTTTGTATAAGAGGCTTCTATTCTATAGAAATTTTTCGGTGATAACCCAAATGATCTCCTTGTCAAAAATGGAATCAAAAGAATTCGTGTAGGCGAAACCTGCTATGTCAGACTGACACCATCTTCAAAAGTCTGCAGGCTTTTTTCACGTCGGACCCCCCCTCAACATCTGCCACCCCACGGGCACAAATAAACGGTGCTTTGGCACAGAACAGAACGGAATAGTTAGTAACAGCAGATTCAAGTTGAAGTGATGCTGCCAAAAAGACTAACAGGAAAAAAAAACAAGTCATATATATATATATATATTACAATATAGGTACAAGTGATAACCTACTCGAGTTTCACCATAAGGATCTTCAGGGTTAAATCCACTGAATTAATCAATATCTTGATTAATTCAGTGGATTTAACCCTGAAGATCCTTATGGTGAAACTCGAGTAGGTTATCACTTGTACCTATATTGTAATAAATTTGCTCTACTAACGTATTGAGAAATTTGTATTTGTTATTTCGCTGACTTACCTTCCTGAATTTTGCATCATCTAACCATCGTTACCATGTTCACTGGTAAGTCACCTTTTCCATTACACACACACACACACACACACACACACACACACACACACATATATATATATATATATATATATATATATATATATATATATATATGAATAAAAAAGCCTTGAATACCATGGGTATCGTGATTATGGACCATTTCCACTCATGGGTATCTGGGGGCCACCGAGCTTCGTCAGACCACGCCTTTATTTTATTTTATTCAGACTGCAGTCTGAATAAAATAAAAACGCGGTCTGAAGAAGCTCGGTAGGCCTCATATATCCACGAGTGGAAATGGTCCATAATCATGATACCCATGGTATTTAAGGCCTTTTTATTCATAAATAAATATTGAGCTCTCATACGGAACCTGAACTCTACAACAAACTACTGTTAGAGAATAAGACCAGCCTAGAATCACCTTGTACCAAGAAACTTGGTACCCCAACAATATATATATATATATTGGAGGCGCGTGGGCTAGTGGTTAGAGTCGTGGGAAATGGACTCGTCGATTCGAGTTCAATTCCTAGACGAAGCTGTTGGCATTTCACATAGCGCTAATACTCTTGGGAAAGGTATGAATCCATATATTCTCCCTCCAGCTATGGATTAAATAGTAGGGCAGACTGGGCTCTTCAGCCTTGGGTAGGTAACCAGTCAAGGAGAGGGATAACTCTGAATTCAAAATTCCTGAGGTCGGTCGTTGATTGGGTTTGTGGTAACCTTTGATGCACCAATTCTTTCCTATCGACTGTGCCAAAAAGTGTGGATGGTCCAACACAAGCCTTCACCACTATAAACAAATCCCTGTGTGGGAGTTCATTGTGTGTATGAACCCTTATAAGTCGAAAATCGACGGGAGAGTCCATTTTTATTATATATATATATATATATATATATATATATATATATATATAAATCACAAAAATAAAACAAATAAAAAAATTTCCATCGAATAAAAGTCGCTCCAAACAAACAATCACTACAACCAATAATCCCAGTGAAGAAGACCAGTGAAATGGTTGAAGGCGCTGCGGTAAAAGATGACCAAAGTTACCTTTCATTATCACAACTAACAAATTCTGTTAAGAAATTGATCTTGTGTCACATCCTGAATATACAAATCTCTATATATGAGTGCATATGTGGGTTGTGCCTATTCAAAATGAATCATATATGATGCATCCCATAATAGCCATTAAAATGAAATGATCGTCTATTAACTGCAAATCTAAAGACGCCATTTTGTAATCTATCGAAACATTAACACTTACAGCTATTTTTAGTATTTAAGTATTTATATTAGTAATTGTGAGGCATTACTTTTGATTAGTGGTTCATTTTTTTCTTACTTTTTAGTTACTTTAGTCCATAGTGACAAAAAAGCAACAAAAATTCACGGTCGAAAGAAAATGCGAATCAAAATGGACTATTAGCGCTTTATATTTATGATTAGTAGATACATGAGACCTCTTACTGAATTAATATAAGGTTTAATCCCAAAAGTAAGTAAGTGAAGTAAAGTCGTCGGGGTGGCCTAATGTCGGTATCAGCCAGAGAGCAAGGGAGCCTATCTCCTTTTCACTAACGCCAGACGAAGGAGATTGTTTGGGCGTCCGAGGCCGGGCGCCACTCCTACCATCAGATCCTCACTTTACCGCACATATGCATGTGCTACTCATAGAGTTGGTGAGGGCCGGAATCAAACTGGGAACATCGAGGTTCCCAGCCGGACACTCTAGTGACATACATACAGGAATCACCGTACACTTCCATTAATTGATATTGAATTTCAATCGGTTTAATGCCTTTTGCGTTAAAAAATCGAATAAATGCGCGAACTTTACGGTGGCGTCAATCGGGAGCTCCATCAGAAACGACTGTCAGGTTAAGATTGATCGTGGCAGCGTGGCCTGTGCAGGGGCAGGGTCAGGGGTAGGGGTAGACAAATGCATATGCATAACAAACAAAACAGTGACTCAGAGTGGTAGTACCTGTTAGGATCCCATCTATGGGTTAAATAGAAAAAATGAGTTAAAAGAAAATTGGATACCCATCAAAACTAAATGTCTTCGGCATAAAATACCCCCCCCACGCAAAAGTTCCGGGAAATTCCAAGAAGACCAGAAGAGAGGAATCAGCTCAGAATGGGAGAATAGAAGAATAGAATATAACAAGAATAAGAATAAGAATAAGAATAAGAATAAGAATAAGAATATGAAGGTAATTCGGAGGATATGCAACAACTGTTGTACCCTCCAACATAAAAAAATGTTGGGCAGATCTATCTTTGATTCACACACACACACACACGTACGTGTACATCCACACACACACACACACACACACACACACACGTACGTGTACATACACACACAGACACACACGTACGTGTACACACACACATACACACACGTACGTGTACATACACACACACACATACACACACGTATGTGTACACACAGACACACACACACACGTACGTGTACATACACACACCACATACACATACGTACGTGTACACACAGACACACATATATATATATGTATTATTTAGGCTATAATTGTTAAAGATAATGGAATATCTCTTCTTTATGATCTTCGGTTATAGACGTACAAGTCTTCTAGTAGTTTTTTCGTAGATCGGGATCCAGATGATGGACAAATTGTCCTATATTTTTTTTTTACCCAAGTGGCTTCAACCATTTCGCTGGTTGTCCTCATAGGATTGTTGGTTGTATTCCCAGTTGAAAAGCTAAAAATAGAAAAAAAAAAGACACCCGATGCCTTGAAACTATGACAAGAAATGTTGAAACAATGTCTTGCCATTGTTTTTACAAGAAGCAAAGTCATTTCCACCTGGAGGGCAGGTTTTGGGGATTTTATTTTCATTTCTTCTTTTGTGACACCTGGATGATTTGCCGGAATAAAAAAAAAATCTTAGCATTTCTGGAGATTTTCCAGCATAAATGTTTGAGAAACTTCTTTGGCATAGTCAGATTGCAAATTATCTATCTATCTATCTATCTATCTATCTATCTCTCTCTCTCTCTCTCTCTCTCTCTCTCTCTCTCTCTATATATATTATATATATATATATATATATATATATATATATATGTAAGATAAAAGGATATTTAATCCGACAATGTGAATTTGATATATTGAAAAAACAAATGCATGGGATCATCAAGAGAGAATGTACACATTCTCTCCTGATGATCCCATGCATTTGTTTTTTCAATATATCAAACTCACATATATATATATATATATATATATATATATATATATATGCGTGTGTGTGTGTGCAGATTCATGTCCATTTTTCAACTCTCTCTCTCTCTCTCTCACACACACACAACACAGAGACACAGATATATATATATATATACCAACCCCTCCGTGTGACACAGGGCCATTTTTCAACGGAGTTTAACAGGTTTTGAATTCAGGGTTTTCCTTCTCCTGGATATAAGGAGTGGTTGTTCGTTAGAGGTAGTCCAACATGCTGCAGTGAATCTGACTATTATACAAATGAGCATTGACAGTGTGGCGACAAAAGGACAGTTTTCATTCAGAATCACCAGAATTGGACACTCACCTTGGAACAACCTGCTATCACCTGTAAGAATATTCATTTTTCTCTGGGATTCCCACCCCTCACAGCACCGACCCCCCTCGCCTTACCAACAAATGTCGAACTGCGGTGCCTCACCACGAGCACAACCCGCATACGTTTGGACAGCTGGGGTAAGAGAGCGAGATGAGTTTGTTTTATGTCCGTTGGTGTTTACTTAAGCGTTGTATCCTGGCAACGTGAACAGTCGGGTATGAGGTGGTGGTGGTGGTGGGGGAGGGAGGATTATGAAATAAGAGGGTTGGGGTTGGGGGGTGGTGGAAGATTCCAGAAACAGATTGACGGTGAAATTGGATGGGATTTAAAACAAAATTGTAATCTTGGGAAATTTATTGGCTGTTTATATGCCATTTTGTTTTTCTTTTCTTTTTCCTTTTTCTTTTTTTTTTTTTTTTTTTTAATATTTTTTCTTTTTTCTTTTTTTGTGTGTTTCCAAATCTGATATTTTCTAATTCTTCTTCTGCTTTCTTTTCGTCCATCTCTATCTCTCTTCCCTCTCTCTCTCTCTGCTTAATATTTTTCTTCTACTCTCTTTGCTGTCTAGTCATTTCTTTCGTATCTTGACTCCCTCTCTCCCCCTATCTATATATCCATATCTATCTATCTATCTATCTATATGTATATATATATGTGGGGCACCCCCACAGCTACCCCCATATATATATATATATATATATATATATATATATATCCATCTCTCTCTCCTTTCGGTTCCTTTCTCTCTTTCTTCTTCATATTCTCCATTTTCCCCTGTTCCTTCCTTCCTTCTTTCTTTCTTTCTTTCTTTCTTTCGTCACTCTTTCTTTTCTTTTCTTTTTGTTTGTTTTTATAATTCTTCTTCAGTTTTTTTTCGTCAGTCTCTCGCTGCTTCATCTTATTGTTCTACTCACTCTTCTGTCAAGTGGTTTCTTTTTTAATCTTGACACACTCTCTCTCCGTCTCTCTCTCACACTGTCTGTCTGTCTCTCTCTCTACATACATACATACATACGTAAGGACCGGCTAAGCTCAGTCGGTAGAGCGTCAGCCAAGAAACCACAAGTTTCCGTGTTCGATACCGGCCCTCGCCTAGGCAGCGTATGCGTAGCACAGAGATCGGTTCGGTAAATTAAGGAGCTGGTGGTAGGTGAGGCACTCCACCACAGATGCAAAAAACCTCCTTGATCTAGCACTAGTGAAAAGGGGAGAGCTTCCCTCGCTGTCCGGTTGATACCCACAGTAGGCCACTCCGCCTCCTTTTTTTCTTTCTTTCAAAACCGTTCTTCCTATTTTAAGTATTTATTTCTTTCTCCCTTTCTTTCTCACTTTCTTTTTCTCTTTCTTTTTTCTCTTTCTTTTTCTCTTTCAGTCTTTCAATGTTTGTTTGTTTGTCTGTTTGTTTGACATTTTATTTCCTTCTTGGAGAAATCTTCATTCCCAACATACAAATAGTAACCATTCTTATATCTTTAAGAGATTAAAGGATTATTTGACAAATGAGATTACGTCAAAGATTAAATGTCCGTATCTTTTATTATTCAAATACATTCACACACACACACACACACACACACACACACACCACACACACACAACACACACACACAGAGTCTCTCTACCTTTCTCATACATGCACACACACATATATATATACATATATATATATATATTGATTGTATATGTACATGCATGTGCGTGTGCTGATATGGGACTGGTTTTAGTATATATTACACACACACACACACACACACACACATACAAAGAGTCTCTCTCTCTCACATACATACACGCATATATATATATACATATATATATATTGACTGTATATGTACATGCATGGGTATGTGCTGATATGGGACTGATTAAGTAAATATATCACACACACACACACACACACCACACAACACACACACACAACACAAAGAGTCTCTCTCTCTCACATACACACACGCATATATATACATATATACATATATATATTGACTGTATATGTACATGCATGTGTGTGTGTGCTGATATAGGACTGATTTAGTAATATAATTACACACACACACACACACATACACACCACACACACATACACACACTCTCTCTCTTTCTCTCTCAATCTCTCTCTCTA
>CM042166.1:19519972-19542472 GCA_023376005.1 Doryteuthis pealeii | reverse complement strand
CTTCTTTCTTTCTTTCTTTCTTTCTTTCTTTCTTTCTCTTCTGTTCTTCATTCATTCCTTTTTTCTTTCTTTCCTTCTTTCCCCCCTTCATCCCTTCCCTCCTTCCTTTTTCTTTCTTTCTTCCTTTCTTTCTTTCTCTACTTGTTGAAGTCTTCTTCCATTTGTGTTTTATTGCAACTTCCCAGACTCCAAGTCTACAATCTTTACAAAACAATTAGTAATATCATCTTCATTTTCTCTTTACTTGAAACATTGTCAAAATTCTTGACTTTCTTTTCCGAATTTCTTTCATCTTAATTTCAATGGCTTTTCATCGCAAAAATACAAATTGCCTTAATAACCCTAGACTGACCGTCTCAACAGCTACAATAAGAAGCAACAAAAATTAAGATGAAAGAAATACAATATAAGGTGAATCAAAACGTTTTGCCATATTTTGATAATAATATTTCTCTTAACACAACTAATAATTCTAAATATCTTAATTCAGTTTTGTGTGGTTTGGTTTGTTTGTTTTACGGCATATCAACCCTTTTGGGGTCATTTAATGCAGAAAAAAAGTCATTTGACAAAAGTTTTTATGTTTCAAGTTCTTAATATTTCCAAATTAGTATAAATAATTTTCATTAATTTCATTTGGTTTGGTTTGGTTTGGTTTAGTTTGTTTGTTTTACGGCATGTCAACCCTTTTCGGGTCATTTAATGCCGAAAGAAGTCATTTTAATAAGTTTCATTAACTGCATGTAGTTTTGTTTGATTTGGTTTGTTTGTTTTACGGTGTTACAATCTTATGGGCCATCCTGTAGGCTTTAAGCGAGAGGGCTCGTCCAGTGGAATTGGATCCTTGGTAATCCTCTAATAAAGAATCCTTTGGTTCTTTTGGTAAAGAGTCCTGAGTATTAGAAGTCCCTCCTTAATGAGTGCTAGTAGAACTATGGCCAGTATCAGTATTTAAGTAGTGTATCAGCCACACAGTATGGCTAGTGATTGGAGAAGGAATAAAACACGTAACCACGGCTAGTCTATAAATCCAGGTGGGGAATTGTAGCAAACCTTATATCACCAAAATATGAGCACCTCACGTGATGTAATGGTTAGCAAGCTAAATTCGTAGACCATTGTTAGTGAGTTCGATTCTTACTGGGCGCCCCACACTTCTGGCGTTATGCCACATCTAAGCTAAGCTTAGTAAATAACTATATCACCAAAATATGGGAACCTCACTTGGTGTAATTGTTATCGAGCTCGCTTTGCAGACCATTGTTAATGAGTTAATTTCTCATTGGGTGCCCCATACTTCTGGCCAAGTAAGCTTAGTAAATAACTAAATCACCAAAATATTCCAACATACGGCATATCAACCCTTTACGGATCATTTAATGCGGAAACAAGGCATTTTGACAAAAAGTTGTTTCCTATAAGTCTAACAAAAACAAAGGGGAACCACTCTTGACTGATAAATTATTTATTTATTTATTGATCTATTAGGAAAAAAGAAGACAGGGTTAGGGGTTAGGGGTTAGGGTATGGGTTTAGGGTTAGGGTTAGGGTTAGGGTTAGTTTAATGGGAAAATAAATAAATAATTTATCAGTGGTTTCCCTTTGTTTTTGTTAGACTTATAGGAAATAACCCAAAAGTTTCTATGTTTCAAGTTCTTAATATCTTCAAATTAGTATAAATAATTTTCATTAACTTCATGTAGTTTGATTTGGTTCGGATTGGTTTAATTTGTATCTTGGACATTCGTGTAATCACTATTTTACCACAAATGCAAACAACTCTAAAAGGTCCTTAGAAATATCATCCCACTATCTTTAGTATTATTTGAATTATTTGGACTATTGTCCTCATCTTTATTGTTAATTGTACAATGTGCCCTCTGGCCTTCTTCAGGTATTTCTTGTTGGACTCTGGAACCTTCTTTTTGAACTTGGGAGCCATCATGGAACTTTGAACCCAACCCTTTATTCAATCCATTGGGGTATCTTGTTCTCATTCCGCTAACCATAGCTGGAGTACAGGTGTTAAGCTGTGTTAAGTATTATTCTATGTTACTGCAGCTCCTGACCAGGATTGAACCTGCAGCCTAGAGATAACTGTCACTTAGAACTTAAGCCAACACTTTTATCTACTATGCTATGTGTCCTATTATTTAATCCCCAAAACTGTTAGAGTGTGAGATAAAAGTTGGTACCCAAGTTTTTTTTTACTAGTTTAAATTTTGTAGATGAATTTTCGTTGTATTTTATATCTGATTCATAATTTTCAATATCTTTATTTTTCTCACGAAGGATAAAAAGTCATCCATGTTAGTATTCTCAAACAGATACCTCATATTATTTCTTTCTGATTGGAGCGAAAACTGTAATAGAAGTGACAGTGACTTACCGGTAGCCAAACGCATTCGCTGTCTCACTTGTCGATCTACTCTCTGAGAGCCGTTTGCAAAACTGCCATTTGTATGCTACAGTCTCATTTGCATGAGATAGCAGCGAGACATTTTAAAAACAGGCGAGTGGACGTGGGGTAGCCGTTCGCCTACAGGCTTCGCATGCGTGACGTCGAAGAACTTGAAACCCGGTGGTAGTCGTTACTTCTTGTGTGTACTGAAGATGCTGTTTGCTAGTGGGAATTTACCAGATTGTCGTAGCAGCTTTATTTTCTTTGTAAACAGTACTGTTAGAAAAAACTCCAAACTCCATGAGGAAATGTTTGACAGTGCAGAGTGTTTGACATGTCCCGCAATGTGGTTGCTTCTTCTGTTTGAACATAAAAGAATGTGTAAGCTCATAATCTCCAACGGTTGATTGTTTGGTTGTTTTCTCTTACGGCATATCAACCCTTGTCGGGTCATTCAATGCCGAATCAAGTTATTTTGATAAACAAATGACTCATGTTGTTTACAGTATCTGTTGTTGCTTAATTGGTCACCCATTTTAGCATTAAACAAGCTCAGCACTGCTCAACTTTGGTTGGTTGTTTGGTTGTTTTGTTTTACGATATATCAACCCTTTTCGGGTTATTTAATGTAGAATCAAGTCATTTTGATAAACAAATGACTCAGGTTGTTTATAGTACCGGCTGTTGCTTAGTGTCACCAAATTAGACATTGAACGGCTTAACTTCAGTTGGTTGTTTGGTTATTTTGTTTTACGTCCTCAATCAAATTTTTGGGTCATTGACTAATATAATATATATATATATATATATATATATATATTATATATATTATATATGCTCCCGTAAACCCGTAGAGCTCTTTAGGAGCGACTTTAATCACTTCACACGCCAGCATAAACAATGATCATCAGTTTGACAGATTTGATCTCTCTGGTGATCGTAAGTTATACATAGATGTATGTATTTAAAACAGTTAAACACCTGCTCCTTAAACGCAGCTGGCAATGCCCAGAGGTAACGAATCGACAGGCGTAAAGTCAATCTGGTTCACTGTAGTGCGAGTTAGTTGTTGTGTCTAGCCACACTGAAGAGGCGTGAAACGCCGAAACACGTGTCTTGGATGAATTTATATAATATAATCGTGTGTGTGTGTGTGTGTGTGTGTGAAGCCGCGTGTGTAATGGTTAGAGTCATAGGAAAGAAATCGTCGGCCGAGTTCAATCCTGGACGATGCTTGTTTGGCATTTCCAATTCCCTAATACCCTTGGGGAAGATATGTATCAACAGCTCTCCCCTCCAAGCTATGGACAAATAGTAGGGCAGGCTGGGTTCTTTAGCCTTGGCTAGGTTACTAGTATAGGAAAAAGAAAAACTGATCAAACTGTTAAACACGCTAAGAACTGACATTATTTCCATCCTACTCGTGCGAGGTGTTGATATATATATATATATATAATATATATATATATATTATAACTAATAGTGTTGCTGTATGGTGTCGGTGTGTGTGGTGTGTTGGGACTGGCTTTTGTTCTTTAAGAATTGGTGTACGAAGTCAATGTCCGCTATGCTCGTTAGTATAATGTGTGTGGGTGTGTGTGGTATGTGTTGTGTATAAGTGACTGTTGTGTTGGTGTGTGTGTGTTTAAAGATTGCTTAGTCCCTTTAAGAATTTAGTGACGAAGTCAATGCCTCTGCATCGTTATATATATATGCATATATATATACATTATTATATATATATATATAGTATAATAAAGAGTGATTTATATATTATATTAATAATAGATATATATATAGTATATATATAATTATAATAATTAGAATATATATATAATATATATAAGATATAATATTAATATAATTAATAAGGATATATAATATAATATAGTATATATATAATAGGTGAGTGGCTGTGTGTTGTATTTGTGGTGTTGTGTTATGTTGCTTGTTTAGGGATTGCTTTAGTCTCTTTAAGAATTTGGTGACAGATCAATGTCTCTTGCATCGGTTATATATATATATATATATATAATAAATATAATATAATAGTATATATAGTTAATATAAATTTATAGATAGTATTAGTTATTAATAATATAATAGTGAGTGGTTGGTGTGTGTTAGTGTGTGGTGTGTTGTTTTAGGATTGGCTTTGTCCTTCTAAAATTTATGCCGCGTCAATGTCTGCCATGCATCGTTCTTGTAAAAAAAAATTGTGGGAACGTAACGAAACAAATAAAAAAACAAGGTACAAATTGTTGTTTTTGCTTTTTGGACAAATTATTTATCATTTGCAAAGAGTTCCAAAGACAATCTTGCCGACAAAAAGCTCGAAAACAAAAGGGCGAGGGGGGGGAAATTCTTTTGGCAACCACGCAATGTCATGATTGGGCGAGGGAAAACCGAGAAAAAGAAAAAAAAAAAAGAAGAATATTACCATTATTTCTGCTGGCGATCCTACTTAATTAAGAACTCGCAGACGTCAAACTACGCAAAAAAAAAACAACAACGAAAAATAAAGAGAAGAAAATGCGACCACATCTATCTATTATCTATCTATCTTATTATCGTCAGTAAGTCATTCTAGTTATCATATCTATCATACTATCTACATCAGTGTCCACTATCTATCTATCTCTATCTATACTGTTATGTTGATTACTATCATATCTGCTCATATATTTATATGTATGGATATAGTTCATCGAATATGTAAATATCTCAGGTAGGACACATTATATCTATCTATCTATCTATACTCATCTATCTAATTTAGGCTGTTGTTTGAGATTGGTATGTATGATATGTATGTATGTACTATTATCTATCTGTCAACTACTATATATCGTTAAATCTGTCTGTTATATCTCTCAATTATCTATCTCATAATATAGTCTCATACTGTTATTTATGTATCGAATGTATATATTTAAGATATTATATATTCCAGTAGGATCATACCTATCTATCTATCTATCTATCTATCTACTATCTCATCTATCTAATTTCGCTCTTGTTTTAGTCAATGTTGTATGTATCGTATTATCTATCTATCTATCTATCTCTGTTCATATCTGCTCTATTTATCTATCTATATATATATCTCATACTTTTATATGTATGAAAATGTATATAGTTAATGATATGTATATATCTCAGTAGGATCATACCTATCTATCTATCTATCTAATTCGGCTCGTTGCTTGTTGAATGTATGTATGTATGTATTATGTTTATTATCTATCTATTGCAATATCTATATATCTATATCTGTTTATATCTCTCAATTTATCTATCTATCTATATTCTCATACTATTTATATTTATGAATGTATATATGTTAATGAATATGTTATCTCAGTAGATCGATTATCTATCTATCTATCTATCTATCTAATCACTAAAAAAAAATTTCTGCTATCGGACTCGTTGTTTGTTGTATGTATGTATATCGTATAGTCATTACTGACTATCTATTCTATATCTGTTCAATATCTCTCATATTATCTATTTTATATATTCATCTTTTATATTATGAATGTATATATATTATGGAATATGTATATATTCAGTAGATCACTATCTATTCTATCTATTACTTCTATCTATCTCATATTGGCTGCTTATTATGGTATGTTATTATTCATCTATAGCTGTTCATATCTCTCTATTTATCTATCTATTATTATATCACACTGTTTATATTATGAATGTATATATGTTAATGAATATGTTATCTCGTAGGATCATACGTCTATCTACTTTTTCTATTATCTATTTGCTGTTTCTTCTGTTTCATACGATCCTATGTATGCATGTATGTTGTTATGATATGTATACTCTCAGTAGGATCATACTTATCTATTATATGTAAGAAAGTGGAAGTAAAGCGATATGTATATTAATACAATAGAAAAATAAACAAAGTTTCATTAAGAATTGATGTTTAATAGCCGACTGCAGTGTTTCGGTTTGTTTCAAAACCTTTTTCAGGCGTTCGTTGGTTCGGAAAATTTTTTTTTTTAATGAAAACAAAAGTCTTGCGAGCCTCTGATTTTGGTAATGAGGCTGCTTTTGTTTCAAATTGTGCGAAAGAAAAGAACATACTTTAAAACTTTTTATTAACATCAGTCTATTAGCACTACATAACAAAACACATCATTCCTCTGATCAGCAAGCTCCTCGAAAACTAACACCCTCTCTGAAAATAATAACATTATATTCTTCTGGATCCGAAGGCACATTGGTATCCAACGGAAATGAAAGGCAGACAAAGCGCAGAAATGGCACTTCAGACACATTGAGCAAATCTAAAATCCATATACAGTTGAAAACCAACCATAAACAAATTTTATATTAGACAAATGGCAGAAAATCATGGGACAATCTGACTCAAAACAGTACTGAAATATCAGGAAGTTCATTGGAGAGTGGCCGATAGCCCACAGAAGTATTAGAAGAGAAGATAATACTCGCTAGATTGCGTATTGGGCCATACCCACATTACCCATTCATACCCTGTAAAAGGGGAGGGGTGCCCAGTGTGCCCAACATGCAAAGTACAACTTAAACCAAGCATATCCTTCTAAATGTAACAGAACTTAAACATATCCCACGCCATATTACTATCAAGCTAGAACCTGAAAGACCTTTCAAGAATACAAACCTGAAACATTTTAAATTTTATTAAAAAAGCACCTTTTTCAACAAAATATAACAGACATAACAATTATTTCTCATAGGAACCACTACCTTAAAGTCTAAATCCAAAAATAACCTTTTTGGCATTAAATGACCCACAGGGGTTGATATGCCGTTAAACAACTCAAACTCAAACTCAAACTCCAAACAATCAGTATCTTAAATCTAAACTACAGGACGTAATTTTTCCCAAAAATTCTATTGAACTATTTTAATGAATTTTCCATTCATTAAATTTCCCATTCATTGTGTTAAATTGTTTCCAAGAATTTGTGTTTTTCAATCTTTATATAATCTATTATCTATCTATCTATCTATCTATCTTCTATCTATCTAACTCGGCTCGTTTTGCATGTTGTTTGTCAGGTCGCAATATGCGCTACTGGTATTATGTAACCCAGTACTACTGTTCATAGTCGGGTTATCGGCGGAACTAAACGGTTACCCACAAGCTATCTGGTGAGGAGGATGGCTAGCATCCAGCAGGATACGAAAACAAAACCTGTCAAGGGCTTGATGAAGCCTTTCGCATCAATAATACCATACGCGGGATTTAGAATACTTTGGCATTGGTATACAGGTCGTAGACACAATTCCTCAGCTTTGTCAAGCAAGTGTCTAGGAATGCAAACTCCACAAATTTTAAAACCTAGCGATGAGACGCGAAGGTCCAACCCACCATTAATAAGTTCGGAGTCTTCCAAATTCTCAAAAACAACACTTATGACAGGGACATTCGAGACGATTCGTTTTCATAGCTGCATCAGCAATGGCCTTGCTGCCTGAAAAAGCTTTTTGAATAGTGAGGATATGACATTGATATGGCTTTGGGTCACAGAACGCAATCCACTCTTCTAGATGCTTCTTGGCTCAGACCAGATGGCCTAGTTGAGCCCATAAAGAGAACCCAAGTCAACATCCTTGGCTTGCATATCGCCGCACTTGACGAGGAGTTAGGGATGGATTTTTCGTGTGCTTATACGCTTTTTCTACCTCACTTTATAAATGCCTTCATAGACAGACGCAGCTCGAGGGCATTGACTTGATATGCATATAACGACATGTCTTGTCCTTGGATTCATAAGATATTTTCGAACAAGCTGCTCATCATTCTATAAAGTCCCTTGTTTTGACGTACTCTGGTATTGATTGTGTAGTGTTCTGTAATGCTTCATATATATATGTATATAGATATATATTGTTATTTTTCTGTAATCGTCCTGGCTCGGATAATTCGGTACACCATATCCTATTCCTTCGAAACGCGCAGTTTAGTGTGCCCTGAGCCCTGAGAGAGTTACAACCGGTTAGTCATTCGCCGATTAAGACCTACCTGACTTCATGAAGTTACCAGCAGGTAAGATTATTCGATGTTACATAGTATCGCAGTACAGTGTACGGCCATATTAGCGATCGTTGATCGATAACAATAACATATGGCATGTTACAATAGACAGCGTGCAAGGTTATAGTATTAGGGATAATGAGATAAGATATGTAAGGTATAGACTAATCGTGATCAATTAAATTTAAGTTTCCATGATAGAATTTTATTTAATCTTACATAAATACGATTGAAAATACAACAACAAATTTTCTCTTGGAAACTTAATTTTTTCATATGAAATGGGTAATAATTCTTATATGTAATAGGAAATTTTCATTTGAACAATTTTCACTAAGTAGCCTAATTTATACCATATTTAAGAATTTTTGGGAAGGAATTACGGTTCTCGATTGTACCTGGTTCTAAGAATTAAAGAATATCTGAATGTTTGAGTGAGTTTGGGCAAAGTATTATGAGTTAGTTGCAGTGTGTGCTTGTCTTTACGGACTATCCACACCCCTCTGGTCGGGTTCATTATAATTAGTCAAAAAACGAGGTCCTTATATTTGTGAGATTGTAAGAGAACTCTCTTTACGTGAGTAAGTGTCTATAGAGAAAGACTACTGTTAAATTGGTTATGTTCTGTCATTATTCTGTGCTCTTGAGAAAGATTGTCTTGCTCTTTTAACTATAGAATTTGATAATAAATTGTTTTTATTCAGGTTTGGGTATTCTTGAAGATCGTCTTTCCTCAGGTGTTCTAGCCTGATATGTAATATCAGGCGGTGATATGTTTGAGGCTCATGTTATCTATTTAGATAAGGGATCATGCTTTAGGTTTGTTAAGTAAGATATATATATATTTGGATTACTATTGGCATGATTATTAGTGCTAATACACTTGGGTGCATCCCTACCCCTTTATTATATATAATATGTTTATTGTATGCCGGGTAAATAACAACGCTTCGCTGAGAGATTTAACTCTTTGCACATATCCGACACAATCTTGCGCATGTATTTATGCTTCTTCTTCTTCCAACTACTTTCTAGTCGATTGTGGCTTTGGGATCCTCCTCTCAATAACCTAATACTGTCATTTCACTGGTAGTCTCTCGTTTCTAGAGGCTTACGAGATCTTGTCCATGCAATTTTACTGCTTGCATATGGGATAGATTGTGTCTATCACTTAAATTTGTTTATCGGGTAAATGAGTTTCGAGAATGACTCGTATCAGGTAAGTGGCATATGTAGGAGAACGATTCGCATACAGTGCTGAGATGTAGTTCGAAGAAAAGTGTCTTTTCTTGTTCTTTGGTGTTCTTTGTCTGCACTCTTTTCATCTTGGATTCCTCATGTGGGCCCTTTGGTATTCAGATAGACCATATAAAATAACGAACGTTCAAATGTAATTAATTGTTCTAGAGATGGACGTTGATTCTATGCTATCTGTATATTAGCGAGCATCTTACGCTGACACTCAGCACGGAGATATGACTCAGCGTTCTAAAGCAACCAATGATCTTAAGCTATATCGCTAGTCTCGCATCACAAGCGATCACATGCGAACACTCGATGTCACACTAACACACATGATAGTTATTACAAATAGTTAGTACTTACTGTATAGTCTATTCAATTATATTGTAATCAATACCAAGCATACGTTGGTACATACCAAAAGCAAGTTTAGCTTGTGCCGCGATCAGGATAACTGATTAGTTGTAATAAAATCCCAGAAATTAGATAAATTAAGATGTCATAATTATCATATCTGATAGCTTACCATACACACGGAGGGCATCTTGATAAATAATTAGATTTTGTGAAAAAGAAAAGACAAGATAAACGTAGCAATAAAAATAATCTATTGTACATATTTGCGCCAAAGAAAAACAATTTATATGCATATATATTATATAATATATATATATATATATATATATTATATAAGATATATATATTCATACAAAAACGCCAGGAGACTAAAAGCTATAAGTTAAAAAGTGCTTCAATACTTAAGTAGAGAAAATAATAAAGATAAATCTACGACGTCAAGACGACCTGCTAAAAGTTTCGCTTAATGCTCTTCAGGGCTAAGATCTAGCCTGAAGAGCATTAGGCGAAACTTTTAGTAAGGTTCGTCTGCTCATTAGATTTTATCTTATATATATTATATATATATATATATATATATATATATATATATTCTGTCTATCTTGATAATGAAATGAAATATACGCTTGATCACAATCATTGGATTAAATTGATTTGCATCATCCGGTTTAATACTGAAATGGCTAGCCATATTCTTTCGGAAAACAAAAAACAGATTCCGATGTTGAATACATTCTGTCTGCTATGCAGAGCTCAAATGTACACTACAGAGCAGAATATAAAAAATAAGAACGATAAAAAATTAAAGAAATAAATTTATTTCGGCCTGTTGGACTTGTCAGATTTTACTGTAAAAGAAGCCAACGGCAAATAAACTTACATTGAGGAATACCTAAGGGTTTTCTCATTTATTTGTTTAATATTATATATATATATATATATATATATATATATATATATATATATATATAAATATATAATTATATATATGTAGTAAGTTGAAAACAAAACAAAAACCACAAAAACACCAAACAGAGAAAAAACAACAAAACAGAAAAAAACAACAAACAAAAACCAACAAAACCACAAACAAAAAACCAACAAAATAGACAAAAGCACAAAACAAAAAAGACAAAAAAAAGAAATAAACAGAATCACAATAAACAAAAAAAAACAAACTAACGCATCGTCTAAAATAGACGGGAAGGTTGCCAACAATATATATATACTATAAATATATAATATATATATTGTCATTCACATGATAGAGGAAGACATGGATATATATATATTATATATATTATATATATATATATATATATATATATATATATAAAGTAATTGGTAATTTGCTTGAAGCAATTGTTACTATGTTATAATATAATTAATTTGAAAGCAATTACAATCAAGTAAAAAATAAAAACACAAAGATGTTATTTTTTGTGTCCTATGATCTCAAAAGTAAATCGTCTCTGAACGAAAAGTTTTACTTTGAAATGATAGGACACAAAAATACCATCTTTTTGTTTTTATTTTTTACTTGCATTGTAATTGCTTTTCAAATTAAATACATTATAATATATATATATATATATATATACTATATTAATTAATAATATATAATCACAACAACACAACAACAACAACAACAACAACAACACAAGATACTAGATGCAAATATTGCTCGGCTGGTGAAAAAGCCGAAAGTATTCTGACCTAATCTAACACATATTGTGTTTTTGGATTATTTACGAAGCTGATTGAAGACTATTCAATAAAAATGAGATTATTTAAAATTACTACTTTACTAGAAAGAAAGAATGAAAAATTTCAAAACGGAATTAGTAATTTATGGTTTGACATTTTGAAATATTTCTTTCCAACTGAAAACTTAGTTCATAATGACATTTGTTAATCTTTGCATCAAAATTTCTTTTAATGTGGCATGCGTAATCCTGTGCATTAAATGTATTTAATGGCTTCACTGGGCAATGGTTAAGCATTTCGTTAAGCTGTTGCATTAAATGTTTTTAATGCATTACGTAATCTGTGAATTAAATGTAATTTTAATGGCATTCGTAATTCTGCTAGCATTAATATCTTTAATGGCATACGTAATCTTTGCAATAAAATGTATTTTATAAGCTATTCTGATAATATGTTGCATTAATGTCTTTCAATGGCATAGTAAGCTGTGAATTACATGTCGTTTAATGGCATTCGTAATCGTGTTATCACATGTCTTTTAATGGCATTCTAATCTGTGCATTAGATGTCTTTTAATGATGTTTGAAGCTGTGCATTAAATGTTTTTATAATGGCATTACTTAAATCTTGCAATTAAATGTGTTTTAATGGATTCGTAGCTTGAATTACATGTCATTATATGCATTCGTAATCTGTGCATTAAATGTCTTTAATGGCATTATTATCGGGGTCTCCAGGCTACGGCGTTATGTGTAAGGCTTTTTTTGTCGTACAAAGAACATCCATAGAAAAAGAATAAGACATTTTAAAATGTATTATATAACCGACTTTCACATTATCCCTGACGTCTCAGGCACGTTGTTTATATATATATAATATATAAATAGTATATATATATATTATATATATATAAATATAATGGTTATTCCTATAGTCTAACATAAACAAAGAGGAACCAAACTTTACTGAGAATAAATTATTGATTCATTTTCCGCATTAACCTAACCTAAATCATTCACAATAACCATAACCCTAAACCCTAAACCCTAACCCTAACCCTAACCTGTCTTCTTTTTTCCTAGTGCAATACATAAATTAATAATTTATCAGTCAAGAGTGGGTTCCCTTTGTTTTATGTTAGATTTTAAGAAATAACCATTAAACTGTTAAATCTCCAACCATATTGGATCATACAATGGCTGAATAAGGCAACTAATTTGTGTACTCAGAACATGAAGATATTAAAACGTTGTGTGTGGTGTGAGGGGGGGGGAGCCGACTCAGTGAAGCAGAAATGGCACCTTCTTGGAAGAGGCAAGAGACTCGCGCAGAGAAGTTTTACGAAGGGTCACGACGGAGCGGGCAAAAATTATGAGAATAAAAACCCTAAACCCTAAACTTGGAAAGTTTTTGTGAAGTTTGAAATGTTACATAATTAAAAACAACAAAAACAATGACGCTCTTTTATTTTAAGAAATTGCATTTCGACTTAATTGACCCTTTTATAGCCATCGTTTAGGCATGCAAATTCTTGGAGGTCATTTATGACCTCCGGAGGTTTGTTGTTAAATTTCAACCTCCGCGCTCAGACCCATTTTACCATTGCTTGCAGCCCGTTGTCTATGTCAAGTGTTACGGCTGTAATTTGGCGGGGGTAAGGTGCGGTGCTGAGGTGGGGGATTTAATGTTTGGACTCTGTTTAATGTTTGGAAAAAGATAATATGTATGAACTGCATGTGAGAGACAATGCCTCTTTTTATGGAGGCGAGACTTGAACGACGCTTTATTTTTACGCAGAATCGTTGTATTTTTGCCACAAGAAGAAAGCCTTTTGGCCCAACATAGGCTAAGTTTCAACATACTTCACCACGAGTAAACAATTTAGGAGCACCAACATGAACACAAAGAAATTGGAGACGAGCGAAAGAGAGAGAGAGAGAGAGGAGAGAGAGAGAGAGAGAAAATGAGAGAGAAAGTGCATGTTTGTAAGAGAGCAGAGAGAGAGAGAGAGGAGAAGAAGAGAGAGAGAAGAGACATAGATGTGTTTGTAAGCGAGAGAGAGAGAGAAATATTGAGTTAGAGAGAGAGAGAGAGAGAAGAGAAGGAGAGATGAGAGAGAGAGAGAGGAAGAGAGGAGAGAGAGAGAGAGAGAGAGAGAGTAAAACATGAAAAAAAATAACATACTACTCACACGAGTAAACATTTATAGCAACAAAAGACAAAAATGAAATGAGAGAGAAGAGAGAGAAAGAGAGAGAAAAGGGGAGAGAGAGAGAGAGAGAGAGAGAGAGAGAGAAGAGAGAGAGAGAGAGAGAGAGAAGAGAGAGAGAGAGTAAAACATACCCCCCCCCCAAAAAAAACAACCCCCAAAATAAAAACAAAAAAAACTTTTGCGAAAGAACAGACAGTTGTCGGATATCACGTGCTGACAGCATGCGGAAGGATACGTAAAAATTCGGTGAGCTACGAATTCCGTAGAATGTGTGTCGTGCCGCAACAGAAAATAGTTCACTTTTAAATAGATTTTTATAGCTTCTTCCTCATAATGTTGGGAGAGTTTAATATTTTTTATTTTTGAGAATTGCAGAAGAATAAATATAAAAATGAAAAAAAGATGCACGAGCTGAAAATTGAAATACTTTAAGCCCAACCCTCACAGAACAAAAAAAAAAAAGTTAAAAGAAAACAACAAAAAATGACCCCCCCCCAGAGAACAACTAAAAAACTAAAACAAACAAAAGTTAGAAAGAAAATTGGTATTTTAGTTAATATTAAAAATAAGGCAGGCTTAATTTCCTTCTTGTGGAGAGCATTCTATATCCTTTATATTTTTAAAGTCAGATTCTTTCCCTGATTGAGCTACTTAGCGAAACTATTAGTAGGTATATCTGACTCATTAGGTTTAACTTTATATTCTCACTTAGGTATTGAGCACATTTTACATTTTAGTTTAGATAATCCTAGCGGTTTATATATATAATATATATTATATATATATATATATATATATATTGTTCTTATTTTTGAAATATTGTTGAGAAATGGGTTTGAATTTAAATGTACACGTATCTATATTGTCTGGTTAAATTTCCGTGTGATATATTGCAACATTGTAGCTATATTGAATTCAAAAATAAAAACGGTCACATAGAAGAATTTATTTACTTAACTTTTAATTTTTTAAATTTAAAATATATATTTTTTTTCAGTTGTAAAATAAAATAAAATGCATTAATTTAATTAGATAGATCAGTAAATAAATAAATAAAAAGATTGTCTTTAATTATATATTAGAAGGATTGATGAATATAGTTAAGAAAACTGTTTTATGAGTTAAATTTCAAAATAGATTAAATATAAATTAAATATTTAAAATTACAAAAGGCATAGTGTTTTTTTTTAAATTTTTCTGTTCATCTATATTAATAGTTCTACTGACCGTAATCTTAAGAGGGTATTATGGTTTAAAGAATTAACGTCATCTAAAGAAGGTAATAAGTTATTTTCCTTTGTCAATAATATTAAATTAACCGTAATTTTTTGTTGGTGCATGAAATGTTAAGATCAATTGTATGTACTAATAGATATTTATTATAGATGTATTACATAATCTAAATCCGTTATCTCAAGTGTCCACCTTGACTTATTCTCTGAGGGAACAAAGTAAAAATATGCAAATAGTTAATTGTTAATAGGTTTAATTTGTGATAGGGAAAATTATATATATATATGTGTAAATATATATACTAAATAAACTATAAGCTATATATAACGTGTAATTTAATTAATTATCCATTCAGTGTTTAATTCTAATCTATTGTTTATACTAGGACCTAATTTAGCTATTAATAAACTTTCTCTAATTCTGAGATAACCAATGTCGCGTATTATTGTCTCTATCTTAACGGAAAAACTATTGTCCTTATTTTTGCATTTGATTAAATGCATGATGGGCAGATGGTTAGTGCCTCGTCGTTCTAGTTTATCCATGTATGAAATGGCCAGTATCATGAGATACTGGACTCCATGGGTAATCCTGACATTTGTTTGTATGGTATTGTCCGTTATACGTGAAGTAGGTATTGTCTAGTATAATGGATAGTAGCTGGTGTATATCTGCTGCAGTTAAATTGTGACAGTATAGGTTTTGAGAGATGATATGTTCTGAAATGAGATCAACCGCGGTGTGCAGGTACTGTGGTGTACAGGGACACACATCTAAACTGAATGTGTAATTATTTGTTTAAGTACTCCAGTATTTAATTGCTGTAGTCTATGGATGACTTCATCAGAGTTTTGAACATGTCTGGAAGTTAGAAAAGTAGAGGTTTCAGTATTTGTGAGAGAAGCCATGATATCTTGTAAAGAGGTCCTTCCAAGCTGGAATCATTGGTCTGATCTGAAGTAGTTGTTTCGGTTTTGTGAGTTTGATGAGGTGGGTAGAATGGTTGTTTACTATTTCTAGTGATTGAAGTTATTCTTGTATTTACTATATATATTTTTCTATGTTTACATATGTTAATCCATGCACTGTTGATTAAATTTTGGATTTTGAGTTGATTGAATGTTTTGTTACTGAATAAATGTTGTTATTATTAAGGTTTCAGAGCCAATTGGTTATAGGTATTCTGGAAGATGGCGCAGAATTCCTTACCTTTATCGGAGGGTAGGTATAGGCCACCCACTCTTCCAGGCGGATGCTCAGCCGAATTGTTGGAAATATTTTTTCTGAACCAGGCTAATCCTTCTTCAGTCAGGGGAGTGGTAGTTTTATAATATATATATATTATATATATATATATATAATATGTTATATATATATATATATATATATTATATATATATATATTCATATATATTATATATATATATATATAATATATATATATTATAAACGTACCACTCCCCTGACTGAAGAAGGATTAGCCTGGTTCAAGAAAAATATTTCCAAACAAGTCGGCTGAGCATCCGCCTGGGAAGAGTGGGTGGCCTAATCGGGCCCGTGGGTAAATTTTCGACCGAAACAGTTGTTTCTAATGTCCATGGGGAAAAAGACATGGATCTATCTCTACTAGGTATGACTTAAATTCTAGGGAAACTTGACTTTTCAGCCAAGGAGAAGTCAACTTTGAATTCCAAATCCAAATTACTAATCCCTGGGGGAAAAGTATGAACCCATATGTCTAGGTATGAGTTAAATTATAGGGAAAACTGAAATATCTAGTCTTGGAGAGGGTCAACTCCTGAAATCAAAAGCTGAATTACTATATCCCTTGAGGAGGGTGGGGGAAATTTGAGACACCATGATTATGTTCTAGGTATGAGTTGAATATAGGGAAGCTGAAATATTAATCTTGGGAGAGGGTTCAACTCTGAAATCAAAAGCTGAATTTAATATATCCTTGGAGGGTGGGAAATATGAACCATATGTTCTAGGTATGAGTTGAATTATAGGAAGCTGAAATATCTAATCGTTTAGAGAAGGTCAACTCTGAATAAAAGCGAATTTACTAATATCCTTGGAGGGGTGAGGGAAATTGAAACCATATGTTCTTAGGTATGAGTTGAATTATAGGGAAGTGAAATATCTAATCTTAGAGAAAGGTTCAACTCTGACATCAAAAGCTGAATTAACTAATATCCTTGGAGGGTGGGGAAATATGAAACGCACATAATGTTCTTAGGTATGAGTTGAATAATAGGGAAGCCTGATATCTAATCTTAGACGAAGGTCATACTCTGAAATCAAAAGCTGAATTACTATATTTGGAGGTGGGGAAATATGAACCATTTATGTTTCTAGTATGAGTTGAATTATAGAGGAAAGCTGAAATATCTAAATCTTAGAGAAGGTCAACTCGAAATCAAAAGCTGAATCTACTAAGTATCCTTGGAGGGTGGGGAAATATGGAACCACTATGTTCTAGGTATGAGTTGATATAGGGAAAGCTGAAAATATCTAATCTTGAGAGAAGGTCCAACTTGAAAATCAAAGCTGAATTACTAATATCCTTGGACGGGTGGGGAAATATGAACCCATATGTTCTAGGTATGATTGAAATTATAGGGAAAGCTGAAATATTAATCTTAAGAGAAGGTCCCAACGTCTGAAATCAAAAGGCTGAATTACTAATATCCTTGGAACGGGTGGGGTAAATATGAACCATATGTTCTAGGTATGAAGTTAATTATAGGGGAAAGCTGAAATATCTAATCTTAGAGAAGGTCAACTCTGAAAATCAAACAAGCTGAATTAAACTAATATCCTTGAGGGTGGGGTGAAATATGAACGCATATGTTCTAGGTATGAGTTGAATTATTAGGAAAGCTGAATATCTAATTCTTAGAGAAGGTCAACTCTGAAATCAAAAGCTGAATTCTAATATCTTGAGGGGGGAAATATAAACCCATATGTTCTAGTATCGAGTTGAATTATAGGGAAACTGAAATATCTAGTCTTGGAGAGGGTCAACTCTGAAATCAAAAACTGAATTACTAATATCCTTGGAGGGTGGGGAAGTAATGAACCCATATAATCCTAGGTATGAGTTAATTACTAGGGAAACTGAAATATCTAGTCTTGAGAGGGTCAACTCTGAAATCAAAAACTGAATTACTAATTCTCTTGGGTAAAAAAGGGATACCATCTCTAGTTGATAGTGAGTTAAATTGTAGGGCGAATGTGGTTTCTAGGAAAAGTCAACTCTAATTCAATTCATAATGTGCTCCTTGAAAATAGCGATAAGGAAAGGCATTGGAATTTTCTTCTTCTCCTATTTCTGAAATAAATAGCTTAAAAAGAAAAAATGTATGTGAAGATAGCAGAGGACAAACATTCCACTGGAGAACTGTTAGGTTTGTGTGGCCATTCTTTAAGGCTTCAGAATCCTTTGGTATTCCTCAGTCTTGCAGGTCCTTCGTCAATGGAATTGTAATGACGTCTTTTCGTCAAATTTCACTTTTAAATGTTTCTGCCTTATCTCCAAAGTATTGAAAATGCTAATCAAATCTAATTATCATATCATCATCCCATCATCATCATCTTTGACCAAACTGTTACGATTTTAGTGGCCATCTTTTAGGCTTCAAGCAAGAGCGTTTCGTCCAGCGAGATCCTTTGTGTTTAGCAGAGCGCGATCTTCAGTAAAGAATCCTTTGGTTGTTTCCTTGGGCTCTCCTCATTCTTGCAGGTCCTTCCGACAATGATTGCAAATGGATACGTGCTAAAGCCGATTAAGTAGTTAACCAACCACGTTATCAGGCGGTTGATTGACTGAGGTTTTAAACCAGCGTACCCGCTTAGTCTATAAATTTAAGTGGTTATTGCAGACAACCTTATACTCCCAAAATAATCCAACAGGAACAACTCTCCAGATATCCTCAACATAAGCTGATTGGTTGGTGTTTTGTTGGGTTTTCCCAACTCTTGTTGGGTTATTTTATGCCGAAACATTATTCTCGTATCAGCCCGGACAGCCGATGGAGTCTCTATCCTTTTTTGGGCTAGGGCCTAGACTCAGAGAGAATTGTTTTTGGTGGGTTGAGATTAGAGCGCACACACTACCGTCAGCCACCCAGCTTTACACATGGAAGCTGTGCTAAATCATAGAATGGAGTTGGCGAGGGCCGGTATTGAACCAGGAACGTATGTGATTTCCGAAGCAGACACACGTACCGTCTCAAGCTATACCCGAGCCTTATTAACTTAACAAAGAACCTATAATAGTGGGGAATTTCTTTGAAAAATATTTTCGTTTGGCAGTTCTTGCTCTAGTCATTATATAGTATATATTATATATATATATATATAATATATATATATATATATATATATTATATATATCTTATTAATAATGGAGATTGTGGGTTGTTCTGTCTGTAACCGAAACTATATTACTATACAAGTCACAATTCCTTTTAGTTATTTACATCAATTCTCCAGATTTATTTTATTTACACTCAATTTTAATAAATTGTTTAACATATTAAGGACTGTTGACCATATCTACATACTAAAACATGCAATTGTATTTATATATACAACAAAAATGCGGATTACAGTGTGAAATTGGAAGGTTAATTTGCATATTGATATTAAAAATTGATTTAATAAATATGGACCTTAGTATTATTGATTTCTAATTTTGTGGTTTTATCTTATTAATATGAGCAAAAATCTCGGGGATAAATCTTAAAAGAAATCCATTAACAAGAAAAATAACTGTAATGTATTCTTTACTTCTATTTTAACTAAAGAGTTAAATAGGAATATTAGCCAATGAAAGACGGGACGTCAAGGGAATGATGGAAGAGTTAGTTTTTTCAAGTTGGTTCTAGTTTTTGCAATCATACCCCTCTGTTCCAATCTTTTTATCTGCATTCTTATACAGTTGTCATTAGCTTTCTAGATTTTAATATGAATATTTTATTATAAAACATTTTTAAAAAATTTAAATACTTGCAGCCCGGAAGTGCATATATTCTGGCTAGTACGTATATATATAATATATATAATATACTATATATCTTATATATATATTTACTGCAAAAAAATTAGGTTAAACCAACCTATTTTGTGCTTGCCTCAATTTCTTTGTAAAACCAGTGTAATTAGTATGTATTTGGATTATTTGGACTAGTTGTTCTGCGTATTTATTGTTATTATACACAACGGGATTCTTCTTATTTATTTAGTAGTAAGTGGTGAATTTTCGGATTGTTAATGATCTCCCTTCTTCAAGACTCTGAGGACAGTAGTGACTTGCTGGCTGCTGGATGCTCTTTTTGATGAGGAGCTGCTGGAGTCATCCACAGACACGTGTTTCGACTTATCAAGTCTCTTCAGTGTGAGCTACCTACAGCCGAGATAGAAACCGGATCGATTCAGCAGCAGTCGGACAGCTACTAGATAGCTCGGCTATCGTCACCCGGAGATTAAATATACTTGGATGACACAATGTAAACAATTCATAGTACCGCAGACAGTTAGAAGTAAAAAAAGAAGACATAAGTCACACAATATTAGAAATTAACCCTGAATGCATATACGGCTTTATGTACAGTATGTGTACAAAATGTACAGTATGCATATCTAAAAAAACTAGAGGTGATGAGTAAAAACGGATTTCCAGCACCCCCAAATTAGGTTAAACCAACTATTTTTGTGCTTGCCCCAATTTCTTTGTAAACCAATGTAATGATAGAAGAACTGCAAATAATAAAATGTGACGTAGGCAGTTACGTAATTTCGGTTACAGGCAAGTAGAGACCGAATCTCCGTTATAAATAGATATAATGATAGAAGAACAGCAAATAACAAAATGTGACGTAAGCAGTTACGTAATTTCGGTTACAGACAAGTAGAGACCGAATCTCCGTTATTAATAGATATAATGATAGAAGAACTGCAAATAATAAAATGTGACGTAGGCAGTTACGTAATTTCGGTTACAGACAAGTAGAGACCGAATCTCCGTTATAATAGATATAATGATAGAAAAACTGCAAATAACAAAATATGATGAAAGAAACCCGCCAAAGGAAACACAGACGAACCAGCCAGTGTGACTCTCTAGAGACCACCCCCTATTTTTTGCACCATGTTTGAAGATGCCGTAATGAGTAAAACGTATTGCAGTTGAAATAAATTATCACATTGAGCAAATTTAATGTCTTTTCCTTCGTTTTATTCATACATAATGTCTCTGTCCGTTTACACACTTGAATTGAGTTTAACTATCTCATTCAGACGTCGAATTTCCCCTGTCTGTAATCTAGAAATGTCTTTACATTTTGACTGAAGATTCAGACAGCAGTGGGTGTTTTTGAGATGAAAGGTTCCAGCTGCAAAGAAAACGCCAACATCACATGCAGATATCTGCTGCACATTAACATTACACCACTCTGTGACGAGTTGCAGCTGTTGACCCCCCCCATATATATATATATATATATATATATATATATATATATATATATATAATTAAAGAAATAACAGAAGACTTAGAGATCTTGCATCATAGACTATTTCGGGGAGCTTAGACAAAATGTCTAATTGTCCCATCGGGAGAATTAGACATTTTGTCTAAGCTCCCCGAATAGTCTATAATGCAAGCTCTCTAAGTCTTCTGTTATTTCTTTACTTATAAATTTGCTCTGTGACTCTAACAATAAGAGCACACATTGAGCTCTCAAACTGCAACAAGTTATTTAAAAAAAAAAACCCATGTCGTAAGGAAGATTTCTTCTCTGGACTTTTGGATTATATATATATATATATATATATATATATATATATAATTAGTCTAATGATAGCATAGACGAGAAATAGACAGTCACCAAGCACTGCTCACTCTTTCTAATTATATATATATATATATATATATATATATATATATATATATACCCGAAACGCGCGTCTGTAGATTGCTTTATATATATGTAGTCATCCATAGACACGTGTTTCGACTTTATCAAGTCTCTTCAGTATGGCTAGACATTTGTAAGCTACCTATAGCCTGGATTGAAAACCGATCGGTTCAGCATCAGTCGGACAGCTTAAGCACTAGGCTATCGTCAACTACAGAATGCGAAGGAGATTTTAACTGTTTTAATACACACATCTGTATGTATGTAAAGGCCGCCGTAGAGTGCTCCATCGCTTTTTTTTATAGGAGAACATTGCGTTTATATATATATATATATATATATATATATATATATATATATATGTGTTTTGGGAGAA
>CM042166.1:19454972-19509972 GCA_023376005.1 Doryteuthis pealeii | reverse complement strand
GGGTCGGTATCGAAACCGGTATCAGGTGGTTCCTAGTCGGACGCTTACCGACTGAGCTAAACCGTAATAACATATCCTGTTTGTTCTAATTCTTTGCAAAGGGCATAGGTATAAAAATCTATAATCTGAATTAAAAACTTTTTTTTCAATGAAAGTAAACTACCCAAAAACAAACGCCATTTTATTTGTGTTATTTCACCGAACAAGACACACAAGAAATGAAAGCCAATGTGTTTACTCAAAGGTTTTTCAATCTTTTCATTCAGAAAAATAAACCCAAGTTAAATATGCAAATAATGGCCGACCTTGTCACCAGGTTCTCTCACCTTGCAAAAAAGAAAATAAAGTCAGATGAGGAATGTTGTATTTGTTGAGTTAGGAGGATCGTATTTTCAATATCAGAAGGAGGCAAGAGGTGAGTTGATATAAGATACGAAGCTGCCTACGCCTTTGCACGAGTGAAAGAAGAAGAAGAAGAAGAAGAAGAAAGAAGAAGAAGAAGAAGAAGAAGAAGAAGAAGAAGAAGAAGAAGAAGAAGAAGAAGAAGAAGAAGAAGAAGAAGAAGAAGAAGAAGAAGAAGAAGAAGAAGAAGAAGAAGAAGCAAGAAGAAAAATAAATCGACATAACAAATAAAAATTTACCGGTGTGCAGTTACGTGCAGATGCAATGCAATTATAGGATGAAAATGAATTGACACAATCGACAATAGCACACACACACACATACACACACACACACACACACACACACACAAATAGAGGTAAAGGCAGAGCAGAGACATAGACACACATGTATATAAATATAAGCATATATATATATATATATATCTATATAGATACGCATGTATATTAATAGATATATATGGATGTATATATAGATAAATATATGTATATATACATATATATATATAAATGAATACATATTTGTAAATGTATATACATATACTTATATATATATATATATATATATATATATATATATAAGGCTAAACAAATCGAGAAAATGTACATACAGGGATTGACATTTTCTCGATTTGTTTAGCCTTATATTTGAACATATATGCCCGCCTTAATTCATTAATTATTAACTAATTAATTTTCAAAATTAGGTATGACTTCAATTAAGCATATATATATATATATATATATATATATATATTTATTTGAGAATGGAAATGAGTAACCTACTCGAGTTTCATCGATAGATTCTTCAGGGTTACTTTTAAATTAATCGAGTTTACGATTAATCTTTGGTGTTATAAACATGCCGTTGGATTCCAACGGGCATGTTTATAACACCAAAGATTAATCGTAAACTCGATTAATTTAAAAGTAACCCTGAAGAATCTATCGATGAAACCGAGTAGGTTACTCATTTCCATTCTCAAATAAATTTATGCTCTACATTGTATTGAGCACTTTGTATTTGTTTTTTCTCAACCTTAACCTCTGGATATTGTGCGCTTCCAACGATCGTTCTTATACCCACCGGTAAGTTAATACTTATACATATACAAATATATATATATATATATATATATATATATATATATATATATTCACTGGTTTGGTCATCTAGTTTGCGTGAATCCCAAAACAACTATTTTACGGGGAATTCTCAACTGGGAAATGTCGTCAGTGCAAACCCAAATTAAGTTTTAAGGACCGCCTTAAGAAAACTCTGAAGAACACTGCTATTGCTGTGGAGGACTATGAGAAGCTAGCTTGTAATAGACCTGGCTGGAGAGCCATCATCTAACTGTCTGTGGAGGAATTTGAGTCCAACCGAATTAAACACCAAAAATTGAAGCGGGCTATTAGAAAGTATAATTTTCAGCCCAGCAACATTCAAAGTGGAGAAGTTCCAACATGTAGTTTATGTGGAAGGGTATGTCTCTCCAGGGCTGGCCTGGTGAGTCCTCTGAGAAAACACAAGGATAGTGTCAAATGCTACTGGCACCCAACTATGATCATTAAAAAACAAAAAAACACACAAAAACAAAACAGGAAATGGTCCTACTCGAACACGAGTTGACAGCCATTAAGATAATAATAATATATATATATATAGTCATCCACAGACACGTGTTTCGGCGTTTCACGTCTCTTCAGTGTGGCTAGACACAACTAACTCCGACTGACTTTACGCCGACCAGATTCGTTAACATTTAGGCCATTGCCAGCCACCGTTTAACGAGCGGTGTTTTAACTGCTTTAAATACATACATCTGAGTATATACTTTACGATCACCAGAGAGATCAAATCTGTAAACAGGTGATCATTGCGTTATGCTGGCGGTGAAAATTTATTAAAGTCGCTCCTAAAGAGCTCTACCGGGTTACGGGAGCATATAATAAGTCATCCACAGACACGCGTTTCGGCATTTCACGCCCCTTCAGTGTGGCTAAACACAACAGCTAACTCCGACCAGAAGCGAACCCAGATTGACTTTACACCTGTCCGATCCGTTAACCTCTAGACCATTGCCAGCTGCTGTTTAAGGAGTGGTGTTTTAACTCTTTTAAATACATACATCTGTGTATATACTTTACGATCACCAGATGAATAAAACAAAACGTCTTCGGCATAAAATAATCCAACAAAGGTTGACATGCCGTAAATTTCAACCAACCTAATACTAATAATTTTTTAGATAGATCTATTTTACCCTCTACATAGATTTTTAACAGGAGTTACCCGTCTGGGTAAGAGTGGACCCGTGAGTAGAAGCAACGAAAAAGTGTTCATATTCGCTAGAGCTTCAGAACAGGAGCCTCACCACCGGACGCAGCTTAGTGCTATCTCTTTGACCACACCCCTCTTTTTTTCATATTTCTTTTCAGTGTCCTTGGTATGACGTTAAACTGCATCTAATGGTGAAGTCCTAATTCTCGTGTTTTTCTATTTAATCTATAAATGGGACTCTAACAGGTACTACCAGTACGGGTCAGAGTTGACCTATAAGTAATTGTGACGAAGGGGTACTCCACACTACCCAGAGCTCCACAATTAGAAAATCATTATCAGTTAAACGTCATAACCCGAACATTAAGACCCTCAGGCACCGCCTTCTAGCACATATATGATAAAAGGGTTGGGGCTTGCCATAAAGGAAATAGGGTTGCGAAAAACATATAGGTGCTAGGACGTTTGTTTGTTTGTTTTGTTTTACGACATATGAACCTCAGTGGGTCATTTAATGCCGATAAAGTTTTGAAATAAATCAATTCTTAATGGATAATACAATTTTTTTATAAATACATTTTTCTATTTAACCCATAGATGGGACCCTAACAGGTACTACCACCGGTCAGAGTGGACCAGGGAGCAATGGTGAGTGAAGGGGTGCTCCACATCCCCAACCTCCAAAACTGGAAAACCTCACCATCAGATAGAGTTTAACGTCATTCCAGGCATGTAGACCCGGCAGCCACCGCCTTCTAGCCCCATTATGATAAAAAAGGGCGGGGATTGCCATATAGGGCATGGGTTGGGGAAATCATATGTGCTAGGGCTTGACTTGACAGCGATTGATCGGAGGGGGCCTCTCGACACGCCGTCTAAGCCCAAGATAGGGCCAAAGTGGAGTTTTGCATGTTCATGAACTTGCTCATGCCACCTGGGCTCGTATCCTTAAGCATCACGGGTTCCGCCACCCACAGCCAAACAGGTGGCCCCATTGGGGAGTCTTACCCCTTGCAGAGAGTGGCAGTCGGTGCATTCTAACGCCCAGACGAACAGGCGGGTGTAGGACGATAATCGGGCCGTTGATTGGAGGGGACCACTCTAAAACCGCTCTTTTAAGTAAGTAAGGGCCAAGTAACAGTCATAGCTGCTAAGCACAAAGTGTTTCCATCCTTAAAGCATCAAGGTCACCACCCACGACAACAGGTAGCCCCATTAGGGTGAAATTTTATATTGGAGAGTTAAAGAAATTTAAGAAAATGCAATCCCAAAATTTTGAATTTGTTCTAGGACATATAAAACTTATTAGCTCACATCAATATCTTCCTCATACGCAACACACGTATATATATATATATATATATATATATATATATAATATATTATATATAGTATCCCATCCTCCTTATCCCATATAATATATATATATATATAATATATATATACAAATCTATGGAATCATAGGAAACTAATAGCGTGGAACAACATTCTGCTCAAACAGTCGCGATTTTAAGATACTAACACACCAATTTTTTCATGCAACTCAAGTTCGTATCGTTCTCATGCTGGCACGAAATGAAATTGTTATCTATTCGATTTTGTTGCCCAAATATATTTCTGCTGGATTTTCAGCCCCCGCAATAACCAGGGACTACACACACAGACACACACACACACAAATCACACACACACAGATATTATTTTTATATAGATATATAAATTTTCAAATAAAGAAAAACATAACAAACTTCATGTTGAAAGTTTATAAATATTGCTCCTGTATATAATTGATTTATTAGTTCATTATACATTGAGACTCTCTTAGGGATTTATAAAAATATTGTATTAGTCCTTAGTTGACTACTAAACATACAGTATTTCGATGTCCAAATAGAATCATCCCTTACTACCAGTCATATTTGGATATATTTTCCCACACACAACACACACACAATATATATATATATAATATAATTATATATATATATATATAACTTTATAGATACCGACCACTGTTATAGTTTTGTCATTACACACGCACACATCTAATTTCATAATATCATATATTATATATATATATATATATATATATATATAATATATATATAATTATATACGTGTAATATTATGAAAAAAATTGAAAAATACAATTTCATAAACGAGTAATGTTTATATCGCCTACGCTGTTTTCGATTTGTTTCAATAGATCTCATCAGACAAAACACTGAGCGTAGGCGAAATAAACATTACTCGTTTATGAACTTGTGTTTTCAATTTTTCTCAATAATAACATAATAGTAGATTCACTTCCACTTTTTTCCTCACAATATATATACATATTATATGATTATATTGTAATGGGCTACCCGTTGCATGTTTTAAGGTGGAATTCTGGTGATGAGCTGCAAACTTTGTGCCTTACTGCAGGTCACGTCAATTACGGCATGAAGGTTCCCGACTCGTGCAAAAACACCCAAGAGGCCGGGAGCAGATTAGACGAATGTATATAAAATTAAAAGTGAGACAACAGTCTTGAAAAATCTAATTATACAAATTTTATGCATCTCATATCTTGGACGGGTTCTAGTTTATTATATATTAACCATTTTGGTTGTATAATCAAAATTTAATTTCTTGTACAATTCCCAGTTGATGGTCTTCCCCCAATCATGGAATACAATGTAAATCGTGGTAGTAATAATTGTTCTACCCTAGGAAACAAAACAAGAATAACGTTGGCAAAAGAGCAGATTAATTGACGTTTCGTAAGTAGTATTTAGTGAAGTTATACGGTCCTGACAAAGACTGACCGTTTCTTTACTGGGGTGTAATAATCGATTGTGGGAGTGGTAGTATCTGTTAGGTCCCATCTATAGTTAAATTATAAAAAATATGTTTAAAACAAAAATTATACAATTTTTATGCGTCTCATTCTCGAGAAGGTTCTAGTTTATATATATATATACCATTTGGTTGTATAATCCAAAATTAAATTCTTGCACAATTCCCAGTGGATGACCTTTTCCCCAATCATGGGAAACCAATGTAAATCGTATGTTAGATAATTGTTAAAGCTCTAGGAAACAGAATGGCGTCGGCAAATCGAGAATATTATTTAACGTTTCGTAATAGGTATATTTAGTAAAGTCAATACGGAACCTGACAAAAGACTGACCGTTTCTTTACTGGGGGTGGGTGGTAATAGTCGACTGTGAGTGGGTTGGGGGGTATTTATGCGTTGATACTTATGTGCGATAAACAAGTAATAGGTGTCAAAAAGGTATTTTACATCTGTCATCACATAATAAATGTTTGGTTGGGTCATGAGCAAGAGATTGCATTACTATAGGTTCATACTAACACTACATTCCCTATAAATATACCTGCATTTGTACAGATATATATCTTCTCGTACATACACACACACACACACACACACACACCACACACACAACACAACACATATCTTCTCGTACACATACACACACACACAACAACACCACACACACATCTTCTCGTACATACACACACACGCGCACACACACAAAAACTCAACACTACCTGCATTTGTACAGATATATTCTCGTAAATACACACACGCATACACACAAACTCATATATACATACATCTGGAAAGAGAGAGAGAGAGAGAGAGAGAGAGAGAGAGAGAGAGAGAGAGAGAGAGAGAGAGAGAGAGATCAGTGTGTATATACATAAAACATATTCAAACATACACACACACACACCCATATATATATATATAAATATATATATGTATATTTGTGTGTGTGTGTGTGTGTGTGTGTGTATGTGTGTGTACCACATTACGTGGTGTAATGTTTAGAAAGCTAGATTTGCAAACCATTGTTAGTGAGTTCTATTCTCATTAGACGCCCCATACTTCTTTCCTTGTGCCACATCTAAGTTAAGTTTAATAACTATATATATTATATATATATATATATATATAATATATGTGGTGTGTGTGTGTGTGTGTGTGTGCGTGCGTGTGTGTCTGTGTGCGTGTATCTGTGTCTGTGTGTGTAACATAAAACACATTCAAACACACATATATATGTATGTGTATGTGTATGTGTATATATAATTAGCTAGCCATCAGTTTGCATATACGTAATATACAACCATAATACATATACACACACACACATACGTACATATATATATATATGTGTGTATGTGTGTGTGTGTGTGTGTGTGTGTGTGTGTGTGTGAGATAGAGAAGAACAACCTATGCGGCAAACATTATATATATGCATATATATATAGATATATATGTGTGTCTGTGTGCGTGTGTATCATTCACCCCCACACGTATATATATATATATATATATATATATATATATATATATATATATGTTGTGTTAAACTGTACAGACAATTCTTGTCGGACGAGTTTTTGTTCGATCCTTTCTAATTTTCGGGCCATCTTTTTGGTGTCAGGGTGGAACTGGTGTGACAGGTTTCATTACGAAGATGCTACCAAAATACACTTATTTTAATATATATATATATATATATATATATATATATATATATATATAGGTGAATGATATGAAGTATTTTTCGGTAGGATTCAACCAAATTGGTGAACTCAAATTGGAGAACTCAAGCGTGAATATATAAAAGTTTTGCGTACATACATATGAATATCTGTATATGCGATTTGAAGATATCAGATATGAAGAGGCTGACAAGGTCGAAATAAAATTTATATATCTGCACGTAAACACACACACACCAACACACACACACACACACACACACACATACACACACTAACTCAACACTACATTCCCTATAAATATACCTACATTTGTACATATATATATCTGCTCGTAAACACATACACACGCACACATACACCATATATATATCTGGAGAGAAGAGAGAGAGAGAGAGAGGAGAGAGGGAAAGAGAGAGAAGAGAGAGAGAGAGAGAGAGAGAGAGAGAGAGAGAGAGAGAGAGAGTCATCAGTGTGTATATACATAAAAAAAATAAATTAAGGTTTATATATATAACTCTAATAATCCAAGCGTTGACATGTCGTAAAACTCAACCAACCAATCAACCAACCAACCAAAGAATTATTTTGGTAATGTGGAGCACAATTCGACATAAAATAACCCAAGGGTTGATATGCCGTAAAATAAAACCAACCAACCAACCAACCAACCAACCAACCAAGCTGTCCATCTGCATATTAAATTACCCAATTGTCATTCAGTGAGATCATCTAGTGGATCGTTATCTTTAATATTTGGCATTTGAGTTTAAAATGAACAATAGAATACAAAAACCTTGGAATGACGCAATGCTTTCAAACACTGGTTGCCGATACTAGTGTCCTTTCATAGCAATGTGAAAGGCTCTACTTAACATTTCTCTTCAGCATATTCCACCATAAATAATCTTGATACTAACTGGATTTGTCAACGAGTACAGAGCAAAATGGAAAAGAATGAGAGAAAAAATTATAAAAATGCCGACAACGACATAAAAATGAACGAAAGTAGGTTTAAATTTTTGGGTTCTTTCTTTTGGAATTTGAGATTGAAAATTTTGTTTCTTCGTTCAAACAAACAAGAAAGGATACTTGTACTAAAATTTAAAAAGGTCTCGTCGATGGCATGCCAGGACTCTTTTTGAGAATTCTAGCGGTTATTAACCTAGTCGGGTTTGTTTCGATTCTTGCTCTGATTTCCAATTAATCCAGACTTTTCCCCAAACATTTGGTGTCTGTTTCATTATAAACGAAAACAACAACAAAAAGGATAAAAGGATAAAAACAAGTTTCTTTTTTGTTCTTAACGTTTTTAGTAGGTTTTTTTTTCGTATTATACACTTTAAATATCACCAGGGTTGGGTTTTTAGCAAAAATAATGAAGATAATTAAAAAATAAAATTTAAGTGATAACAGCATAGAATTTCTTTTGCATTCAAGATTTTAAATAGTAGACAATAGTTTTATTTACTGGAGTCTGAGTGACAACAGGTCTCCTCTGGTCTCCAGGACTTTTCTGAGTATTCTGATTTCAATGAATGGTCTCAATTCTTCACACCAGTGTTATCTGATGATCTTTTACTGGAGTCTGAGTGACAACAGGTCTTCTCTGGTCTCCAGGACGTTTCTGAGTATTCTGATTTCAATGAATGGTCTCAATTCTTCACACCAATGTTAGCTGATGGTTTTTCACTGGAGTCTGAGTGAAAGCAAGTCTCCTCAGGCCTCCTGGACTCTTCTAGCCGATCTTAACAGTGCTGTAGTTTGGGTGGTCTTGATTCTTCTTCTGATTTCCAATTCACTCAAATTATTATTATTTTCATCATTATTATCATTATTGTTAATATTATTATTATTATTATTATTATTATTATTATTATTATTATTATTATTATTATTGTTACGTTCAGATGTAACACACACACACACACACACACACACACAACACACACACAGAATTTACATTTTTGCATTTCATTTTGGGTTAATTGGGCGGTTTCATTTTTAACCAGAGGTTGTTGCAAGATGATTAAGGTTGTACAATTAAGGAACACGAGTATTAATATATATGCTAGCAGGGCCTGTGGATATACCACAATATGTTAATTTAATTATTACAACGTTTAATATGTTTACTTAAGAGCTATTGCGAAATAGTTCAATATGTAAGAAGTATAATAATCTTGATTTAACTCTCACTCTATTTTCCTTCTTTTCATCTTTTAATCATGTTCGATTAAAACAGATTAGCGTTATCACTTCCACATGCGCACTCCATCTCTCTATCTTTACCCTATTCTCTTTCTTTATTTCTTATATTTTTTCTGTGTAGCATTTCCTTTTTCTTCCCTTTCTTTCTTTATGATAAAAACGGAATGGTCCATTATTTAGCCCAGGTGACGACACTCGCAAGAAATAAGAATCTGACGCAAAAGCAACACCAGATAATCAGGATTTACATTTTTGTATTCAATCTTGGACAATTTGAACTCAATTCTAACCAAGAGGGTGTTACAAGATGATAATTAAGGAACACGAATATTAATATATAGACAAGCAGGACCTCTGGATATACCACAGTATGTTGATTCAATTATTGCAACGTTTTATATGTTTACTTAAGAGCTACTGCTAAATAGTTCAATATGTAAAAAATGTAATAATCTTAATTTAATTCTTTCTTACTTTTTCTTTCGTTCCTTCTTTTAATCATTTCATTATACTCATTATCAAGCAACACCAGATAATCAGGATTTACAATGTTGCATTTCATCTTGGACGATTTGGACTCAATTCTAACCAGAGGGTGTTGCAATATGATAACGGTCGTACTTTTTAGGAACACGAGTATTAATATATAGATAGCCTGATTTAAGGTGTTTGGGGGGATCGAACTCTCCATACAGACTTAACCCTCTAGCTCTTGCGCTACGGTGAGGTTGCTGATCCAGCCGACTATGACTAAATACGTGACATAAAAAAAGAATAAACAAGGTAGTTGAATCCAAACATTCCTGAACGTATATCTATTTTCTTTATGTTACTTTTCTGTATATATATAATATATAATATATATATATATATATATATATATATATATATATATATATATATATATATATATATATATATATATATTATATATATATATATATATATATATATATTTACTGCTGAGCATATATATATATATATATACCTCAGGCAGTATATATATAAATATATATATATATATATATATATATATATATATACCTGAGGCAGTATATATTATATATATATATATATATATATATATATAATTTACTGCCTGAGATAAGAGTCTTTATTTCACGTTGTGTCAACCTTTTGTGTGTTGTAACGAGTTGTGTTGATTGCAAGCAAAGATGTACAGGAATCAGATTTCAACTTTAAGGTCCCATTATTTTTATTTTTTATCTTTTATTTTTACGCCATTTAATCCACGTTTTTCCCGATTTTTTCCTTCCGTTCCGGACTGTTAATTCTCTTATGGACAGAAAACAATTTTCATTCAAAGACAAAAAAACAAAGAAAACAAAGAAAGAAAAAAAGAAAAAAAGAAAGAAAGAAAAACATTCGATTTAAGATAAAACGTTCTATTGCTCTGTAATCCAAGTAATACCATGTTATATAGAATAATAATACTGATATGTGAGCCAATCGTTTTCTCTCCCTCTCCACCTCACTCTCTGTCTCTGTCTGTCTGCCTGTCTGTCTGTCTCCACCTCTCTCTCTCTCTCTCTCCTATATATATATATATATATAATATATATATATATATATATATATATATATATAATGGGAATGACTTACTGGTAAAAGTTATTGAGTTAATCCCAATACTTGGTTGATACAAGTATTAATCGGATAAGTCAGTGTTATAACAAATATAAAGTGCTCAATACGTTAGTAGAGCGGATTTAGTGTTATAGTGTGTACGGGAATAACCTACTCGAGTAGTTTATTTATATACACACTGTACTACTATATATATATATATATATATATATATATATATATATATATATAATATATATGTGTGTGTGTGTGTGTGTGTGTGTGTTTGTCCAAATCTATCTATCTATCAATCACAGACCGTCCATACGTGTGCATTAGCATGTGTATGCGTGTGGGTTAGCATGTGTGTGCGTCTAGGTGTGCATGGGCATGTGTATATGCGTTATCATGTGTGTGTATGTGTGTAGTGGTGTGTGTGTGTGTGTGTGTGCAAGTGTTCTTGTTTGTGTGTGCATATGTGTGTTCATGCATGCAGGTTGTGAGGGCATTAGCATGTGTGTGCATGTGTATATGTTTGCGTGTGCATGTGAGTGTGTGTGTGTGTGAGTGTGTTTGCATGTGTGTGTGTGTGTGCTTATGAATATATGTGAGTGTCTTAGCATGTGAGTACGTGTATACGTGTGTACGTGTGCAAGTGAATGCATTAGCATGTTCGTATGATATATCTACATTTGATTATTTTTCTCCGTAGGTTGGAGGTATTGACGCACACTACACTTAATTTAAAAGATTGGACCCTTCTTCATTCATATACGTGATGACAGATAGAATAGATGACAGGAACCCACCTGAACCATTGAAGATAATAACTTGTATCATGATGATCTGCGCCGGTCATCAAAATAAAGAGATTGTGGTTGCTGCCAAATAATCCAGGCACACTGTAAAAACAAACAGGCATGAACTGGAGAATTGCAATGGAGACTACGAGGCTGTGGCTAGAAGAAAGCAACATAACAGACAATCTGACTGCGTTCGTACAGCAGAATTCCTCGAAAATCAGCAGAGAGTGTATCATGTGTGTGCTCGTGTTTAGCATGGAATAGTCTTCTTGTGATCGCAAATTCAGCTTCGCTCAGGCGTAGGGATAAAAGTAATTGTAATTGCTTTCAAATTATTAATATATTATAACATACTTAACAATGCTTCAAGCAAATTACCAATTACTTTTATCCCTACGCCTGAGCGAGGCAGAATTTGCGATCACAAGAAGACTATTCCAACTATCAGAAGGACGTGCTAAAATGGGCTGCCGAATTCCAAATAGAACATCCAGATAACACTGGTTCCCTAGCACTCCTAGATAAGACAGAAATAACATCTTTTTGTTTTTATTTTTATACGCATTGTAATTGCCTTCAAATTATTAATATTATATATATATATATATATATATATATATATATATATATATATATATATATTTTATGGGGGTTATATCGCCAACGGTACTCAGAGGGAAATTTTTATCGACAACAGTACACAGATGTATCGACACTTTTATCGCCAACGGTACACATAGCAATTTTTTTGTCAGCAACGATTTGCTCTGTAATCCAAGTAATACCATGTTATATAGAATGATAATACTGATATGTGAGCCAATCGTTTTCTCTCCCTCTCCACCTCACTCTCTGTCTCTGTCTGTCTGCCTGTCTGTCTGTCTCCCACCCTCTCTCTCTCTCTCTCCCTATATATTATATATAATATATATATATATATATATATATATATAATGGGAATGACTTACTGGTAAAAGTTATTGAGTTAATCCCAATACTTGGTTGATACAAGTATTAATCGGATAAGTCAGTGTTATAACAAATATAAAGTGCTAAATACGTTAGTAGAGCAGATTTAGTATTACAGTGAGTATGGAAATAACCTACTTGAGTTTCACCATGAGGAGCTTCATGAAGATCCTTATGGTGAAACTTGAGTAGGTTATTTCTGTACAGACTGTTATGCTATATATATATATATATATATATATATATTATATATATATATATCTTATTATAATGGAGATTATGTGTTTGTTTGTGTGTAACCGAAACTATATCACTACTCAAGTCACTATCCATTTAGTTATTATACATCCCATTCTCCATGAATCATTTTTATTTAAGCCTCAATTATTAATAAAATTGTTTTTCATTATTAATACTGCTGGCCACATCTACATACTAATAACATGCAATTGTATTTATATGTACAACGAATTGCGGTTTACAGTGTGAACGGCAAGCCTAATTTGCATATTGATATTTAAAATTTGATTTTAATAAATATGTGCTTAGTATTATTGATTTCTAATGATTTGATTTTATCTTAATGAATATGAGCAAAAATCTCGGAGACAAATCTTAAAAGAAATCAATGAATAAAAAGAAATAACTGTAATTTTATTCTTTACTTCCTAATTTAACTAAATAGTTAAATTAGAAAGGTTTAGCCAGGAAAGACAGAGGTGATGGAAGAGGAAGCTACAGCTGTTATATTTTTCGATTATACCCCTCTCTGTTTCAAATCATTTTATCTGCATTCTTATTTAGTTTCTTTAGACTTTCTAATTTAATATAATATTTTATGACATTAATACTTGCACCCGGAGGGTGCATATATTTGCTAGTATATATAATAAATGAAATGACTTACCGGTAAAAGTTATTGAGTTAATCCCAATACTTGGTTGATACAAGTATTAATCAGATAAGTCAGTGTTATAACAAATGTAAAGAGCTCAATACGTTAGTAGAGCGGATTTAGTGTTATAGTGTGTACGGGAATAACCTACTCGAGTAGTTTATTTATATACACACTGTACTACTATATATATATATATATATATATATATATATAATATATGTGTGTGTGTGTGTGTGTGTGTGTGTTTATCCAAATCTATCTATCTATCAATCACAGACCGTCCATACGTGTGCATTAGCATGTGTATGCGTGTGTGCGTTAGCATGTGTGTGCGTCTAGGTGTGCATGGGCATGTGTATATGCGTTATCATGTGTGTGTATGTGTGTATGTGTGTGTGTGTGTGTGTGCAAATGTTCTTGTGTATGTGTGCATATGTGTGTTCATGCATGCAGGTGTGTGGGCATTAGCATATGTGTGCATGTGTATGTGTGTGCGTGTGCGTGTGAGTGTGTGTGTGTGTGTTGAGTGTGTTTGCATGTGTGTGTGTGTGTGCTTATGAATATATGTGAGTGTCTTAGCATGTGAGTACGTGTGTACGCGTGTACGTGTGCAAGTGAATGCATTAGCATGTTCGTATGATATATCTACATTTGATTATTTTTCTCCGTAGGTTGGAGGTATTGACGCACACTACACTTAATTCAAAAGCTTGGACCCTTCTTTATTTATATTCGTGATGACAGATAGAATGGATGACGGGAACCCACCTGAACCATGGAAGAGAATAACTTGTATCATGATGATCTGCGCCGGTCATCAAAATAATGAGATTGTGGTTGCTGCCAAATGATCCACGCGCACTGTAAAAACAAACAGGCACGAACTGGAGAATTGCAATGGAGACTACGAGGCTGTGGCTAGAAGAAAGCAACATAACAGACAATCTGACTGCGTTCGTACAGCAGAATTCCTCGAAAATCAGCAGAGAGTGTATCATGTGTGTGCTCGTGTTTAGCATGGAATAGTCTTCTTGTGATCGCAAATTCTGCTTCGCTCAGGCGTAGGGATAAAAGTAATTGTAATTGCTTTCAAATTATTAATATATTATAACATACTTAACAATGCTTCAAGCAAATTACCAATTACTTTTATCCCTACGCCTGAGCGAGGCAGAATTTGCGATCACAAGAATACTATTCCAACTATCAAAAGGACGTGCTAAAATGGGCTGCCGAATTCCAAATAGAACATCCAGATAACACTGGTTCCCTAGCACTCCTAGATAAGACAAAAATAACATCTTTTTGTTTTTATTTTTTATACGCATTGTAATTGCCTTCAAATTATTAATACATTATAATATATATATATTATATATATATATATATATATATATATATATATATATTTATGGGGGTTATATCGCCAACGGTACGCAGAGGGAAATTTTTATCGACAACAGTACACAGATGTATCGACACTTTTATCGCCAACGGTACACATAGCAATTTTTTTGTCAGCAACGATTTGCTATCGAAAATGTATCGTAAATGGTAGTAATTAAGTGTAACAATGTATATAATTACCAACCCCTGCACACGGGCAGGATGTGACATAAGGTTAATTTTTAAGTGGAGTTTTACAGGTTTTCCTTCTCCTAGATTGGTTACCTGGCCAAGGTTAAAGAGTCTAGTCCTATTATTTACCCATAGCTGGAGGGAGATTAGTTGGATTCGTATTTTTCCCCCCAATGGTATTAACGCTATGTGAAATGTAGACACCTTTATCTAGGATTTAAACTCGAGGCGACGAGTCTATTTCCTACGACTCTAACCATTACATCACGCGCCTCCATTGTGGCTGGAGTCAGAAGAGACAGATTCGAGCCTTTCTTTATTGAAACACAAGCATGTGTGTGTGCCTTCGCATATGAGTGCGTGCGTACGTGTGCGGGTGAATGCATTTGTGCGTACGCGTGTGTGTGTGTGTGTGCGCGCACGCGTATGTGTGTATGTGTGTGTGAGTGTGTATGCGCGCACGTGTATGTATGTATGCGTGTGTGTGTGTGTGCACGCGCGTGTGTATGTGTGTGTTTGTGTGTGTGAGTGTGTATGCACGCACGTGTGTATGTTGTGTGCGTGTGTGTGTATACGTGTGTGTGTGTGCGTATACGTGTGCGTGTGCACATGTATGTATGTATGTGTGTGTTTGTGTGTGTGCGTGTGTGTGTGTATGTGTGTGTGAGTGTGTATGCGCGCACGTGTATGTCTGTGTGTGCATGTGTGCGTTAGTGCGTAACATAGAATCATTGACTTTTGACAGCCCAGTCCGATCGTGTCGAGTTGATAAAAAAAGGTCCCCTGTCAACCTTACCCCCCCCCTTTCTCAGCCCCTTTTATCCCCCCCCACCTACACAACGAATGTCAGTTAATCGGACCCCGTCAAAAGATTTACTGAATAGTAACAACTAACGAGAAGGTCACCCCCCCTTTTTTTTTTGCTCATCCCCTCCAAAAAACAAAAAACAAAAAATGACACGTACAAATTCCAGACGTTTGTTCCAAGGCGCATAAATACTGACATTTTTTTTGTTCCCTAATCACGTGTTTAACCCGACAGTAACAACAACTCCCCCCCCCAACCGGTCATCTGATTGCTTGTGTTTCAATAAAGAAAGGCTCGAACCTGTCTCTTCTCACCCCCAACTATACAACTCTGTCCGCTAGGGCTTAAGAATACACTGACTGCACTTTTGTAGAGGGGTAAACCCCCCTCCCAAATGGGCCACCCGTTGATCACTACTAGCACAAGAAGGAAATGAGGAGGATGAAAGAAGACTAGTCTTAGAAGAAGAAGAAGAAGAAGAAGAAGAAGAAGAAGAGAAGAAGAAGAAGAAGAATATCAACAACAACAACAACAACAATTATAGGAAGAAAGAGGGAGAAATTATATAGGGAATGACAAGAAGAGAAGAAGAAGAAGAAGAAAAAGAAGAGAAGAAGAAGAAGAAGAAAAAGAAGAGAAGAATATCAACAACAACAACAACAAATTATAGGAAGAAGAGGAGAATTATACAGGGAATGACAAGAAGAGAAGAAGAAGAAGAAGAAGAAGAAGAAGAAGAAGAAGAAGAAGAAGAAGAAGAAGTGTTTTTTTATTTATTTAACTGCATATCTAACTGTATATAGGTTATCTAATGCCAAAATGTGATAATAATTTATATACAATTATGAAGCTTCAAGTAACTATTTCTATTTAATGATAATAATAATTTGTCTGCACTCAGTTATATAGTATCAAGTATTCCTATCAAATGCAAATAATTTGCTGACAATTATATGGCATCAAGTATTCCTAATACAAACAATTTGCACACAATTATATAGTATCAATCAGGTTAGTCTGCTTCTCTGTGAGTTCCTTCTTTCTTCGTTTTTAGTCATAGAAACAACACTGTCTACTAATCTCAAATCTAATCTGATCCGGAATGGAAGTACCTGTTAGGGCCCTATCTATGGGTTATATAGAAAAAATAAGTTTAAAAAAATGTTTAGAAAATATTGAAGGTTATTTGATGCTATTTTCATCAAACAATGATGCAAGTAAAAGATCTAATTTTTGGTATCAGTATTCAATATAGTGACACACAACTTTCACATAGATGGACAATTTGATATTTTTAAAAAGTGAAAAATCGAACTACCCTATTGTCCAATAATCAGCATCAGATGCATTTTAATGTCATATACAGGACACCCCTTTTGGGGGGTGTCTTCACTCTCTGCAGTGGATACTGGCTACCTATTATAAGCCCCGTCGACAGAGAGATTATTTGTTGGTTGGTGTTGGTTGGCTGGTTGGTTGGTTGGATTTTACCTTTGTTGGGTTATTTTGTGCCGCAGACATTTTGTTTTATTAATTCGTGATGGATATTCAAATTTTTTTAAACACATTTAAAAAAAAATTTTTTTCCTATTCAACCCATAGATGGTACCTTAACAGGTACTACCACTTTCGTTCAGTGTGGACCTGGGAGTAATTGCGATGAATAGGTAAATAAAAGTAAGTGAAGTCGACGCCTATTGTCAGTACCAGCCAGACAGCTCTAGACCAGGGAGATTGTATTTGCGTCCGAGGTGCAGTGCCCACCTACCATCAGCTCCCCAGTTTACCGCACTGATCCCTGTGCTACTCATACGCTGAGTTGGCGAGGGCCGGTATTAAAACCAGAACCTTGTGGTTCCGAGCCGGGTAATCGACACTAAAAAGCGTCGGGGTTTGATATGAAGACAATAGGGTTGGGACAATCATATAGGTAGTAAGGTTTGAAGTGATCAGCCGATTGATCGGATGGTGCCTCTCCGACCGCCCGTCTCGTCTAAGAACCACATATAATGGGGTTTTAAATAAACAACTAAAAATAACCTAAAAGCTTAATATCACATAAAATCATAAAACTCCCCACTGATTCAGCTCACTCAGTAGAGCATTTGCCTCTGAATCGCAAGGTTTCAGTCTCGATACAAGTCTCCGCCAATTTGGCGCATGAGTAGCACAACTTCGGTAATCGGTACAGTGGGAGACTGGCGGTTGGTGTAGCGTACCAGCTCAGACACAAAAACAATCTCCCTGGTCTACTGCTTGTGAAAACGGGATAGACACATCGCTGTCCAGCTGATACCAACAACAGGTCACTCTGCTAACAGTAATTACTTATTTCATAAATATTTTCAGGTTGAGAAATGCAAACCATATTGAATTTTTGAAAATGGTGGACTGTAAAAATATAAATAATATTTATTCAAATTATTATTCATTAATTATTATTATTATTATTATTATTATTATTAAATTATTATCTATTCAATTATTAGACTATTATTATTATTAATATTATTATTAATTATTATTAAATTATTATTATTATTAAATTATTATCTATTCAATTATTAGACAATATTATTATTATTAAATTATTATTAATTATTATTAAATTATTATTATTATTAAATTATTATCTATTCAATTATTAATTATTATTATTAATATATTATTATTATATTATTTATTATTATTATTATCTATTCAATTATTAGATATTATTAATTATTATTATTATTATCTATTATTATTAATTATTATCTATTCAATTATTAGATTATTATTATTATTATTATTATTATTAATTATTATTAAATTATTATTATTATTAATTATTATCTATTCAATTATTAGATCATTATTATTATTATTAAATTATTATTCAATTATTATTATTATTATTATTATCTATTCAATTATTTATTATTAATCTATTATTATTAACACAGGCCACTCTGCTAACATTAATTACTTATTTCATGAAATATTTTCAGGTTGAGAAATGCAAACCATATTGAATTTTTGAAAATTGTGCAACTGTAAACAGTGCTTCATATTACCAACTTCGTAAGCAATATTCACCTTAGTCATTGGATAAGCTTCGGACTAATTCATGATTTAAGCTCAACTAATTTTTTTCGTAAATATAGACTCAAACACGAAATGTAGAGTAAATATCATTTTTATCTCACGAAAATATTTCTTTTTTTAAATTTACCAACACCTCCGCACGGCTAACAAGTGACTCCATGGGGGATTCTACCCCTCTGCAGACGTGCAGTCGGTGTATTCTACAGCCCCAACCGACAGGGCGTAGAGATTATTTGTTGTATATCAAAGGGCCGGGTTAGCTTAGTCGGTAGAGCGTTCGGCTAGAAACCACAAGTTCCTAGTTCGATACCGGCCCACGCCAACTCAGCGTATGAGTAGCACAGGGATCTGTGTGGTAAAGTAAAGAGCTGATGGTAGCGTGGTGCCCCACCTCAGACGCAAAACAATCTCTCTATCGCTAGTGAAAAGGGATATACTCCCTCGCTGATTGGCTGATACCGACTTTAGGCCGACCCGACGACTTTACTTTTTTTTATATCAATGTTAGATTGTACACGTGTTTTCGACGGCACTTCTGGTATTTTAACTTTAGTTGTAATTTCATACGTTGTAACGTTTTGACTTTTATAATTACTAATATTGGCTAACATTCATCAGAACCGCCTTCCTTTGCTTCGGTGCCGATCTCAGATAAGATTGGAAAACCGATCCGCTCTAATCTAATATCCCCCGTAGTCATCTATCAGCCTGTATATATTTACAACCACCCCCCTCTATTTATTTAGTAAAAATGATACTACTAAATTCTTTCGTCGCCCTGTCGGCGGGTGTTAGTAGCTAAACTAAATCTGATGGCGAGGCTCCAGTTCTGCAGTTCTGCGAAGTGAGGAGTACCGTTTCATGGAACAATAAGCACCCAGCTGGGAGCTGTTTTGAAAGAACACCTTTTGCTTTTCACCATAACACCCAGGTTGTTTGTTTACAAACAACAGACAATTTTTTTTGGATTAGAATTTCACTGTAAGATTTTTAAAAAAGTTTGTTCATGTATATTTACAACCCAAAGGCAGTTTTTATACTAAAATAGTTTTCGATTTTAATAAAAAAAAGAAGTTATTTCATTTGTTGTTAATTCAATAGGATTTTTTTAAATTATAAAACTTTAAACGAAAGATATGTTTTTTATTTAAAAAATGTTTTTGTTTAATCAGAAGAGAAATGTAGATATGTTTATTTAAATGAAAATATTTTTTATTTACAAAATATCTTTTTATATCTATATAAATAAAAGGATATTGTTCGGAAATGGTATCACACAATCATAAAGTTTATTTTCTATGCGCCTTTTGTACCGCAACCGGAAGTGTGCAGTGAAAAGCAAAAGGTGTTCCTTTTGATGCGGCTCCCAGCTGGGGTGCCTATTGGATACTTGGTCCCCGTTTCATTGCCGTAACTCCTATGCCACCTCTCACCCGTTGGACTCTTCAGAGAGATTTCTCTGTCGCTGAGTATTCTAGATGTTTCAAGAAACGGAAGTTCAAGCCCTGAGTTTTGAACAATGATGACATAACACTGAATTTATGTACTTATCAATGTTTACTCTGAAGCCACTCTGACTCAACACCATGAAGCTAAGAGGTCTAGAAGAAAGCAGCGGCAACAAAGCACCGGCAAATCAACATCTTCAGGGACAACCTTCACATGCGACATTTGTGATCGAGAATGTTTTTCGAACATTAGACTTCACAGTCACAGTAGGCGCTGTAACTTCATATTATAGTCTTCCGAGACTGCAATGCTAATGACTTTTCAATTTACAGTAACAAAGTTTTTATTTAATCAATAATTTGTCTTAGAAAACAATTTTTCTCTTAAAAAATCTATTTCGGGTGAGAAATATTAACAAAAATCAATCGATAATGTCACAAAAATGCAATCGATTTTGTCAGATCTTTTAAAAATCAACTTAGCATAGAAACCTGATCAGGAAGAAACGGGTGTCATTTTCGGATTCAGTGGTACAAAAAAAAATTGCTTTATGTTGGGAATTGACTTGATATAAGGCTTCAAAGATCCCTTAATTATGCCTTAAAAAGCACTTATTTTCGTGAAAATTTAAGGTGGCGATTTTATTGGCATTTCTGGTAGATTTCGATGCGTAGATTAAAATGGTGATAAAGAAATTGCTTTATGTTGGAAATTAATGGAGATATGAGGCTTCAAATATCCCCTAGTTATTCTTTAAAAAGCACATATTTTCGTTAAAATTTTAAGATGTCTATTTGTTACATAATTGTTAGTATCCTAATACTTATGTACAGTTAGTGTAGAAACCAAAATGGCTGTTATAAGTTACAGCCGGCGGCCTTGAGGACGATGTCATAGAGGATTGAGTGACACGGGTTTACCTCATCTTGATCCCCTTCCGGTGGATACCGTAAGAATCGGTACTCTTCCACTCTTCCGGTTTAGATTAGAAAGGGTTAGTTAGTATTGGCCAAAACCACGGAGCGAGTAAGTCGCGTTAAGCGCACTGCCGACTCAATCTGCGCAGGTGTCTGGTGGGGATTTCGGAATAAAATATGATCTAAAGCAAATCGAAGTCTTGGGTTATTATCTAAAAACTACCAATGACCCAGGGCTTATGATAGATGAGAAATCCCCAATGGAAGACCAGACACGAAGTCCCCAAGACGAAGTCCAGACGCTAGAAGATACCAAAGACGATCAGAAGAATAAGAACATAATATACGAAAAGATGAGCAGAAGAGGAATAAAGAGAGTATACAACATATACGTTTATTGGTATACAACATATTTCATTGGCTTTTCTTGTGGATTTCGATGCGTAGAATTCATTAATGCCAAAGAAAGCGCTCGATTTGAAGAATTGGCGGTGATATGAGCCCTTTAAACCCCCCTTATATTGCCTTAAAATCACCAATTTCAGAAAAAGTTTAGGTGTCGATTTTATTGTCTTTTCTAATATATTTCGAAGAGTCGATTAAATGATGTCAAAGATAATAGTATTTGGTAATTTGCCTTGAAGAAGTGTTAAGTATGTTATTATTTATTAATGATAGGAAAGCAATTACAATGCGTATAAAATAAAAATAAAAAGATGTTTAATCTTACGATTTCAAAGTAACTTTATCATCAGAGACGTTTTCAGAAATGAACGCGTTTTTGTGTCGTTAAAAAAAACACACAAAAACGCATCCATTTCTGAAAACGTCTCTGATGAGAAGTTACTTTGAAATCGATAAGACTAAACATCTTTTTATTTTTATTTTATACGCATTGTAATTGCTTTCCTATCATTAATAAATAATAATGATATCAATTTGGGGAATTGGCAGAGATATGAGGGTTCAAAGGTCCACTAATTATGAATTAAAAAGCACACATTTTCGTAAAAATTTTAGGTGTCGATTAACTAAACCTAAATCATTTGAAAAAAAAACCTTAAATAATTTACCAAAAAAGTTTTGTGTGGCCCAATGTAATCTATATGGATTAAGGTATTACTAAAACAAATAATTTGCAAGCTATTATATGGTTTAAGGTAACTGTCGTACAATACATCTTGTGGATGCGTACAAGGTGGTCGTCAGTAACGAAAAGTAGTATCGGTTAGTTAACAACAAGTGGAATAACGCAGAACAAGAACAGAAGAGAAGAAAAAAGTTAACTAATAAAAAAGAGTTAGAAAAAGAAAAAAAGAAAGAAAGAAAAAAAGAAGATAGGCACCAAACAAAAGAAGAAAAAGAAAGAAAGAAAGAAGGATATAGACGAGGTGAAAAAAGAAGAAAACTTTAAGAGAAGGGAAGAAAAAAAAGGGAAGAAAATATGAAAAAGATGAATATCAAACAAAAAAGAGAAAGAAGCAAAGAAAGAAAGAAAGAAAGAAAGAAAGAAAGAAAGAAAGAAAGAAAGAAATAGACAACGTGAAGAAGAAGAAAACTTTAAGACATGGGAAGGAAAAAAGAAAGAAAGAAAACATGAAAAAGATAAATATCAAACAAAAAATAGAGAAAGAAGAAATGAAAGAAAGAAAGAAAGAAAGAGATAGAAAACGTGGAAAAGAAGAAAACTTAAAGACAAGTGAAGAAAAAAAGAAAGAAAAAAAATAAAAAAAATGAAAAAGAAGATGATTATCAAACAAAAAAGAGAAAGAAGGAATGAAATGAATAAATAAATAAATAAATAGACAACGTGAAAAAGAAGAAAACTTAAAGACAAGGGAAGAAAAAAAGCAAGAAAAAGGAAGATAACCAAAGAAGAAGAAGAAAGAAAGAAAGAAAGAAAGAAAGGAGATAGACGAGGTGTAAGAGAAGAAAACGTAAAGACGACGAAAGAAAAAAAAAAACTAAAAAAAAACTGAAAAGATAAACAGTAAAGAAAAGAAAAGAAAGAAAGAAAGAAAGAAAGAAAGAAGGAAGGAAGGGAGATAGACGAAGTGAAAAAGAAGAAAAAAAAAAAAAGAAAGAAAAAAGAAGATATACACCAAGAGTGAAAAGAAGGAGAAAAGAAAGAAAGAAGAAAGAAAGAAAAAAAAGAAAGAAAGAAGGAAATAGACTAGGTGAAAAAGAAAAGAAAAAAGAAAGAAGAAAAAGAAAGAAATAAAGAAAGGGATAGACTTGGTAAAAAAAAAGAAAACGTAAAGACAAGAAAGGAAAAAAAAAAAAGAAAAAGAAAGAAAGAAAGAAAGAAAGAAAGAAAGAAAGAAGGAGATAGATAAAAAAAAAAAAACAAAAAAAAAAAACAAGAAACCGTAAAGACAAAGAGAAAAAAAAAGAGACCCAACGAAAGTCTTTAAGCGTCTTTGACAGGCCAACAACGTTTTGGGACTGTGTTCTGTTTGAATGAGAAATCACAAAGAATCAATGACATTTACATAAAATACATGAATCCTTTACCATGATTAATGAATCGTATTTAAACAGGAACGTTTTTAAATAGGCCGGCAGGGGGGGGGGGTCAGAATTGCTGAGGCTTGAGTTTTGAAAAATACGTTTTTTTATTTTATGGTGACACCACGACGAAACTGGGTTAGACATAGGTAAAGAAAAAAAGAAAAAAAAAAGGGAAAAATCATAAAAAAGAAGTGACCCCTAAAAAAAATCCCAAACAACGTTCTTTTTGTTTTGTGAAGGTGTGGGACTTCGTGATAGTTACCTAAAGTTACCCCACCCTCATGGGAAATACTTTTTTTTAGGTCGTATCTTTTATCATATTTAGCGACTTCGTTCAGACTTACAGAGTTCTTGTATTTAAAATTTAGATAAAGTTCTGGGAAAGAGACAGTACCCAGTTCAATAAATGAAAAAGACAAATGTATTTCTAATTCTCGGTTTCGGCTACAAACTGGCTGGCTGGTTGGATGGTTGGTTCTATTTTATGGCATGTCAATCCTTGTTGGATTATTTCATGCCGAAGACGTTTTTTGTTTTATATATTTACCCCCCCCCCCGCACGAGCAGGATGCGACACAAGGTCAATTTCTTAAGCAGAATTTAACAGGTTTGAATTCAGAGTTTTCATTCTCCTAGACTGGTTACCTAGACATAGTTTCGGCTATAGACATGTTCTTAGCTGGCTCGTTGGTTGGTTGGATGGTTGGTTATATTTTATCGCATGTCAATCCTTGTTGGATTATTTTATGCCGAAGACTTTTTTTTTGTTTTATATATTTACCAACCCCTCCACTCGAGCAGGATGCGACACAAGGTCAATTTCTTGAGCGAAGTTTAACAGGTTTGAATTCAGAGTTTTCCTTCTCTAGACTGGTTACCAAGCCATGGTTAAAGAACCCATTCTGCCCCGCTATCTACCCATAGCTGGAGAGAGAATTGGATTCATACCTTTTCCAAAGGTATTAGCGCCATATGAAATGCAAACAGCTTCGTCTAGGAATTGAACTCGGGTCGACGAGTCCATTCCCTACGACTCTAACCATTAGACCACGCGCCTCTTTCATTCTTATTTGGTATTTATTTTATAAATTTATTTTCTTAAAAAACATTTTCTAAAAACTCAATTTTATCTATTTAACGCATGGATGAGATCCTAACAGGGACTATCACTCCGGGTCAGAGTGGACCTGGGAGTAATGGCAATGAAAGGGTACTCCATACTCCCCAGAGCACCAGAATTGAAATTTTTACTGTAGATGCAGTTTAGCGTCATACCTAGGACACTAAGACCCTCATGTCATGGACTGCTCAGCTACCAGGATCCGGTCTTTAGACTTTTACCTCTAGTCCTGAATTCAAATTTCCATCCCTAATTCCTATTTAATTTACCAGGAACCGTTATTAGTTTATTTACTGCTAAATAAAAAAGGTAAATATCCTCCAACTGTGCTAATTGCACATTGTTTTAATGGATAACAGAAATATAAATAGACAGTATGATTAATAAATAAACACCCATTTAAAAAATAGAATTAAAAAATTATTTTAAACAAGGGATTCTTAACCACCTAATCACCTAAAAAATCCGGATGCCACCCGTGCCGTTGACGACAAAATGTTCTCCTGTTTGTGTGCCGTTGGCGACAAAATATTTCCGTATCTGCGTACTGTTGGCGACAAAAGTGTCCCACTATCTGCGTATCATTCGGCGACAAAATGTCGCTTTGCGTACCGTTTGCGACAAAAATGCCCTTCAGTCTGCGTACTGTTCGGTGACAAAAGTGCCCCTCTGTCTGTATACCGTTGGCAACAAGTGTCCTCTATCTGCATACCGTTGGTGACAAAATTTCTCTGCGTACCGATACCGATAAAAGTGTCCCTCTGTTTGTACCGTTTGCGACCAAAGTGTCCTCTGTCTACATACGTGGCAACAAGTGTCCCTCTATCTGCATACGTTGGCGACAAAATGTTCTCTGCGTACCGATACCGATAAAAGTGTCCCTCTGTTTGTGTACCGTTGGCGACCAAAGTGTCCCTCTGTCTACATACCGTTGGCAACAAGTGTTCCTCTGTCTGATTACCATTGGAAACAAGTGTCCTCTGTCTGCATACCATTGCCGATAAAAGGCTCCCTCTGTCTGTATACCATTGGTGACAAAATGTTCCTCTGCGTACCGTTTGCGACAAAAGTGTCCCTCTGTCTGTGTACCGATGGCAACCAGTGTCCCTCTGTCTGAATATCGTTAGCGACAAAAGTGTCCCTCTGTCTGCATACCGTTGGCGACAAAATGTTCCTCTGTCTGCGTACCGTTTGCAATAAAAGTGTCCCTCTCTCAGCGTACAGTTGGCGACAAAGATATCGCAATGTCTACGTACTGTCAACGACAAAGATGTCCCTCTGTCTGCGTACAGTTTGCTACAAAAATGTCGCTTTGTGCATCGTTCGGTAACCAAAATGTCCCTCTGTCTGCGTACCGATACTGACAAAAATGTCGCTATGCTCTGTATACAGTTGGCGACAAAAATGTCGCTATATCTGCGCCCCGTAACAGACAAAAATGTCACCTTGTCTTCAAAAGGGTTAAAACAAAGCTAAAATAACTTTCATTTTACATTCAATTCAAATGAATATATCTGTTGCCCTCGTCGTTACGACATGAAAACCTCTTTGTCTATGTTAACACCCAACCATATTGCAAACATAAAATTTAAGCATGGGGACTTATTGCTCTTACGAGATGTATCTCCATATCCCATTAAAAAAAACGTAACGATATGCTTTCTTCTGTTAGACTTTACCCTCATTTCCACCCCAAACTTTTTCCTTACAGATCACGAGTTGGGGGTGGTGTTTGAATATTAGTGTGTGTCTATGTCTGGCTAGCGCGAAATACGAACCAGATTTTCGCCTTTATCGCTGTAGATGTGGGTTTTTTTAATAAAGGATTCATTTGTTTAGTTTATCTTATTTTTTGTTACTTCTGGCTAAGTAATAACATATGTCAAATCATAACGTTTCGTTTCTAAAACAAAAGGAACAAAACAAACAAATAAATAAAAAAAATGAATGAATAAAAAAATGAATGAATAAATAAAGGGTTTCCGTTTTTTTTTGCAGTTGAGCTGCACAAGATTTTGGTTGTTTAGAAAAAGGCAAATCATTATTCATGGTTGTAATTAGAGATTGTGCTGGTGAATGAGTCAAAAATGACAAACAAGGCGATTACTCATTCGTGTTTGCAAGCAGACCGCATAGACCCGTGTATAAGTCGACTTCGTGTACAGATTACGAAATTTATAATCTGGGAAAGATAATTTTTTAAAAGCTTTTTCCTTACCATATATATGGGAGAAATGTGAGGAGTTTACTATATATATATATATATATATATATATATATATATATATATATATATATATATATATATATGAGGAAAAATGAGTAAAGAAAAGAAAAGTAAATGGATAAAATGAATTTAATCAATCACTTACACATGTGTTTCGGTCAGTTTATGTGTGAAAATATTTCGCACACATACAAGAATCGACCTTCATCAGAGTGATTAAAAATAAATGTTCACTCTGATGAAGGTCGATTCTTGTATGTGTGCGAAATATTTTCACACACATAAACTGACCGAAACACATGTGTAAGTGATTGATTAAATTCATTTTATCCATTTACTTTTCTTTTCTTTACTCATTTTTCCTCATATTGTCGGATTCAATTCCTTTTCCATTTATATATATATATATATATATATATATATATAAGAAAAACAAAGTATTTCAACAGATAGATTTATTTGTAAATGGTGAAGTTAGACGACGTTAAACGTTTCGGATTTTTTTGTATAAAACCTTCCTCAGTTGAGTGTTGCCTTACCTGGCTTAGAAATAGAATCAGATTTAGAATTAGAATTAGTTTTCATTTTGAAAATAATTCTAAACTTGATTAGACACCACATTACTCATACAATTGTCCTAATAATGGTTTTATACAAAAATCCCGAAAGGTATTAACGTGTACTAACTTCAGCATCTACAAAGAAATCTAACTATTGTAATTAGAGATTGCTCTGGTGAATGAGTCTAAAAATAACAAATAAGATGATTACTCATTCTTGTTAGCATAGATTCGTGTATAAGTCGACTTCGTGTACAGATTACGAAATGTTCAATCTGGGAAAATAATTTTTGTAGCCATAGTTTGCTCCGCGTGCTTTTCATTATATTTGGATTTCAATATATTTCAAATATCTTCTATTAATAATGGAGATTGGGTCTCTATTTGTCTGTAACCGAAACTACGTCACAACTTACGTCACATTACCCCAAATCGTCATAACAGAATAAACACACTCAAAATTTGGGCATGGGAACTTAGACGGTCCTCATTGTTTTTAAAACAAGTTTTAATAAATAAATGCCCTGTATTATTTATTTATATATAGTTTGTTTTATTTTAATATATATTTAAAGTTATCTAAACTAACTTTCTATTTCAAATTGTTTTATTTACTTATCTATTTTTTTTTACTCTTTTAATAAATCTTATGATTTTACTTACTTATGGTACAAACTCTCTGACATAGAATTTTTAACTCATACACTATCTTTCAAAAATTAATTTTTATATCACCCGGAGGATTTTTATTTTATCTTATTTTTTGCTAGTATTAATAATGGAGATTTGGTCTTAATTTTTTTGTATCCGAAACTACGTCACTGCTTCCGTTACATTACCCAAAATCGTCAATACATAGAATAAAGAACAAGCCTGTATTATATACACTCAAAATGTGAATATGCCACCTTATACGGACCTTATTGTTTTTGTAAAAAAGTTTTAATAAATACATGCCCGGTATTATATATTTTAAAATAATTTGTTTTATTTAAGTATATATTAAAGTTATCTAACGTATAGAGTTTTACGAGAAAATTATTTACAAACAAGAAATAGTTCTTTTTCAGTATCAAGAGGTTGACTAAAAAGTTTACAAATAAACAAATACGATTTTGTGTAAAATTTGAGTAAAATATTCAAAATAATTATTTAATTAATAATTGATAGATGCACGCAACATTTTATTTGAAGAAAATAGAACTAAGTTTCTATTTCAAATTGTTTTATCTACTTATCTATTTTTTTTACTCCTTTAATAAAGCTTATGATTTTACTTACTTATGGTACAAACTCTCTGACATAGAATTTTTAACTCATACACTATCTTTCAAAAATTAATTTTTACACCACATGGAAAATTTTTATTTTATCTTATTTTTTGCTAGTATTATTAACAGACCTTGAAACAAACAAACAAAAAAAACAAGTTTTACTTTGTTATTGTATTGTATTGTATTTATTTATTTAATTAAAGTTTCTGTAATTTTTATATATATTGTGAACTCTGTGGAATTCTGTTTTTCTTTAAAAATTACACAGCGATAACAGAATACGAATTTATATAACCTTTTTTTATTTAACTGCCTTACTAAGCTTAATAAGATAAGCATGTATCTATTTATTTTGATATTTCTTTTACATTTATTCACTCAGTAATGTTTTAAATTCATTGTTTATTTTACAAATTTATAAAGGATATATATATATATATATATATATATATATATATATATATATATATATATATATATGAGAAAATGGAAAAGGAATTGAATCCGACAATATGAGGAAAAATGAGTAAAGAAAAGAAATGTAGATGGATAAAATGAATTTAATCGATATCACATTAATCGATATCACTTACACATGTGTTTCGGTCAGTTTATGTGTGTGAAAATATTTCGCACACATAGAAGAATCGACCTTCATCAGAGTGAACATTTATTTTGAATGAAAAAATTCGTAGGGAAAAAAACAACAGAGATTTTTGGAAATATTCGAAAATCCAATTTTAAAAAAAATTTGGAACGCTGAAAATAGAGCGTTAAGATAGACCGTTATGATTTGGATATTTGTTTTTTTTACATTTGTTTACATTTCTTTTCTTTACTCATTTTTCCTCATATATAATATATATATATATATATATATATATATATATATATATATATATTATTTATTTATATTAAGAAGGCAATTACAATGCATATAAAAAATAAAATAATGCCCAGTGTCTAATCAATTTCGAAGAAACTTCATCTTCAGCGACTGTTTTTGAAATGGACGCGGTCTTGTGTGTTTTTTGTTTTGGACGTTATAAACACGCGTCTCGTGGGTTGTTATAACGCCACGCGGAAGAGCCGTGATATCCGTTGTTCAATCAATTTCAATTTCATTCCTTTTATCTATTTATTTGTTTATTCATATATTTATTTATTTTATATATATATATATATGTGTATTTATGGAATGTGTATGTCAACTAATTATATATTCAGTGTTTAATTCTAACCTACTGTTTATGCGAGAGTGTAACTTAGCTATTAATAAACTATTATCAAATACTATATATATATATATATATATATTATATATATATATATATATATATATATATATATGTATGTATGTATGTATTTGAGTTAAGATAGCGTGGACATGAAGCGAGAAACTGTCAGTAAACAGGTGATGACTCCATGCCCACGCTACCATAACTCAAATATCGACGTTCTATCAATGATATTGAGCATTGTCTGCTTTGAAATATAGCACCCACATTATATATATATATATATATATATATATATATATAATATATATATATATACTAGCAAATATAGGCACCCTCCGGGTGCAAGTATTTATTTTTAATGTAATAAAATATTGTATCAAATTAGAAAGGCCAATGAAACTAAGTAAGAATGCAGATACAAATATTTAAAACAGAGGAGAGTATAATTGAAAAATAGAACGACTGAAACTTATTCTTCCATCACTCTCGTCTTTCAGTGTTATTTTTTCTAATTTAAGTATTTAGTTAAAAGAGGAAGTAAAGAATAAAATGACAGTTATTTTATCTTGTTAATGGATTTCATTTAAGATTCATTGAAGAGATTTTTGCTTATATTCATTAAAATAAAACCAAACAGTTAGAAATCAATAACACTGAAGACATATTTATTAAATTCGATTTTTTTATATCAATATGCAAATTAGCCTTCCCGTTCACACTGTAAACCACTATTTTATTGTATATATAAATATAATTACATGTTGTTAGTATGTAGGTATGGTTATATTTATTAATAATTGAGTTTAAAATAAAAATAAAATCATTGAGAATGTGATGTCAATAACTAAGGGAATTGTGACTTGAATAGTAATCTCCATTATAATAAGATATATATATATATATATATATATATATATATATATATATATTGTGTGGTGTGTGTGTGTGTGTGTGTGTATTTGGAGGATATGCTTAATTGAAGTCATACCTAATTTTGAAAATTAATTAGTTAATAATTAATAAATTTAGGCGGGCATATATGTTCAAATGAAAGGCTAAACAAATCGAGGAAATGTCAATCCAATGTATGTACATTTCGAGCGATTGACATTTATTCGATTTGTTTAGCCTTACATTTGAACATATATGCCCGCCTGAAATTCATTAATTATTAACTAATTAATTTTCAAAATTAGGTATGACTTCAATTAAACACATATCCTCCAAAAATTGTCGGCTAAAAAGGCCATATAAAAAATAAACACATTGTTTGTTTACTTTCATATATATATAATATATATATATATATATATATATATATATATATATATATTCAGCAAAAAGTTATTACCACGCCTTCTTTGTTGTAGCATAAGTAGTTATTCCGAAAGGGCTCAATATATCTCGGAAAATAATGACCATTTATAGTTGTAGAAAAGTTTTTCTCTCTACCACGGTTTCGGTATTCAAGGTACACCTTCCACGGGAGAACCTAGATTCACCTGAAACCGTGTGGAGAGAAAAACTTTTCTTCAACTATATATATATATATGTGACATCAAACCGACAAAGTCTGGTGGTATCGTGAGATACTGCTGGGGTGCTCTGGGTTGGTTATAATGTTGCTTCGGCCCCGAAACCATGCCTGAACCTAGAGTCATCATCTGATGAAGGCTTTGTTGGTTGCAATGCTACTGTGTAAATAGCAGTCATTGTATGAAGATTATATATAGCCACGTGATTCGACTTATCAAGTCTCTTCGGTGTGGCTAGACATTCTGTGAGCTACCTACAGCCGGGATAGAAACACGATCGATTCAGCATTAACCGTTCGTATATCGTCCCCCACAGAATGCGAAGGGGATTTTAACTGTTTTAATACACACATCTGTATGTATGTAAAGGCCGCCATAGAGTGCTCCATCCCTTTTAAAGGGGGTGAAACTGGCTATTGCAAGCAAAAGAATAGTTAAATCAAAGATGTAAGATATTGAACGGATGTCGGCACGTCTCTAAATGGTAGCTCAATCTTCAACTGTCTGTTTGTTTGTTTTGTTCCTTCCTTTATGCAAATTTCCAACTTTCTTCTTTTACACGGTGGCCCATAAAAGATTGACACATAAAAAAATGAATCATTTTATCTGTCTTTTGATAAAATATAACCCAAGGAAATATATCTTAGATTGACTCTATTTTCACGTATATATATATATATATATATATATATATATATACTTTCAATAAGAAAGAAAAACTTAACAAACCGTCATTTGGCTATTATAACTTTGTTTCGGCCTGTAACTCAATAAATGAGTCCAGTTTCGTCTGATTGCCATTCCAAAATAATCGACTGGATACTTTTACACACACACACACACACACACACACACACACATAAACACACACACACACACACACACGCACACACACATATATATATATACCAACACCCCTCCGCACGAGCAGAATGTGACACAAGGTCAATTTCTTAACCGGGGTTCAACAGGTTTGAATTCAGAGTTTTCCTCCTCCTAAACCGGTTACCTAACCAAGGTTAAAGAGCCCAGTCTGCCCTACTATCTATCCATAGCCGGAAGGAGAGTAGTGATTCATACCTTTCCCAAGGGTATTAGCGCTAAGTGAAATGCAATTACCAGGAATTGAACTCGGGGTGACGAGTTCATTTCCCATGATTAACCATTACACCACGTGCTTCCTTACACACACACACACACACACACACACACATATATATATATATATATATATATATATATATATATATATATATAGAGAGAGAGAGAGAGAGAGAGAGAGACAGAGAAAGTTGAGAGAGAGAGAGAGAGAGATCAATAGAGAGATGTATAGAAAGACAGAGAGAGTGAGAGAAATATCAATAAAGTGTGAGAGAGAGAGATAGAGAGAGGGGGTAGAGAGAGAAGTGAGAAAGATATCAATAGAGAGAGAGAGAGAGAGAGAGAGAGAGAGAGAGAGAGAGAGAGAGAGAGAGAGAGAGAGAGAGAGAGAGAGAGAGAGACGGGGTTAGAGAAAGAGAGATCAATAGAGAGATAGATAGAAAAGAGAGAGAGAGAGAGTGAGAGAGATATCAATAAAGAGAGAGAGAGAGAGAGAGAGAGAGAGAGAGAGAGAGAGAGAGAGAGAGAGAGAGAAAGAGAGAGAAGAAAAGAAAAGAAAAGAAAAGAAATAAGAGAAAATAGAAATATAACAAAATACAAGATGTCCATAAAATCCATGTGCAATTTAAAAAAAAAAAAAAATTAAAAGGCTAAATATTAATATCAATTACTTAAGTGTCGTTGTTTCACACATTCCCCCCCCCCAAGCCCCGCCATCATCACCTCCGCCATCACCCCAACCACAATCACCACCCAACATCACACACCCTACCCCCACCATTACCAGCAAACCCGTTTTTTTTTCGCTGTGTTTTTATTCCTTCAAATTTTTGTCCCAATGTAAACAATATCCATCATTAAGGTCTTTAGCTGTCAGTTCACTTAAATCTACAAAGATTAATCGAGGCCTAATTTACTGCAGACCATCGTCTGGCGACACACATACACACACACACACACACACTGCGACGCCATATTGGATCTCCATTGTGCATATGCAACTGGAATAATACAAATGAAACCACCTGATGATGTGAAAGGTTAATTGGTTGGCTGGTTGGTTGGTTGGTTTTAAAAACATGTCAACCAATGTTGGGTACTTTAATGCTGAAATCAGTTCTTTTTTCCCCCAAGCAATTATATATACTAGCAAAATAACCCCCCCCCCCGGCGATGTAAAAATAGATTTTTGAAACATATTGCCTGAGGGGTGGGAGTTAAAAATTCAATGTCAGCGAGTTTGTGCCCTAAGTAAGTGTTGAGTAAGTGGCTACCATCCTTGGTTCGACTTGTAAAAGAACTTAAAGTAAACAAGTAAGTAAATCAATGTCCTTGTGGGATAGTGTCCTTTAGGTCCGACGTCCTAGATGATCCAAGTGGCAATGAGCTAAGATTAAGAATCAGGCTAGTATAAATACAACAACAACAGCAGCAGCAGCAGCACTGCCAGTGATTGGACAATAGGAATCTTTCCCAGGTCACGTGCTTATAGGCGAATCTATAAATAGAAGTGACCCATTGACGCACGCCTTATATACTGAAACCCCAACAGTAAGTAAAATCATCAAATTCATTTGATCCTTTAGATTAAAAAATAAAACAATTTGAAACGTAAACTTTAAATATGTATTAAAATAAAACAAACTATATATAGATATATGATACCAGTCATGTATTTATTAAAACTTGTTTTGAAAAACAATGAGGACTGTCTAATGCTGCATGTTCAAATTTTGAGTGTATTTATTCTATGTTATGACGATTTTGGGTAATGTGACGTAAGCAGTTACGTAGTTTTGTTACAGACAAAAACCGGATGCGAATCTCCATTATTAATAGATACATATTGGGCTGGGTTAGCTCAGTCGGTAGAGCGTTCGGCTGGAAACCACAAGGTTCCTAGTTCGATACCGGTCCTCGCCAACTCAGCGTATGAGTAGCACAGGAATCGGTGCGGTAAAGTAAGGAGCTGATAGTAGGTGTGGCGCTCTACCTCGGATGCCAGAAACAATCTCTTAGGTCTAGCGCTAGTGAAAAGGGGATAGACTCCCTCGCTGATTGGCTGATACCGACTTTAGGCCACCCCTGACGACTTATATATATAAGAGAAGAGAGAGAGAGAGAGAGAGAGAGAGAGAGAGAGAGAGAGAGAGAGAGAGAGAGAGAGAGAGAGAAATTTGACAGTTTCATAAGGAAAAAGAAAAAGTGCTTGGTAACTACAAAATATAATGGATTGTAAAGAAATTCAACAGGTACAGAAATTACACTACTGTCAACAAGTTTCACTCAAAATAACCGCCATTAGCGTCGATCACAGCCTCAATCCTGCGCCAGAAAGGATGGTTCTATTCGGGATCCTCGGAATCTCATTGTGTATCCATACTGTATGCTCTTGTAGGTGTAAACATATAGATTCATACAAGGAGTTTTATAAATCCTTAAGAGAACTAGTATATTAACTAATAAATTAATTGTATACAGTCCGAATATCTAACTTTCAAAGAAAGAAAAACTTAACAAACCGCCATCCTGTTATAATTAGACTCATTTTGAGTAAATAAAAAAGCAGCGTGTTAGTCATTTATCGTGAAGACAGTGTTAACACGCTGCTTAGAAACCAATAGTAACAATCGCACCATAAATATATTGTACAATCTACCTGAATAAATAGATACAGCTCTTATACCCGTAATAGAGCACTTTATTTACAATTCTCCAATACTAGAAAAAAACTACCAACACACACACACACACACACACACCACACACACACACACACAGAGACATGTCGTGGGTTAGAAACGCGTAGCGGATGTGCTAATGACGAAACGATCGCATGACTTGTACGTTTTTGAAACATCAATGTTTTTCGTTTTGATTTTAAATTATTTTCTGCTTCTCTCTTGATGAGTCCGGATTAAAAACAAGCTCTGAAGATGATTTTTATAAATCGAAATATTGTTCAATATTAGCTATGAATATGATATAAAATATTTTCATTTTAACAGCATTGTGTGTTTTCATATCCTTTTATATCTCTCTCTCCCTCTCCCTCTTTCTCTCTCTCTCTCTATATATATATATACATATATAACATATATATATATGTGTGTGTGTGTGTGTGTGTGGTGTACTGAGAAACGGAAGCACCGTTTCAGCCATCTTGTTGAATTGTGAATAAAAGGCTGATCACTTCTCGTGGTTAACGTCAGCTGGACTACCCGTGTTATTATTTCGCTAAGCGCACGTTACAATAATATATATATATATATATATATATAGACAGAAAGACAGACAGACAGACAGACAGAGCGGGGAGTCGTATTGATTACACTATATTTAGAATGCTAGACTCGCAGATCCACTCGTACCTTCAAGAACATGTGATGAAAAGGGTTGGAGAATACGGTCGGGACAATCAGAGGTACTTGACGTGACCAGCTGATTAATCGGAGGGGTCCTCTCTGACCACCCGTCTAGCCCAAAGGGAAATGTTGCCATGTCATGAACTGCTCAGCCACCAGGATTCCGTCCTTAAGCATCACGGGTCACCACCAGTATCCAACAGGTGGTCTCTTTGCGCTATATTTTGAATGCTTGACTCGCAGATCTACTAGTACTAAATAGCATGTTTTACATAATGAATACGTTGCCTATTAATTTTGTTAAGCAAGTGTAGAATTTGAAATATTTGAATTCAAGACAGGACAGAGAGTCGGATTGATTACTCCTGATTGCGCTATATTTAGAATGCTAGATTCGCTGATCCACTCGTACAGATTTTGCGAGTTTTACATGAATGTATATATATTTACCTACCCCTCCACACGAGCAGGATGTGACACAAGGTCAATTTATTAAGCGGAGTTTAACAGGTTTGAATTCAGAGTTTTCCTTCTCCTAGACTGGTTGCCTAACAAGCCCAGTCTGCCCTACTATTTATCCATAGCTGGAGGGAGAGTAGGGTTCATACCTTTCCCAAGGGTATTAGCGCTAAGTGAAATGCAATGACCACATCCAGGATTTGAACTCGGGGCGACGAGTCCATTTCCCATGACTTTAACCATTACACCACGCGATTCCATGCATGTATAGGTTTACATAATGAATAAGTTTCCTATGAATTTTGTTAAGCAAGTGTAGAATTTGAAATATTTGAATTCAAGACAGAACAGAGAGACAAATTGATTACTCCTGATTGCGCTATATTTAGAATGCTAGATTCGCTGATCCACTCGTACAGATTTTGCGAGTTTTACATGAATGTATAGATTGCAAACTCTGAATTTTAAAATCCTGAGGTCAGTCGTTGATTGGGTTTGTAGCATTCCTTGTGCACCAATTCTTTCCTATCGACTGTGACAAAAAGTGCGGATGATCCAACACTTGCCATCACCACTATAAACAAAACCACTTTGTGGGTTGTTCATTGGAAGAACCATCATGCGTCAAAATTGAAAAGAGAGTCCATTTCTATAGATGGCCTATTCCTTTTTTTAAAAGCAAGTGTAGAATTAAGATATTTCTATTCTATCAAGAATTTGGCCGATTGAAAAATGTTCCGTATAGAATTAGTATTCGGTTGCAAATTGAACTGGAAATGATCTTATTCATATCTGAATACTCTTTGCAGATGTATCATTCAATCAAGAATTTAGATGATTGAAAAATGTTCCGTATAGAATTAGTATTCAGTTACAAATTGAACTGGAAAGGATCTTATTCATATCTGAATAGACTTTGCAGATGTTGTATCATTCAACCACAGCTAGACTTGTGGACGTTCCGCAACGGTGTGTTGATTCGTAATCAATCGACCGTGACGTATCGGTTGACCCATTTTGTAACGGCAGACATGTTGTTTTTTTTTTTTACCCCTATTTTAGCATTGATACTCCGATTCGCTGCACCTTTTCATCAGGAAAACCCACTTTTATTTTTATTTTATTTTTTGCATCAAAAGAAATTAACCGTGCGGCAAAGGAAATTGCTCATTTGTAAAGGTGAGATCATCATCATCATCATCATCATCATCATCATCATCATCATCATCAATCTAGCGGGAAGAGGACACTCATCAGAATCATTGGAGTGAAACCCTGCTAATAATAATGATGTTGATGATGATGCTTATTTATTTGGTAATATCATCATCATCATCATCATCATCATCATCAATCTAGCGGGAAGAGGACACTCATCAGAATCATTGGAGTGAAACCCTGCTAATAATAATGATGTTGATGATGATGCTTATTTATTTGGTAATATCATCATCATCATCATCATCATCATCATCATCATCATCAATCTAGCGGGAAGAGGACACTCATCAGAATCATTGGAGTGAAACCCTGCTAATAATGATGATGTTGATGATGATGCTTATTTATTTGGTAATATCATCATCATCATCATCATCATCATCATAATCATCAATCTAGCGGGAAGAGGACACTCATCAGAATCATTGGAGTGAAACCCTGCTAATAATAATGATGTTGATGATGATGCTTATTTATTTGGTAATATCATCATCATCATCATCATCATCATCATCAATCTAGCGGGAAGAGGACACTCATTAGAATCATTGGAGTGAAACCCTGCTAATAATGATGATGTTGATGATGATGCTTATTTATTTGGTAATATCATCATCATCATCATCATCATCATCATCATCAATCTAGCGGGAAGAGGACACTCATCAGAATCATCGGAGTGAAACCCTGCTAATAATAATGATGTGATGATGATGCTTATTTATTTGGTAATATCATCATCATCATCATCATCATCATCATCATCATCAATCTAGCGGGAAGGGTCACTCATCAGAATCATCGGAGTGAAACCCTGCTAATAATAATGATGTTGATGATGATGCTTATTTATTTGGTAATATCATCATCATCATCATCATCATCATCATCATCATCATCATCAATCTAGCGGGAAGAGGACACTCATCAGAATCATTGGAGTGAAATTCTGCTAATAATAATGATGTTGATGATGATGCTTATTTATTTGGTAATATCATCATCATCATCATCATCATCATCAGCAATCTAGTGGAGAGGGGTCACTCATCAGAATCATTGGAGTGAAATTCTGCTAATAATAATGATGTTGATGATGATGCTTATTTATTTGCTATCATCATCATCATCATCATCATCATCATCATCATCAATCTAGCGGGAAGGGTCACTCGTCAGAATCATTGCAGTGAAATCCTGCTAATAATGATGATGTTGATGCTGCTGCTTATTCTTTGGTAATATCATCATCATAATCACCATCATCATCATCATCATAATCATCAAGTCTCTCTCTCTCCCCCACTCTCTCTAATGATTCCACCCTTACAATGATAACCATTACACGACGAGCGAATACACTCGTATAAGAGGTAATCTGAAAAAAATACTGCTAATCTAAAATTCATGTGGGGCACCCTGTGGATGCCACACCATGACAATCACTTCTCTCTCAGCTATTTATTTATTTATCCATTTGTTGCTGTTGCTGTTGTTGTTGTTCAAAAACGATTTTACCACATTAACGATGACGCTGGGACTACTTTTCAAGTTGAACAGATTTAGCTGTTCTCTGACTACTTGCATGCATGTAAGAACGACGTGATGAATGAGAATCTGCGCGCACTTCTCAGCGTCTCATGAAGATCGTCTTTAAGGAGATCTTCAAAGCGATCTGCCATGAAATGCACGCTATCACAGAACAGACGCTGTCACGCTTCAACAAAGAACGGCAAATACCACCCCCTCTTGTACTTCTCTTCAGTTCTTATCAAAGGATGTCAAAGATTCTTCGAACCACAAATTTCTAAATTTAGATTCTTCATAACCTGAAGCCCCCACCCCCCATTTAAAAAAAAAAACAAATCTTTCTTAGGTGTTGGACTATCCACGAGATGTGTCTGAGAAGTAATGAGACTGTTCTCACAAACAATTAATTTAAAATCCAAACAACAAACTAAATGTTTTCTCCTCTAAAGTAGTCCCCCTCTCAGCTTTTTAGGGGTGGGGGTATTTATGACCTGGAGTTGGTGATGGTGACTTTCTGGGTGGTTTAATGCCCTCAATAAATTCTTACTGTCTCGTCTTACTTTGTAACCCATCTATCTATCTATCTATCTATCTATCTATATAATAGTGTGTACAGAAATAACCTACTCAAGTTTCACCATAAGGATCATCAGGGTTATATATATATATATATATATATATATATATTGAAATCCAAATATAATGGGGCTTACAGTCAAGTCCCGTTGATAGGACCGGTTTCCACTTGATCACCGAAGTTAAGCAGCGATGAGCCTCTTTAATTTTTGGATGGCTGACTATTAAAACAACATCGGGTACAGTAAGTAAACAGAATATGAAAATGACTTGATAATTAAATTGACCGAAATGGGTTGATATGACATAAGACAAACCAAACAACCAAATATAATGCACTTTCCCATCCTTCTTTGCCATGCTTCTCTACTCAACTGGAAGGATTCTTCTAGTATGTCTCTCAGCTCCGTCGTTACAGACCTCGTAGTGGCCTCAGCGCAATAAAAACGGGTCCATTTGCTGATCCACTACAGCTTTGGAAGTGCGCGGGAAGGGAAGTGGCAAGACAAATCGTGACTTTTTTCTTTTTCAACATGAAAAATGCGGAAAAAACATTTAGTTTGTTTTGTTGGATTTTAAATGAATTGTTTGTGACAAGAGTCTAATTATATATAATCTTCTTGGTGCATTGTACATGTTTTTTTTTCTCCGGATATCAAGTATTTGGTTCAGGAGGAAATTTATTTTTATTGGTCCATGTAGATGTCACGGTATTTGTAAATCTACATTAACTATTATTATTATAATGGAGATTGTGTGTTTTTCTGTCTGTAACCGAAACTATATTACTACTCAAATCACAGTTCCTTTAGTTATTTTCATCACATTCTCCATGATTTTATTTTTATTTAAACCTCAATGAATAATAAAATTGTTTTACATTATTAAGACTGTTGAATATAGCTACATACTAATAATACGCAATTGCATTTATATATACAACAAAATAGTGGTTTACAGTGTGAATGGGATGGTTTTATCTTATTGAATATGAGCAAAAATCCCTGGGATAAATCTTAAAAGAAATTCATTAAGAAGAAGAAATAACTGTAATATTATCCTTTACTTCCTATTTTAAGTAAAGAGATAAATTGGGAAAATTTACCAATGAAAGACGGGAGTAATGGAAAATGATGGAAGAGTTAGTTTCAAACTGTTCTATTTTTCGATAATGAAGTGTTTGTGACAAGAGTCTAATTATATAATCTTCTTGATGCATTGTACATGTTTTTTTCTCCGGATATAAAGTATTTGGTTCAGGAGGAAATTTATTTTTATTGGTCCATGTAGATGTCACGGTATTTGTAAATCGAACAAAGTCAAACAGACATACGTGCCTGTAGCTGTCGGCCGTGATCGTCTAGTGGTTATGACCCAACGTTGTGGCTGTACTACCCAACGTTCAAACTGGTCACGGCATGTTACATGTCACTTTTAGTAGAAAAAAATATTCTTGACGAATTTGACTTTTTTTTTCCCCCCAGATATCAAATATTTATTATAGGAGGAAATTTAATGTTATTGGTCCATGTAGATGTCACGGTATTTGTAAATCGAACAAAGTTAAACGCTCCAATATACTTGTAGCTGTTAGCCGTGATCGTCTAGTGGTTAGGACCCCACGTTGTGGCCGTGGTAACCAAGGTTCGAATCCTGGTCACGGCAAGTTACTATGACATTTTTACTAGAAAATAATATTCTTGGTGCATTGGACTTGCTTCTTTTTCCACATATGAAGAATTTGGAATAGGAGGCAAATTAATGCTATTAGTCCATGTAGTTGTCACGGTATTTATAAATCGAACAAAGTTAAACACTCCAATATACATGTATCTGTTAGCCGTGATCGTCTAGTGGTTAGGACCCCACGTTGTGGCCGTGGTAACCCAGGTTCGAATCCTGGTCACGGCAAGTTACTATGACATTTTTACTAGAAAATAATATTCTTGGTGCATTGGACTTGCTTCTTTTTCCACATATGAAGAATTTGGAATAGGAGGCAAATTAATGCTATTAGTCCATGTAGTTGTCACGGTATTTGTAAATCGAACAAAGTTAAACGCTCCAATATACTTGTAGCTGTTAGCCGTGATCGTCTAGTGGTTAGGACCCCACGTTGTGGCCGTGGTAACCCAGGTTCGAATCCTGGTCACGGCAAGTTACTATGACATTTTTACTAGAAAATAATATTCTTGGTGCATTGGACTTGCTTCTTTTTCCACATATGAAGAATTTGGAATAGGAGGCAAATTAATGCTATTAGTCCATGTAGTTGTCACGGTATTTGTAAATCGAACAAAGTTAAACGCTCCAATATACTTGTAGCTGTTAGCCGTGATCGTCTAGTGGTTAGGACCCCACGTTGTGGCCGTGGTAACCCAGGTTCGAATCCTGGTCACGGCAAGTTACTATGACATTTTTACTAGAAAATAATATTCTTGGTGCATTGGACTTGCTTTTTTTTCCACATATGAAGAATTTGGAATAGGAGGCAAATTAATGCTATTAGTCCATGTAGTTGTCACGGTATTTGTAAATCGAACAAAGTTAAACGCTCCAATATACTTGTAGCTGTTAGCCGTGATCGTCTAGTGGTTAGGACCCCACGTTGTGGCCGTGGTAACCCAGGTTCGAATCCTGGTCACGGCAAGTTACTATGACATTTTTACTAGAAAATAATATTCTTGGTGCATTGGACTTGCTTTTTTTCCACATATGAAGAATTTGGAATAGGAGGCAAATTAATGCTATTAGTCCATGTAGTTGTCACGGTATTTGTAAATCGAACAAAGTTAAACGCTCCAATATACTTGTAGCTGTTAGCCGTGATCGTCTAGTGGTTAGGACCCCACGTTGTGGCCGTGGTAACCCAGGTTCGAATCCTGGTCACGGCAAGTTACTATGACATTTTTACTAGAAAATAATATTCTTGGTGCATTGGACTTGCTTCTTTTTCCACATATGAAGAATTTGGAATAGGAGGCAAATTAATGCTATTAGTCCATGTAGTTGTCACGGTATTTGTAAATCGAACAAAGTTAAACGCTCCAATATACTTGTAGCTGTTAGCCGTGATCGTCTAGTGGTTAGGACCCCACGTTGTGGCCGTGGTAACCCAGGTTCGAATCCTGGTCACGGCAAGTTACTATGACATTTTTACTAGAAAATAATATTCTTGGTGCATTGGACTTGCTTCTTTTTCCACATATGAAGAATTTGGAATAGGAGGCAAATTAATGCTATTAGTCCATGTAGTTGTCACGGTATTTGTAAATCGAACAAAGTTAAACGCTCCAATATACTTGTAGCTGTTAGCCGTGATCGTCTAGTGGTTAGGACCCCACGTTGTGGCCGTGGTAACCCAGGTTCGAATCCTGGTCACGGCAAGTTACTATGACATTTTTACTAGAAAATAATATTCTTGGTGCATTGGACTTGCTTCTTTTTCCACATATGAAGAATTTGGAATAGGAGGCAAATTAATGCTATTAGTCCATGTAGTTGTCACGGTATTTGTAAATCGAACAAAGTTAAACGCTCCAATATACTTGTAGCTGTTAGCCGTGATCGTCTAGTGGTTAGGACCCCACGTTGTGGCCGTGGTAACCCAGGTTCGAATCCTGGTCACGGCAAGTTACTATGACATTTTTACTAGAAAATAATATTCTTGGTGCATTGGACTTGCTTCTTTTTCCACATATGAAGAATTTGGAATAGGAGGCAAATTAATGCTATTAGTCCATGTAGTTGTCACGGTATTTGTAAATCGAACAAAGTTAAACGCTCCAATATACTTGTAGCTGTTAGCCGTGATCGTCTAGTGGTTAGGACCCCACGTTGTGGCCGTGGTAACCCAGGTTCGAATCCTGGTCACGGCAAGTTACTATGACATTTTTACTAGAAAATAATATTCTTGGTGCATTGGACTTGCTTCTTTTTCCACATATGAAGAATTTGGAATAGGAGGCAAATTAATGCTATTAGTCCATGTAGTTGTCACGGTATTTGTAAATCGAACAAAGTTAAACGCTCCAATATACTTGTAGCTGTTAGCCGTGATCGTCTAGTGGTTAGGACCCCACGTTGTGGCCGTGGTAACCCAGGTTCGAATCCTGGTCACGGCAAGTTACTATGACATTTTTACTAGAAAATAATATTCTTGGTGCATTGGACTTGCTTCTTTTTCCACATATGAAGAATTTGGAATAGGAGGCAAATTAATGCTATTAGTCCATGTAGTTGTCACGGTATTTGTAAATCGAACAAAGTTAAACGCTCCAATATACTTGTAGCTGTTAGCCGTGATCGTCTAGTGGTTAGGACCCCACGTTGTGGCCGTGGTAACCCAGGTTCGAATCCTGGTCACGGCAAGTTACTATGACATTTTTACTAGAAAATAATATTCTTGGTGCATTGGACTTGCTTCTTTTTCCACATATGAAGAATTTGGAATAGGAGGCAAATTAATGCTATTAGTCCATGTAGTTGTCACGGTATTTGTAAATCGAACAAAGTTAAACGCTCCAATATACTTGTAGCTGTTAGCCGTGATCGTCTAGTGGTTAGGACCCCACGTTGTGGCCGTGGTAACCCAGGTTCGAATCCTGGTCACGGCAAGTTACTATGACATTTTTACTAGAAAATAATATTCTTGGTGCATTGGACTTGCTTCTTTTTCCACATATGAAGAATTTGGAATAGGAGGCAAATTAATGCTATTAGTCCATGTAGTTGTCACGGTATTTGTAAATCGAACAAAGTTAAACGCTCCAATATACTTGTAGCTGTTAGCCGTGATCGTCTAGTGGTTAGGACCCCACGTTGTGGCCGTGGTAACCCAGGTTCGAATCCTGGTCACGGCAAGTTACTATGACATTTTTACTAGAAAATAATATTCTTGGTGCATTGGACTTGCTTCTTTTTCCACATATGAAGAATTTGGAATAGGAGGCAAATTAATGCTATTAGTCCATGTAGTTGTCACGGTATTTGTAAATCGAACAAAGTTAAACGCTCCAATATACTTGTAGCTGTTAGCCGTGATCGTCTAGTGGTTAGGACCCCACGTTGTGGCCGTGGTAACCCAGGTTCGAATCCTGGTCACGGCAAGTTACTATGACATTTTTACTAGAAAATAATATTCTTGGTGCATTGGACTTGCTTCTTTTTCCACATATGAAGAATTTGGAATAGGAGGCAAATTAATGCTATTAGTCCATGTAGTTGTCACGGTATTTGTAAATCGAACAAAGTTAAACGCTCCAATATACTTGTAGCTGTTAGCCGTGATCGTCTAGTGGTTAGGACCCCACGTTGTGGCCGTGGTAACCCAGGTTCGAATCCTGGTCACGGCAAGTTACTATGACATTTTTACTAGAAAATAATATTCTTGGTGCATTGGACTTGCTTCTTTTTCCACATATGAAGAATTTGGAATAGGAGGCAAATTAATGCTATTAGTCCATGTAGTTGTCACGGTATTTGTAAATCGAACAAAGTTAAACGCTCCAATATACTTGTAGCTGTTAGCCGTGATCGTCTAGTGGTTAGGACCCCACGTTGTGGCCGTGGTAACCCAGGTTCGAATCCTGGTCACGGCAAGTTACTATGACATTTTTACTAGAAAATAATATTCTTGGTGCATTGGACTTGCTTCTTTTTCCACATATGAAGAATTTGGAATAGGAGGCAAATTAATGCTATTAGTCCATGTAGTTGTCACGGTATTTGTAAATCGAACAAAGTTAAACGCTCCAATATACTTGTAGCTGTTAGCCGTGATCGTCTAGTGGTTAGGACCCCACGTTGTGGCCGTGGTAACCCAGGTTCGAATCCTGGTCACGGCAAGTTACTATGACATTTTTACTAGAAAATAATATTCTTGGTGCATTGGACTTGCTTCTTTTTCCACATATGAAGAATTTGGAATAGGAGGCAAATTAATGCTATTAGTCCATGTAGTTGTCACGGTATTTGTAAATCGAACAAAGTTAAACGCTCCAATATACTTGTAGCTGTTAGCCGTGATCGTCTAGTGGTTAGGACCCCACGTTGTGGCCGTGGTAACCCAGGTTCGAATCCTGGTCACGGCAAGTTACTATGACATTTTTACTAGAAAATAATATTCTTGGTGCATTGGACTTGCTTCTTTTTCCACATATGAAGAATTTGGAATAGGAGGCAAATTAATGCTATTAGTCCATGTAGTTGTCACGGTATTTGTAAATCGAACAAAGTTAAACGCTCCAATATACTTGTAGCTGTTAGCCGTGATCGTCTAGTGGTTAGGACCCCACGTTGTGGCCGTGGTAACCCAGGTTCGAATCCTGGTCACGGCAAGTTACTATGACATTTTTACTAGAAAATAATATTCTTGGTGCATTGGACTTGCTTCTTTTTCCACATATGAAGAATTTGGAATAGGAGGCAAATTAATGCTATTAGTCCATGTAGTTGTCACGGTATTTGTAAATCGAACAAAGTTAAACGCTCCAATATACTTGTAGCTGTTAGCCGTGATCGTCTAGTGGTTAGGACCCCACGTTGTGGCCGTGGTAACCCAGGTTCGAATCCTGGTCACGGCAAGTTACTATGACATTTTTACTAGAAAATAATATTCTTGGTGCATTGGACTTGCTTCTTTTTCCACATATGAAGAATTTGGAATAGGAGGCAAATTAATGCTATTAGTCCATGTAGTTGTCACGGTATTTGTAAATCGAACAAAGTTAAACGCTCCAATATACTTGTAGCTGTTAGCCGTGATCGTCTAGTGGTTAGGACCCCACGTTGTGGCCGTGGTAACCCAGGTTCGAATCCTGGTCACGGCAAGTTACTATGACATTTTTACTAGAAAATAATATTCTTGGTGCATTGGACTTGCTTCTTTTTCCACATATGAAGAATTTGGAATAGGAGGCAAATTAATGCTATTAGTCCATGTAGTTGTCACGGTATTTGTAAATCGAACAAAGTTAAACGCTCCAATATACTTGTAGCTGTTAGCCGTGATCGTCTAGTGGTTAGGACCCCACGTTGTGGCCGTGGTAACCCAGGTTCGAATCCTGGTCACGGCAAGTTACTATGACATTTTTACTAGAAAATAATATTCTTGGTGCATTGGACTTGCTTCTTTTTCCACATATGAAGAATTTGGAATAGGAGGCAAATTAATGCTATTAGTCCATGTAGTTGTCACGGTATTTGTAAATCGAACAAAGTTAAACGCTCCAATATACTTGTAGCTGTTAGCCGTGATCGTCTAGTGGTTAGGACCCCACGTTGTGGCCGTGGTAACCCAGGTTCGAATCCTGGTCACGGCAAGTTACTATGACATTTTTACTAGAAAATAATATTCTTGGTGCATTGGACTTGCTTCTTTTTCCACATATGAAGAATTTGGAATAGGAGGCAAATTAATGCTATTAGTCCATGTAGTTGTCACGGTATTTGTAAATCGAACAAAGTTAAACGCTCCAATATACTTGTAGCTGTTAGCCGTGATCGTCTAGTGGTTAGGACCCCACGTTGTGGCCGTGGTAACCCAGGTTCGAATCCTGGTCACGGCAAGTTACTATGACATTTTTACTAGAAAATAATATTCTTGGTGCATTGGACTTGCTTCTTTTTCCACATATGAAGAATTTGGAATAGGAGGCAAATTAATGCTATTAGTCCATGTAGTTGTCACGGTATTTGTAAATCGAACAAAGTTAAACGCTCCAATATACTTGTAGCTGTTAGCCGTGATCGTCTAGTGGTTAGGACCCCACGTTGTGGCCGTGGTAACCCAGGTTCGAATCCTGGTCACGGCAAGTTACTATGACATTTTTACTAGAAAATAATATTCTTGGTGCATTGGACTTGCTTCTTTTTCCACATATGAAGAATTTGGAATAGGAGGCAAATTAATGCTATTAGTCCATGTAGTTGTCACGGTATTTGTAAATCGAACAAAGTTAAACGCTCCAATATACTTGTAGCTGTTAGCCGTGATCGTCTAGTGGTTAGGACCCCACGTTGTGGCCGTGGTAACCCAGGTTCGAATCCTGGTCACGGCAAGTTACTATGACATTTTTACTAGAAAATAATATTCTTGGTGCATTGGACTTGCTTCTTTTTCCACATATGAAGAATTTGGAATAGGAGGCAAATTAATGCTATTAGTCCATGTAGTTGTCACGGTATTTGTAAATCGAACAAAGTTAAACGCTCCAATATACTTGTAGCTGTTAGCCGTGATCGTCTAGTGGTTAGGACCCCACGTTGTGGCCGTGGTAACCCAGGTTCGAATCCTGGTCACGGCAAGTTACTATGACATTTTTACTAGAAAATAATATTCTTGGTGCATTGGACTTGCTTCTTTTTCCACATATGAAGAATTTGGAATAGGAGGCAAATTAATGCTATTAGTCCATGTAGTTGTCACGGTATTTGTAAATCGAACAAAGTTAAACGCTCCAATATACTTGTAGCTGTTAGCCGTGATCGTCTAGTGGTTAGGACCCCACGTTGTGGCCGTGGTAACCCAGGTTCGAATCCTGGTCACGGCAAGTTACTATGACATTTTTACTAGAAAATAATATTCTTGGTGCATTGGACTTGCTTCTTTTTCCACATATGAAGAATTTGGAATAGGAGGCAAATTAATGCTATTAGTCCATGTAGTTGTCACGGTATTTGTAAATCGAACAAAGTTAAACGCTCCAATATACTTGTAGCTGTTAGCCGTGATCGTCTAGTGGTTAGGACCCCACGTTGTGGCCGTGGTAACCCAGGTTCGAATCCTGGTCACGGCAAGTTACTATGACATTTTTACTAGAAAATAATATTCTTGGTGCATTGGACTTGCTTCTTTTTCCACATATGAAGAATTTGGAATAGGAGGCAAATTAATGCTATTAGTCCATGTAGTTGTCACGGTATTTGTAAATCGAACAAAGTTAAACGCTCCAATATACTTGTAGCTGTTAGCCGTGATCGTCTAGTGGTTAGGACCCCACGTTGTGGCCGTGGTAACCCAGGTTCGAATCCTGGTCACGGCAAGTTACTATGACATTTTTACTAGAAAATAATATTCTTGGTGCATTGGACTTGCTTCTTTTTCCACATATGAAGAATTTGGAATAGGAGGCAAATTAATGCTATTAGTCCATGTAGTTGTCACGGTATTTGTAAATCGAACAAAGTTAAACGCTCCAATATACTTGTAGCTGTTAGCCGTGATCGTCTAGTGGTTAGGACCCCACGTTGTGGCCGTGGTAACCCAGGTTCGAATCCTGGTCACGGCAAGTTACTATGACATTTTTACTAGAAAATAATATTCTTGGTGCATTGGACTTGCTTCTTTTTCCACATATGAAGAATTTGGAATAGGAGGCAAATTAATGCTATTAGTCCATGTAGTTGTCACGGTATTTGTAAATCGAACAAAGTTAAACGCTCCAATATACTTGTAGCTGTTAGCCGTGATCGTCTAGTGGTTAGGACCCCACGTTGTGGCCGTGGTAACCCAGGTTCGAATCCTGGTCACGGCAAGTTACTATGACATTTTTACTAGAAAATAATATTCTTGGTGCATTGGACTTGCTTCTTTTTCCACATATGAAGAATTTGGAATAGGAGGCAAATTAATGCTATTAGTCCATGTAGTTGTCACGGTATTTGTAAATCGAACAAAGTTAAACGCTCCAATATACTTGTAGCTGTTAGCCGTGATCGTCTAGTGGTTAGGACCCCACGTTGTGGCCGTGGTAACCCAGGTTCGAATCCTGGTCACGGCAAGTTACTATGACATTTTTACTAGAAAATAATATTCTTGGTGCATTGGACTTGCTTCTTTTTCCACATATGAAGAATTTGGAATAGGAGGCAAATTAATGCTATTAGTCCATGTAGTTGTCACGGTATTTGTAAATCGAACAAAGTTAAACGCTCCAATATACTTGTAGCTGTTAGCCGTGATCGTCTAGTGGTTAGGACCCCACGTTGTGGCCGTGGTAACCCAGGTTCGAATCCTGGTCACGGCAAGTTACTATGACATTTTTACTAGAAAATAATATTCTTGGTGCATTGGACTTGCTTCTTTTTCCACATATGAAGAATTTGGAATAGGAGGCAAATTAATGCTATTAGTCCATGTAGTTGTCACGGTATTTGTAAATCGAACAAAGTTAAACGCTCCAATATACTTGTAGCTGTTAGCCGTGATCGTCTAGTGGTTAGGACCCCACGTTGTGGCCGTGGTAACCCAGGTTCGAATCCTGGTCACGGCAAGTTACTATGACATTTTTACTAGAAAATAATATTCTTGGTGCATTGGACTTGCTTCTTTTTCCACATATGAAGAATTTGGAATAGGAGGCAAATTAATGCTATTAGTCCATGTAGTTGTCACGGTATTTGTAAATCGAACAAAGTTAAACGCTCCAATATACTTGTAGCTGTTAGCCGTGATCGTCTAGTGGTTAGGACCCCACGTTGTGGCCGTGGTAACCCAGGTTCGAATCCTGGTCACGGCAAGTTACTATGACATTTTTACTAGAAAATAATATTCTTGGTGCATTGGACTTGCTTCTTTTTCCACATATGAAGAATTTGGAATAGGAGGCAAATTAATGCTATTAGTCCATGTAGTTGTCACGGTATTTGTAAATCGAACAAAGTTAAACGCTCCAATATACTTGTAGCTGTTAGCCGTGATCGTCTAGTGGTTAGGACCCCACGTTGTGGCCGTGGTAACCCAGGTTCGATCCTGGTCACGGCAAGTTACTATGCATTTTTACTAGAAAATAATATTCTTGGTGCATTGGACTTGCTTCTTTTTTCCACTATGAAGAATTTGGAATAGGAGGCAAATTAATGCTATTAGTCCATGTAGTTGTCACGGATTTGTAAATCGAACAAAGTTAACGCTCCAATATACTGTAGCTGTTAGCCGTGATCGTCTAGTGGTTAGGACCCCACGTTGTGGCCGTGGTAACCCAGGTTCGAATCCTGGTCACGGCAAGTTACTATGACATTTTTACTAAGAAATAATATTCTTGGTGCATTGGACTTGCTTCTTTTTCCACATTTGAAGAATTTGGAATAGGAGGCAAATTAATGCTATTAGTCCATGTAGTTGTCACGGTATTTGTAAATCGAACAAAGTTAAACGCTCCAATATACTTGTAGCTGTTAGCCGTGATCGTCTAGTGGTTAGGACCCCACGTTGTGGCCGTGGTAACCCAGGTTCGAATCCTGGTCACGGCAAGTTACTATGACATTTTTACTAGAAAATAATATTCTTGGTGCATTGGACTTGCTTCTTTTTCCACATTTGAAGAATTTGGAATAGGAGGCAAATTAATGCTATTAGTCCATGTAGTTGTCACGGATTTGTAAATCGAACAAAGTTAACGCTCCAATATACTTGTAGCTGTTAGCCGTGATCGTCTAGTGGTTAGGACCCCACGTTGTGGCCGTGGTAACCCAGGTTCGAATCCTGGTCACGGCAAGTTACTATGATTTTTACTAGAAAATAATATTCTTGGTGCATTGGACTTGCTTCTTTTTCCACTATGAAGAATTGGAATAGGAGGCAAATTAATGCTATTAGTCCATGTAGTTGTCACGGTATTTGTATAACGAACAAAGTTAACGCTCCAATATACTTGTAGCTGTTAGCCGTGATCGTCTAGTGGTTAGGACCCCACGTTGTGGCCGTGGTAACCCAGGTTCGAATCCTGGTCACGGCAAGTTACTATGACATTTTTACTAAAATAATATCCTTGTGCATGGACTTGCTTCTTTTTCCACATATGAAGAATTTGAAATAGGAGGCAATTAATGCTATTAGTCCTGTAGTTGTCACGGTATTTGTAAACGAACAAAGTTAAACGCTCAATATATGTAGCTGTTAGCCGTGATCGTCTAGTGGTTAGGACCCACCGTTGTGGCCGTGGTAACCCAGGTTCGAATCCTGGTCACGGCAAGTTACTATGCATTTTTACTAGAAAATAATATTCTTGGTGCATTGGACTTGCTTTTTTTTCCACATATGAAGAATTTGGAATAGGAGGCAAATTAATGCTATTAGTCCATGTAGTTGTCACGGTATTTGTAAATCGAACAAAGTTAAACGCTCCAATATAATTGTACTGTTAGCCGTGATCGTCTAGTGGTTAGGACCCCACGTTGTGGCCGTGGTAACCAGGTTCGAATCCTGGTCACGGCAAGTTACTAGTCATTTTTACTAGAAAATAATATTCTTGGTGCATTGGACTTGCTTCTTTTTCCACATATGAAGAATTTGGAATAGGAGGCAAATTAATGCTATTAGTCCATGTAGTTGTCACGGTATTTGTAAATCGAACAAAAGTTAAACGCTCCAATATAATTGTAGCTGTTAGCCGTGATCGTCTAGTGGTTAGGACCCACGTTGTGGCCTTGGTAACCCAGGTTCGAATCCTGGTCACGGCAAGTTACTATGACATTTTTACTAGAAAATAATATTCTTGGTGCATTGGACTTGCTTCTTTTTCCACATATGAAGAATTTGGAATAGGAGGCAAATTAATGCTATTAGTCCATGTAGTTGTCACGGTATTGTAAATCGAACAAAGTTAAACGCTCCAATATACTTGTACTGTTAGCCGTGATCGTCTAGTGGTTAGGACCCCACGTTGTGGCCGTGGTACCCAGGTTCGAATCCTGGTCACGGCAAGTTACTATGCATTTTTACTAGAAAATAATATTCTTGGTGCTTGGACTTGCTCTTTTTTTTTCACATATGAAGAATTTGGAATAGGAGGCAAATTAATGCTATTAGTCCATGTAGTTGTCACGGTATTTGTAAATCGAAACAAGTTAAACGCTCCAATATACTTGTACTGTTAGCCTGATCGTCTAGTGGTTAGGACCCCACGTTGTGGCGTGGTAACCAGGTTCGAATCCTGGTCACGGCAAGTTACTATGCATTTTTACTAGAAAATAATATTCTTGGTGCATTGGACTTGCTTCTTTTTCCACATATGAAGAATTTGAATAGGAGGCAAATTAATGCTATTAGTCCATGTAGTTGTCACGGTATTTGTAAATCGAACAAAGTTAAACGCTCCAATATACTTGTACTGTTAGCCTGGATCGTCTAGTGGTTAGGACCCCACGTTGTGGCCGTGGTAACCAGGTTCGAATCCTGGTCACGGCAAGTTACTATCATTTTTACTAGAAAATAATATTCTTGGTGCATTGGACTTGCTTTTTTTTCCACATATGAAGAATTTGGAATAGGAGGCAAATTAATGCTATTAGTCCATGTAGTTGTCACGGTATTTGTAAATCGAACAAAGTTAAACGCTCCAATATAATTGTACTGTTAGCCGTGATCGTCTAGTGGTTAGGACCCCACGTTGTGGCCGTGGTAACCAGGTTCGAATCCTGGTCAGCGCAAGTTACTATGACATTTTTACTAGAAAATAATATTCTTGGTGCATTGGACTTGCTTCTTTTTCCACATATGAAGAATTTGGAATAGGAGGCAAATTAATGCTATTAGTCCATGTAGTTGTCACGGTATTTGTAAATCGAAACAAGTTAAACCTCAAATATATTGTAGCTGTTAGCCGTGATCGTCTAGTGGTTAGACCCCACGTTGTGGCCGTGGTAACCCAGGTTCGAATCCTGGTCACGGCAAGTTACTATGACATTTTTACTAGAAAATAATATTCTTGGTGCATTGGACTTGCTTTTTTTCCACAATTGAAGAATTTGGAATAGGAGGCAAATTAATGCTATTAGTCCATGTAGTTGTCACGGTATTTGTAAATCGAACAAGAGTTAAACGCTCCAAATATATTGTACTGTTAGCCGTGATCGTCTAGTGGTTAGGACCCCACGTTGTGGCCGTGGTAACCCAGGTTCGAATCCTGGTCACGGCAAGTTACTATGCATTTTTACTAGAAAATAATATTCTTGGTGCATTGGACTTGCTTCTTTTTCCACATATGAAGAATTTGGAATAGGAGGCAAATTAATGCTATTAGTCCATGTAGTTGTCACGGTATTTGTAAATCGAACAAAGTTAAACGCTCCAATATACTTGTAGCTGTTAGCCGTGATCGTCTAGTGGTTAGGACCCACGTTGTGGCCGTGGTAACCCAGGTTCGAATCCTGGTCACGGCAAGTTACTATGACATTTTTACTAGAAAATAATATTCTTGGTGCATTGGACTTGCTTCTTTTTCCACATTGAAGAATTTGGAATAGGAGGCAAATTAATGCTATTAGTCCATGTAGTTGTCACGGTATTTGTAAATCGAACAAAGTTAAACGTCCCAATATACTTGTAGCTGTTAGCCGTGATCGTCTAGTGGTTAGGACCCCACGTTGTGGCCGTGGTAACCCAGGTTCGAATCCTGGTCACGGCAAGTTACTATGACATTTTACNATTTTTGTAAGTTCCTTCGTCAATGATTGCAAATGGACGTCTGTCAGTATCAGGGATTAAGTAGTCAACTAGCCACGCATTATGGCTGTTGATTGGCGGAGGAATAAACCACATGACCCCGGCTAGTCTATAAATTTAGTGGTGAATTGTAGCACACCTTATATATAAAATATTCTAACAATGTCAACCCTTGTTTGGTTATTTAAATGCCAAATAGGTTTTTATTCTATTCATTCTTGATGGGTATTTTTTGTATTTAACCCATAGATAGAACCCTAACAGGTACTACCACTCCGGGTCAGAGTGGACCTGGGAGCAATGGGAATGAAGAGCTAC
>CM042166.1:19439972-19449972 GCA_023376005.1 Doryteuthis pealeii | reverse complement strand
CCTACAAAAGCATGACTCTCTTATAGTATGTGGTCTACCATAAAAAGCATACTATAAGGTTATAATAATAACTACTAACTCCAACCCTAATCCTAGCCATCACCATCTAGTGGTGCGATTCAAATTCTGGAGCTCTGGAGACGGTGGAGTACCCACTCATCGTCATTACAGTTGAAAAGGTATGAACCCACTCACCCCCAGCTATGGGTTAAATAGTACCACTACTGTTCTTATGTATCATGGATATGACGCTAAACTGCATCTAGTGGTGAGATTCCAATTCTGGAGCTCTGGGGAAGGTGGAGTACCCAATCATCGTCATTACTCCTAGGTTCATTCTGACACGGAGTGGTAGTACCCGTTAGGTTAAATTGATTAAAATCGAGTTTTAAATCGTATTTAAAAATTGAGTTTGAAAAAACAACAAAAAAAAAAAACAACAAAAATGAATAAAACAAAATGTCTTCGGCATAAAATAACCCAAGGGTTGACGTGCCGTAAAATCCAACCAACTATCTACCCAATTTCTTTTACAAGGGTGGCTTTGGCATTAAATAACCCACGAACGTTGATATGCCACAAAACAAAGAAACTAAAGCATTATATGAAACATTAACCTTTTTGCAAATTAATTACGAAGAAAAATCTCTTCTCACCCAGAAGTTAATCTTTTTTTGTTCTTTGTAAAATAGGTTAAATAGAATTGTTGGTTTCCAAACAATGTATTCGCTTATTTACTTCACAAGTCGCCCAGAAAATGGCTCTTCATTGTAAATAATCTAATTTGAGATAATTATTGTGGAAAACGAAGTTTAGAACACGTGGTTGGTCCAATACTCTTTGGCTCTTTATATATATATATATATATATATATATATATATATAATATATATATATATATATATATATGGACTCTCTCGTAGATTTTCGACGCATGAGTGTTCACAATGAACACCCACACAGTTGATTTGTTTATAGTGGTGAAGGCTTGTGTTGGACCATCCACACTTTTTGGCACAGTCGATAGGAAAGAATTGGTGCATCAAGGGTTGCCACAAACCCAATCAACGACCGACCTCGTGAATTTTGAATTCAGAGTTATCTCCTAGACTGGTTACCTACCCAAGGCTGAAGGGCCCAGTCTGCCCAACTATTTAACCCCTAGCTGGAGGGAGAATATATATGTGAAATGCCAACAGCTTCGTCTAAGAATTGAACTCGAATCGACGAGTCCATTTTCCACGACTTTAACTATATATATGAGCAGTGAAAGATTGAATAAATCCGAGGAAATGTGGTTGAGAATAGAGGAAAATGTGGATATAACAACTAAATTCAATTGATGTTTCGCTTCATTATTGGCTGAAGCTTTCTAAATTTCTTTGACTTAAGTGCTTGTACATTCCCCTTTAATAGTGCAAGTATTAAAATTTTAATATAATAAAATATCATATTAAATTAGAAAGGCTAATGAAACTGAATAAGAATGCAGATAAAAAGATTTGGAACAGAGGGGGTATGATTGAAAAATAGAACAACTTTGAAACTAACTCTTCCATCATTTTCCATTACTCCGTCTGTCATTGGTAAATTTTCCTAATTTAACTATTTAGTTAAAATAGGAAGTAAAGAATAATATTACAGTTATTTCTTCTTGTTAATGGATTACTTTTAAGATTTATCCCCGAGATTTTTGCTTATATTCATTAAGATAAAACCAAACAATTAAAAATCAATAATACTAAACATATATTTATTAAAATCAAATTTTTAATATCAATATGCAAATTAGCCTTCCCATTCACACTGTAAACCACTATTTTGTTGTATATATAAATACAATTGCATGTTGTTTGAATGTAGATATGGTCAACAGTATTAATGATGTAAAACAATTTTATTAATAATTGAGGTTTATATAAAAATAAAAATCATGGAGAATGTGATGTAAATAACAAAAGGAATTGTGACTTGTATAGTAATATAGTTTCGGTTACAGACAAACAAACCCACAATCTTCATTATAATAAGATTATATATAATAATATATAATATCATCAAATTAGTATAATAATTATATATTATATATATTATATATATAACCTGTAGCTATGGTGATATCTTTATTACATATAACAGTATAGTAACCGTAAAAATAACAAGATTACTTACATATGGATTGACAGTGGAGAACATGCACCGGTTCTCACTATAAATAGTGAGACACCGAGTGGAAAGGTACTACTGTTCCCGTTAACGACAAGCTGGTCGTACATGTACCATTATTGTAAATACACTTGTCTTATTTTACCCTATCTCGACTTGACTTCTTTTTACTGTTGGGACTAACATCACAACAAAAAGGTAAATGGGTGAGGGGTGAGATAAAAAGGGGGAAATGGTTTTGGTGTGTAGTATAGAGGATTTTGTTGTTTTAGTTGTTATATCCACATTTTCCTCTATGGCAAATTCAATTTAATATAAACTGAAACGTTTAAACGTCGACTTCGCCATCCAGAATAAATTCATTTTCTATATATTGTCGGATATATATAGAAGCGTTTCATAAAAGTATCAAATTGAAGCTGTATTTACCAAGATAGAACTGAACAATGAATGAAACGTTAATTTTTTTTCAAATACAAGGTGTGTCATAAAAATGCCGAGTTTGAAGCTGTATTTACCAAATAGAAATGAACAATGAATGGAACGTTAATTTTTCAGAATACAAGGTGTGTTAAGAAGTACAAAAAATCTCAATACTTTTTTTTTGACACACCTTGTATAATATATGGTATATAATTATATATAATCTCTCTCTACATTTATATCCATATTTCCTTGCTCACATGGTCATGAGGACGTGGATGCAGGCCACCATGTTAGGAAGTCGTGGCTCTAGGGGTGACCTTATCCTCTGTTGGTTGTGGATGCAACTTACATATGGTTATGAAATTGCGCATTTATCATTGACTAGTTATTTGACTAGATTTGGCGAGTTTCATGTCTGACGTGTGCTGGTGGCCTAGGGGTAGAGAATCGGCTGTACATTCTGTGGTCGCTGGTTAGACCGCTGCAGTTAGCGATCATGATATAGACTGCAGGTCATAGTCATTTAATTAATATATATATATATATATATATATATATATATATATATATATATATATGAGAAGAAAAATGGATATGAAATCTGACAGTGTAATGAAGTATATATTTTAGAAAAAACAACAAAATAAAATTAAAGGTTGACTTACAGATAGCCGACGCTAAAGCGTTTCGGTTTTAATAAAACCATTAACGGGTCTAAATATAGTAATTATGAGTCATACAAAACCGACATTTTTACATTTCGTTTCGGAGTTGAGCCTTCTAACATCGCAAATTAAAGCTCACAAACATTTTTCTTGTTTTACACAATTCCTTTCGCCCTTTGGAGGTTTGGGGAATGTGGAGCACCCCTTCATCACCATTGCTCCCTGGTCCACTCTGACCCGGAGTGGTAGTACCTGCTAGGGTCCGATTTATGGGTTAAATAGAAAAATGTATTTATTAAAAAATTGTAATAACCATTAAGAATTGATTTATTTCAAAACTTTAGCGGCATTAAATGACTCACTGAGGTCGATATGCCATAAAACAAACCAAACCAAACCAAACAATTCCTTTCGTATGACTCATAAATCATGAATCATCCTAATACCAACTTACCTGGTAACCCATCTACGGATATGATGGATCCTCCGATCCTCATTCTCAATGAACCTCATCATCTCATCATCATCATCCCTCATCTCTCATCAGGATCCTCATGAGACTCATGAAACTCATTCTCCTCAATGAACCTCATCATCCTCATCATCCTCAATCTCATCAGGATCCTCATGAGACATGATCCTCATTCTCATGAACCTCACCATCCTCATCATCCTCAATCTCATCATGATCCTCATGAGACTCATGATCCTCATTCTCATGAACCTCCTCATCATCCTCATCATCCTCAATCTCATCATGATCCTCATGAGACTCATGATCCTCATCTCATGAACCTCATGAACCTCATCATCCTCATCATCCTCAATCTCATCAGGATCCTCATGAGACTCATGATCCTCATTCTCATGAACCTCATCATCTCATCATCCTCAATCTCATCATGATCCTCATGAGACTCATGATCCTCATTCTCATGAACCTCATCATCCTCATCATCCTCAATCTCATCATGATCCTCATGAGACTCATGTTCCTCATTCTCATGAACCTCATGAACCTCATCATCCTCATCATCCTCAATCTCATCATGATCCTCATGAGACTCATGATCCTCATTCTCATGAACCTCCTCATCATCCTCATCATCCTCAATCTCATCATGATCCTCATGAGACTCATGATCCTCATTCTCATGAACCTCATGAACCTCATCATCCTCATCATCCTCAATCTCATGACTCATGATCCTCATTCTCATGAACCTCATCATCCTCATCCTCAATCTCATCATGATCCTCATGAGATTCATGTTCCTCATTCTCATGAACCTCATGAACCTCATCATCCTCAATCTCATCAGGATACTCATGAGACTCATGATCCTCATTCTCATGAACCTCATCATCCTCATTATCCTCAATCTCATCACGATCCTCATGAGACTCATGATCCTCATTCTCATGAACCTCATGAACCTCATCATCCTCATCATCCTCAATCTCATCATAATCCTCATGAGACTCATGATCCTCATTCTCATGAACCTCATGAACCTCATCATCCTCATCATCCCCAATCTCATCAGGATCCTCATGAGACTCATGATCCTCATTCTCATGAACTCATGAACCTCATCATCCTCATCATCCTCAATCTCATCATGATCCTCATGAGACTCATGATCCTCATTCTCATGAACCTCATGATCCTCACTCATGAACCTCATCATCCTCATCATCCTCAATCTCATCATGATCCTCATGAGACTCATGATCCTCATTCTCATGAACTCATGAATTCTCATGAACCTCATGATCCTCATCATCCTCAATCTCATCATGATCCTCATGAGACTCATGATCCTCATTCTCATCATCCTCATCATCCTCATCATCCTCAATCTCATCATGATCCTCATGAGACTCATGATCCACATTCTCATGAGATTCATGATCCTCATTCTCATGAACCTCAGGATCCTCATTATCCTCAATCTCATCATGATCCTCATGAGACTCATGATCCTCATCCTCATCATCCTCATCAATCACATCATGATCCTCATGAGACTCATGATCCTCATTCTCATGAACCTCATGAACATCATCATCCTCATCATCCTCAATCTCATCAGGATCCTCATGAGACTCATGATCCTCATTCTCATGAACCTCATGAACCTCATCATCCTCAATCTCATCATGATCCTCATGAGACTCATGATCCTCATTCTCATGAACCTCATGAACCTCATCATCCTCAATCTCATGATCCTCATGAGACTCATGATCTCATTCTCATGAACCTCATCATCCTCATCATCCTCAATCTCATCATGATCTCATGAGACTCATGATCCTCACTCATGAACTGATCCTCATTCTCATGAACCTCATGAACCTCATCATCCTCATCATCCTCAATCTCATCATGATCCTCATGAGACTCATGATCCTCATTCTCATGAACCTCATGATCCTCATCATCCTCAATCTCATCAATGATCCTCATGAGACTCATGATCCTCATTCTCATGAACCTCATGAACCTCATCATCCTCATCATCCTCAATCTCATCATGATCCTCATGAGACTCAGAGAACCTCATGATCCTCATTCTCATGAACCTCATGATCCTCATCATCCTCAATCTCATCATGATCCTCATGAGACTCATGATCTCATCTCATGAGACTCATGATCCTCATTCTCATGAACCTCATCATCCTCATCATCCTCAATCTCATCATGATCCTCATGAGACTCATGATCCTCATTCTCATGAACCTCATGAACCTCATCATCCTCATCATCCTCAATCTCATCATGATCCTCATGAGACTCATGATCCTCATTCTCATGAACCTCATGAACCTCATCATCCTCATCATCCTCAATGTCATCAGGATCCTCATCATGATCCTCATCATGAACCTCATCATCCTCATCATCCTCAATCTCATCAGGATCCTCATGAGACTCATGATCCTCATTCTCATGAACCTCATCATCCTCATCCTCAATCTCATCATGATCCTCATGAGACTCATGATCCTCATTCTCATGAACCTCATCATCCTCATCATCCTCAATCTCATCATGATCCTCATGAGACTCATGATCCTCATTCTCATGAACCTCATCATCCTCATCATCCTCAATCTCATCAGGATCCTCATGAGACTCATGATCCTCATTCTCATGAACCTCATCATCCTCATCATCCTCATCTCATCATGATCCTCATGAGACTCATGATCATCATGAACCTCATCATCCTCATCATCCTCAATCTCATCAGGATCCTCATGAGACTCATGATCCTCATTCTCATGAACCTCATGATCCTCATCATCCTCAATCTCATCATGATCCTCATGAGACTCATGATCCTCATTCTCATGAACCTCATGAACCTCATCATCCTCATCATCCTCAATCTCATCAGGATCCTCATGAGACTCATGATCCTCATTCTCATGAACCTCATCATCCTCATCATCCTCAATCTCATCATGATCCTCATGAGACTCATGATCCTCATTCTCATGAACCTCATGAACCTCATCATCCTCATCATCCTCAATCTCATCAGGATCCTCATGAGACTCATGATCCTCATTCTCATGAACCTCATGAACCTCATCATCCTCATCATCCTCAATCTCATCAGGATCCTCATGAGACTCATGATCCTCATTCTCATGAACCTCATCATCCTCATCATCCTCAATCTCATCATGATCCTCATGAGACTCATGATCCTCATTCTCATGAACCTCATGAACCTCATCATCCTCATCATCCTCAATCTCATCAGGATCCTCATGAGACTCATGATCCTCATTCTCATGAACCTCATCATCCTCATCATCCTCAATCTCATCATGATCCTCATGAGACTCATGATCTCATTCTCATGAACCTCATGAACCTCATCATCCTCATCATCCTCAATCTCATCAGGATCCTCATGAGACTCATGATCCTCATTCTCATGAACCTCATGATCCTCATCATCCTCAATCTCATCATGATCCTCATCCTCATGAGACTCATGATCCTCATTCTCATGAACCTCATGAACCTCATCATCCTCATCATCCTCAATCTCATCATGGATCCCTCATGAGATCCTCATTCATCCTCATGATCATTCATGATCATGATCCTCATGAACCTCATTCATCATCATCATCCTCAATCTCATCATGATCCTCATGAGACTCATGATCCTCATTCTCATGAACCTCATCATCCTCATCATCCTCAATCTCATCATGATCCTCATGAGACTCATGATCCTCATTCTCATGAACCTCATCATCCTCATCATCCTCAATCTCATCATGATCCTCATGAGACTCATGATCCTCATTCTCATGAACCTCATCATCCTCATCATCCTCAATCTCATCATGATCCTCATGAGACTCATGATCCTCATTCTCATGAACCTCATCATCCTCATCATCCTCAATCTCATCATGATCCTCATGAGACTCATGATCCTCATTCTCATGAACCTCATCATCCTCATCATCCTCAATCTCATCATGATCCTCATGAGACTCATGATCCTCATTCTCATGAACCTCATCATCCTCATCATCCTCAATCTCATCATGATCCTCATGAGACTCATGATCCTCATTCTCATGAACCTCATGAACCTCATCATCCTCATCATCCTCAATCTCATCATGATCCTCATGAGACTCATGATCCTCATTCTCATGAACCTCATGAACCTCATCATCCTCATCATCCTCAATCTCATCATGATCCTCATGAGACTCATGATCCTCATGAACCTCATCCTCATTCTCATGAACCTCATCATCCTCATCATCCTCAATCTCATCAATCTCATGATCATGATCCTCATTCTCATGAGACTCATGATCCTCATTCTCATGAACCTCATCATCCTCATCATCCTCAATCTCATCATGATCCTCATGAGACTCATGATCCTCATTCTCATGAACCTCATGAACCTCATCATCCTCATCATCCTCAATCTCATCATGATCCTCATGAGACTCATGATCCTCATTCTCATGAACCTCATGAACCTCATCATCCTCATCATCCTCAATCTCATCAGGATCCTCATGAGACTCATGATCCTCATTCTCATGAACCTCATCATCCTCATCATCCTCAATCTCATCAGGATCCTCATGAGACTCATGATCCTCATTCTCATGAACCTCATCATCCTCATCATCAATCTCATCATGATCCTCATGAGACTCATGATCCTCATTCTCATGAACCTCATCATCCTCATCCTCAATCTCATCATGATCCTCATGAGACTCATGATCCTCATTCTCATGAACCTCATCATCCTCATCATCCTCAATCTCATCATGATCCTCATGAGACTCATGATCCTCATTCTCATGAACCTCATGAACCTCATCATCCTCATCATCCTCAATCTCATCAGGATCCTCATGAGACTCATGATCCTCATTCTCATGAACCTCATGATCCTCATCATCCTCAATCTCATCATGATCCTCATGAGACTCATGATCCTCATTCTCATGAACCTCATGAACCTCATCATCCTCATCATCCTCAATCTCATCAGGATCCTCATGAGACTCATGATCCTCATTCTCATGAACCTCATCATCCTCATCATCCTCAATCTCATCATGATCCTCATGAGACTCATGATCCTCATTCTCATGAACCTCATGAACCTCATCATCCTCATCATCCTCAATCTCATCAGGATCCTCATGAGACTCATGATCCTCATTCTCATGAACCTCATCATCCTCATCATCCTCAATCTCATCATGATCCTCATGAGACTCATGATCCTCATTCTCATGAACCTCATGAACCTCATCATCCTCATCATCCTCAATCTCATCAGGATCCTCATGAGACTCATGATCCTCATTCTCATGAACCTCATCATCCTCATCATCCTCAATCTCATCATGATCCTCATGAGACTCATGATCCTCATTCTCATGAACCTCATGAACCTCATCATCCTCATCATCCTCAATCTCATCAGGATCCTCATGAGACTCATGATCCTCATTCTCATGAACCTCATCATCCTCATCATCCTCAATCTCATCATGATCCTCATGAGACTCATGATCCATTCTCATGAACTCATGAACCTCATTCATCCTCATCATCCTCAATCTCATCAGGATCCTCATGAGACTCATGATCCTCATTCTCATGAACCTCATCATCCTCATCATCCTCAATCTCATCAGGATCCTCATGAGACTCATGATCCTCATTCTCATGAACCTCATGAACCTCATCATCCTCATCATCCTCAATCTCATCAGGATCCTCATGAGACTCATGATCCTCATTCTCATGAACCTCATCATCCTCATCATCCTCAATCTCATCATGATCCTCATGAGACTCATGATCTCATTCTCATGAACCTCATGAACCTCATCATCCTCATCATCCTCAATCTCATCAGGATCCTCATGAGACTCATGATCCTCATTCTCATGAACCTCATCATCCTCATCATCCTCAATCTCATCATGATCCTCATGAGACTCATGATCTCATTCTCATGAACTCATGAACCTCATCATCCTCATCAATCCTCAATCTCATCAGGATCCTCATGAGATCATGATGAGATTGAGGATGATGAAGGGTGATGAATTCATGATTCATGCATGAGTTTCAATGATTCATATGAGATTGAGGTCATGAGTCTCATGAGGATCATGATGACATCCTCAATCTCATCATGATCCTCATGACC
>CM042166.1:19415749-19439772 GCA_023376005.1 Doryteuthis pealeii | reverse complement strand
TTATTAATACTGTTAACGATATCTACATACTAATAGCATGCAATTATATTTATATATACTACAAAATAGCGGATTTTGATAATAATAATAATGATAATAATAATAATAGGAAAAATGTAAAAATATTCCGTACACAGAGAGATTTTATACGACCTTCATCAGAGTGAATTTTTTTATTTTTTCAAAAAAAAAAAAAAAAATTCACTCTGATGAAGGTCGTAAAAATCCCTCTGTGTACGGAAAATTTTAACATTTTTCCTATTATTATTATTATTATTATTATTATTATTATTATTATTATTTCAACTCCATCTGATTATTTTAATAATAATAATAGCGTAAATCCGTATACATTAATCGATTAAAAGTGATATCGATAAAATTCATTTTTATCCATCTACATTTCTTTTCTTTACTCATTTTTTCCTCATATATATATATATATATATATATATATATATATATATATATATATATATAACTGTTTTTTGGGCTGTACAGAATTTTATTAGTGCTTTAAAAAAGACCCACTAAAAGATTCATTGTATAAATAATTACATATACTAGCAAATATATGCACCCTCCGGGTGCAAGTATTTAATTTTTAATGCAATAAAAATATCATATTAAATTAGAAAGGCTAATGAAACTAAATAAGAATACAGATAAAAAGATTTCAAACAGAGGGGGGTATAATCTAAAAATAGAACAACTAAAACTTACTCTTCAATCACTCTCATCTTTCATTGTTATTTTTTCTAATTTAACTATTTAGTTAAAATAGGAAGTAAAGAATAAAATGACAGATCCGTTCATTCTCTGCTGGTTTAGATCTGTTCGTACTCAGCTGATTTAGATCCCTTTGAACGTCTCATTAATATAACCGTAAAGCAACATCCATCCTGAAAAGGGAAAGAAAAGGAGATTAAAAAAGAAGAAGTAAATACACATTAAAACATTAAAGCAGATTTCATATACATGCTAAATCGACCACAATCTATCACCGCCCTGTCTGCTGGGGCGTTAGAATGCACCGACTGCACCTCTGCAGAGAGGTAAGACTCCCCCAATGGGGCCACCTGTTGGTCGTGGGTGGTGACCCGTGATGCTTAACGATAGAACCCAGGTGGTTGAGCAGTCCATGACTTGCAACACTCAACTTTGGCTCTTGCTTGGGCTATGCGGGCGGCCGGAGAGGCCCCCTCCGATCCATCGGCAGGTCACGTCAAGCCCTAGCACCTATATGATTTCCCACCCCCTATTGTCCTTATGGCAAGCCCAAACCCTTTTTATCATATGAGTGCTAGAAGGCGGTGGCTGCGGGTTTACATGTCCTGGGAATGGCGTTAAACTCTATCTGATGGTGAGGTTCCAGTTCTGGAGGTTTGGGGAATGTAGAGCACCCCTTCATCACCATTGCTCCCTGGTCCCCTCTGACCCGGAGTGGTAGTACCTGTTAGGGTCCCATCTATGGGTTAAATAGAAAAATGTATTTATAAATAAATTGTATTATCCATTAAGAATTGATTTATTTCAAAACTTTATCGGCATTAAATGACCCACTGAGGTTGATATGCCGTAAAACAAAACAAACCAAAACAAAACAACTCATGGGTATGCCATTGTAGGCCTCCCAGCAAAGACCTACATAGACCAGCTCTGTATTGATACTGAATGTTGTGTAGAGGACCTACCTAGAGCGATGAATGATAGGGAGGGTTGGGAGATATTGTCATAGATATCCGTGCTACTGGCGGCATGACATGATGATAAAGCTCTGTTTAAATATTGACCTTGTGCCATATCCTGCTTGTGTTAAGGTAATCATATCCCACCTGGTCATCCCCACCTGAAAAGATAGACACTTTGGGTAGGAGGAATGTGTTACAGGCACCTGTCACTGGTTATTTTGGGAGTAACAGTCCGAGACACCATTGAGGCCTATTTAGTGTTTTACTCATTATTTTTCTTTTTACTGTTAGTTCAAAATCATAAAAATGTGTTGACTTTTACATGTTACTCATGTGATTGAGATCAAGGACAGTCAATAACGGTTAATACAAGCGGCTAATATCATCAACGGGCGAAATTAAACGCGTTAAGAATATCAGAACTTAAATTCAACTTGGAAGTGCTAAAATGACATAACAGAAATTTGTTTAAATATCTACATTTGGAAACTAATAATATTTAATTACTGTCTGGTGGTAAATGACATAACAGAAATTTGTTTAAATATCTACATTTGGAAACTAATAATATTTAATTACTGTCTGGTGGTAAATGCCATAACAGAAATTTGTTTAGAGATCTACATTTGGAAACTAATATTTAATTACGGTCTGGTGGTAAATGACATACCAGAAATTTGTTTAAATATCTACATTTGGAAACTAATAATATTTAATTACTGTCTGGTGGTAAATGACATAACAGTAATTTGTTTAAATATCTACATTTGGAAACTAATAATATTTAATTACGGTCTGGTGGTAAATGACATAACAGAAATTTGTTTAGAGATCTACATTTGGAAACTAATAATATTTAATTACTGTCTGGTGGTAAATGACATAACAGAAATTTGTTTAAATATCTACATTTGGAAACTAATAATATTTGATTACGGTCTGGTGGTAAATGACATAACAGAAATTTGTTTAGAGATCTACATTTGGAAACTAATAATATTTTAATTACGGTCTGGTGGTAAATGACATAACAGAAATTTGTTTTAGAGATCTACATTTGGAAACTAATAATATTTAATTACTGTCTGGTGGTAAATGACATAACAGAAATTTGTTTAAATATCTACATTTGGAAACTAATATTTAATTACGGTCTGGTGGTAAATGACATAACAGAAATTTGTTTAGAGATCTACATTTGGAAACTAATAATATTTAATTACTGTCTGGTGGTAAATGACATAACAGAAATTTGTTTAAATATCTACATTTGGAAACTAATATTTAATTACGGTCTGGTGGTAAATGACATAACAGAAATTTGTTTAAATATCTACATTTGGAAACTAATAATATTTAATTACGGTCTGGTGGTAAATGACATAACAGAAATTTGTTTAGAGATCTACATTTGGAAACTAATAATATTTAATTACTGTCTGGTGGTAAATGACATAACAGAAATTTGTTTAAATATCTACATTTGGAAACTAATAATATTTAATTACTGTCTGGTGGTAAATGACATAACAGAAATTTGTTTAGAGATCTACATTTGGAAACTAATATTTAATTACAGTCTGGTGGTAAATGACATACAGAAATTTGTTTAGAGATCTACATTTGGAAACTAATAATATTTAATTACTGGTAAATGTATTTGATCTACATTTACTAATATTAATTACGGTCTGGTGGTAAATGACATAACAGAAATTTGTTTAAATATCTACATTTGGAAACTAATATTTAATTACGGTCTGGTGGTAAATGACATAACAGAAATTTGTTTAAATATCTACATTTGGAAACTAATATTTAATTACGGTCTGGTGGTAAATGACATACCAAAAATTTGTTTAAATATCTACATTTGGAAACTAATAATATTTAATTACGGTCTGGTGGTAAATGACATAACAGAAATTTGTTTAAATATCTACATTTGGAAACTAATATTTAATTACTGTCTGGTGGTAAATGACATACCAGAAATTTGTTTAAATATCTACATTTGGAAACTAATAATATTTAATTACGGTCTGGTGGTAAATGACATAACAGAAATTTGTTTAAATATCTACATTTGGAAACTAATAATATTTAATTACGGTCTGGTGGTAAATGACATAAACAGAAATTTGTTTAAATATCTACATTGGAAAACTAATTATTTAATTACGGTCTGGTGGTAAATGACATAACAGAAAATTTGTTTAAATATCTACATTTGGAAACTAATATTTAATTACGGTCTGGTGGTAAATGACATACCAGACATTTGTTTAAATATCTACATTTGGAAACTAATAGTATTTAATTACTGTGGTGGTAAATGCCATATCAGAAATTTTTTAAATATCTACATTTGGAAACAAATAATATCTAATTACGGTCTGGTGGTAAATGACATACCAGAAATTTGTTTAAATATCTACATTTGGAAACTAATAATATTTGATTACGGTCTGGTGGTAAATGACATACCAGAAATTTTTTTTAAATATCTACATTTGGAAACTAATAATATTTAATTACGGTCTGGTGGTAAATGACATACCAGAAATTTGTTTATATATCTACATTTGGAAACTAATAATATTTAATTACTGTCTGGTGGTAAATGACATAACAGAAATTTGTTTAAATATCTACATTTGGAAACTAATATTTAATTACGGTCTGGTGGTAAATGTCATAACAGAAATTTGTTTAAATATCTACATTTGGAAACTAATAATATTTAATTACGGTCTGGTGGTAAATGACATAACAGAAATTTGTTTAAATATCTACATATGGAAACTAATAATATTTAATTACGGTCCGGTGGTAAATGACATAACAGAAATTTGTTTAAATATCTACATTTGGAAACTAATAATATTTAATTACGGTCTGGTGGTAAATGACATACCAGAAATTTGTTTAAATATCTACATTTGGAAACTAATAATATTTGATTACGGTCTGGTGGTAAATGACATATCAGAAATTTGTTTAAATATCTACATTTGGAAACTAATAATATTTAATTACGGTCTGGTGGTAAATGACATAACAGAAATTTGTTTAAATATCTACATTTGGAAACTAATAATATCTAATTACGGTCTGGTAGTAAATGACATAACAGAAATTTGTTTAAATATCTACATTTGGAAACTAATAATATTTAATTAGGGTCTGGTAATAAATGACATAAAAGAAATTTGTTTAAATATCTACATTTGGAAACTAATAATATCTAATTACGGTTTGGTGATAAATGACATATCAGAAATTTGTTTAGATGTCTACATTGGGAAACTAAGAATATTTAATTAGGGTCTGGTGGTAAATGTATATATTAGAGTTGGTCGCTTTTCAACTTTTTTTGAATAAAGTTTCACCCACAGAAAGTTGGTCATTGATATGATAAGTACCAAAAAGTAGATTTGTCTGTCTGTCTATCTGTCTGTTTCTCTTTCAGTACGAATATTGAGGCCTCGTCGTACGTGACATCACGTTCTCTTTAGTTTGGTCACGTCCAGGGTCATATCGATGTTGACCTTTCGCTGCATTTTATCTCTCCCCTCTCTCTCACTAAAAAAATCGAGGCCTCGTCACACGTGATCTTACGTTCTCTTCAGGTCACATCTAGGGTCAGGGTTCGACCTCGGGCATCTGGTGGTCTACCAACAACCTACTACATTACAATAAGAATTCTTTAATTTTCATGCTTTCATATATATATATATATATATATAATAAAGGATAGCTGGTGTGTATGTATGTATGATTGTATGCATGCATAAATGTATGTATGTATATATGTCCGTAATGTATGTATGTACGTAGAAAAACTAGGAAAAATAAAACAATTAACGACCAAGTATATATAATATATAATATATATATATATATATATATATATATATATAATCAACCGACGTAATTTGCGGTCCATAAACATAACACAAAATCTCTTCAAATAAACACCAGGAGCAACCTGACGATGGTGAAATAACCTGAAACCTGGATAGTTGCTTATGAAAAACTTTTATATCTAAAAAATTCCACAAATAAATAAAGCTCCTACAAATTTGTGGTTGAGCACTGTGATTTCTTTGTTTCATCCCAAAACAAATTTATATATATATATATATATATATATATATATATATATATATATATATATATATTCACTACCACCAGGCCGGATTACCATAATATCTTTTTTACGTGGGCATTTTTATAGGGCATCCAGCGTGGATCCAACTCGCGATTCAGTAATAATGGATCTGTGAGACTAACTTTAAAAAAATCTCTCCTCTAACCCAGTCGACGCTGGGTAGCCGCTTCGAATTCAATATAAGCCTTGATGATGATGATGATGATTTATATTTTTAGCTGAATTGTCTGCGATGAAAAGTGATATTTTTATGTTATCCGTCTACGATACCCATGAGTTATAGAAATAGTAAAATAAAGACATGAAACGAACCCCGATCAATTTTAGAAGTCCCGACCAGAGGGCATAATTCGGAATCTTTTCCCATCCGTCTTTTTTTCTCACATGAATATTCACAATGCATCCAATTGTAAAGTAAATGAAGATAATCGCAAAAAACCTGAAAGAATATAAAAAAGAACAAATAGAATATAGTTATCTATTGTGATAATAAGAGACAGACAGACAGATAGATAGATATGAAACCAGACAGATGGATAGATAGATAGATAGATATGAAAAACAGGCAGACAGGCAGACAGACTGGCAAATAGATAGATAGATAGATATGAAAAACAGACAGACAGACAGACAGATGGATAGATAGATAGATAGATAGATAGATAGATATGAAGAAACAGGTAGAGAGGCAGACAGACTGACAGATAGATAGATTGATAGATATGAAGAGACAGTCAGACAGACAGAAAGATAGATAGATAGATAGATATGAAGAGACAGTCAGACAGACAGACAGACAGAAAGATAGATAGATAGATAGATAGATAGATATGAAGAGACAGTCAGACAGACAGACAGACAGATAAATAGATTGATAGATATGAAGAGACAGTCAGACAGACAGACCGAAAGATAGATAGATAGATAGATAGATATGAAGAGACAGTCAGACAGACAGACAGACAGATAGATAGATAGATAGATAGATAGATATGAAGAAACAGGCAGACAGGCAGACTGACAAACAGATAGATAGATAGATAGATAGATAGATAGATATGAAAACAGGCAGACAGGCAGACAGACTGACAGATAGATAGATAGATAGATATGAAGAGACAGTCAGACAGACAGATAGATTGATAGATAGATAGATATAAAGAAATAGACAGACACACATAGACAGACAGATAGATAGATAGATAGATGTATTTGCCTCATACCCCACTTGTATGGGTTGGGCACAAGGCCTAGTTTTAATGTGGGCCACCACAAGCCGAAGCTCATGGGTGGAAAAGAACAAAAATTGCGTCGATCCCTTCGGCTATTCCCCATCAGTGGGGGGGGGGGCTCAAGCGCTGGGCAATAAATCCAGCCCTACCCCTTTAAGTCAAGGGGCAGGTATAGCCTGGGGGATAGCCCCCTGGGATCGACGCTATTAAATTGTAAGGTCCAGCGGCTGAAGCTCATTGGACCCCCGGTCGAGACCAGTGTTAGATATGTTGGACATATCTACATACTATAGATAGATAGATAGATAGATAGATAGATAGATATGAAGAGACAGACAGACAGACAGACAGATAGATAGATGTGAACAAGGAAGAAAAAAAAGAAAAATGTAACTGAGATGAAAAAACGAGATGAATGAAGACAGAAATAGACTTTTTAAAAAATATATATATATATATATATATATATATATATATATATATATATATATATATATATATATAAAGATGATTGAAGATGAACATAGTCAGAATAAATAGATAAATGAATAAATAAATGAATAAAAAAAGAGAATAGGTTAAAGCCAGGCATAAGTAAAAGGGGTGGGTAGTTGACCTTTTTACGAATCCAAAGATTAGGCCGTAAAGTTTAAAGAGACTTGTACGACCACCATGAAGTTAGGCCACTTAGTGATAATATCTTATGCACCCAGGTATTAAAAGCAAAGATGCTATTTTTATGAGGAAATCTCTTCTGAAAAAAAATTAATGTTTGAAGTATTGAAGACATTAAGTCTGGAAAAATATTTGATTGCTTTAATTTTAAGGGTTAATGACGACTAGAAGTCGGTGATTTGATTTAAGTGCTGGTCATCTGGGTGGTCCGGAGAGGATGGTTGGGGAAGGGGAGTTTTACATAAATATAGCTAAACACCAGCACTGGGCCAGTTAGAACTCGGGGTTGAGGTGTTAAGGTCGCCGGTAGGGAAAGCCAGTAGCAGCCAGTTGGATTGACAGCGAAGTCTCACACACCCCTTCTTCCATCCGCGTCTTGTTTACAAACACTTGTAGTTGTTGTTTGTTTTTGTTTTTTAAATCCTTGTGAGCCTGTTTTCTGACCTGTGCCTTAAATTCGGCCAGCACATAATATCACAACATTTGGGGTTCTAGACATCGTGCATTGAAGGTGCAGAGCGCAGAACAGGTCTTCTCACACCATTAATAATGGATATTGTCTGTATTTATATCTGTAACAAAAACTACGTCATAGCCCTACGTCACAGCAAATTATTTTACATTATTAATACTGTTGGTCTTGTCTACATGGTATTTTCCTCGTACCCCAAATTTTGGGTGTATATAGCATAAGAATATTGTGACGTAAACTGTGACAGTTTACGTCACAACTTTTCGACGCAACTTTTCACCTGCCACACATGAGTCTCGGCTTGTGGGTGGTCCCACGCAAATAGGGCCTTTGTGCCTGACCTTGTACACGTGGGGTACGAGGAAAATACCATGTAGACAAGACCAACAGTATTAATAATGTAAAATAATTTTATTAATAATTGAGGTTTAAATAAGATCATGGAGAATGTGATGTAAATAACTAAGGGTTTTGTAACTTGAGTAGTGATATAGTTTCGGTTACAGACAAAAACACACACAATCTCCATTATAATAAGAAGATGTAATAACTGAATGGAACGACAATTAAATCACGATTTCATGTACTTTCAGGCAACTTTCCGAGGATCTGGCAGACTGGTTGGCTGGTTGGTTCCATACCAATCCTTTTCGGGTCATTTACTGCTGAATCTTTTTGCTATCAGATTAGTACAGGCTTTGTGTAAAGTTGTTAACTGCCATCCTTGGCCAGTTGAAAAGTGCTTAAAGAAAGTCCTGTGTTATGGAATCCTTTGGTAAGTGTATAAGTCCTATCCTGCGTATTGGTAAAGGTTCAGTGATTTAATCCAATGCCCGTCGTCAAAGAATGCCAATGTAATTATGACCAGTAAGGCCGGTTTAAGTATTGTATCAACCTCAGAGTACTGCCAGTGATTGGCCAAGAGTTAGATCATATGATTCCGGCCCAGTCTATAAATATAGGCGCGGATCTAACACAAGCCTTATATATAAAAAAAGTCAACACATTTTTATGATTTTGAACTAACAGTAAAAGAAAATAATGAGTAAAACACTAAATAGGCCTCAATGGTGTCTCGGACTGTTAATCCCAAAATAACCAGTGACAGGTGCCTGTAACACATTCCTCCTACCCAAAGTGTCTATCTTTTCAGGTGGGGATGACCAGGTGGGATATGATTACCTTAACACAAGCAGGATATGGCACAAGGTCAATATTTAAACAGAGCTTTATCATCATGTCATGCCCGCCAGTAGCACGGATATCTATGACAATATCTCCCCAACCCTCCCTATCATTCATCGCTCTAGGTAGGTCCTCTACACAGCATTCAGTATCCATACAGAGCTGGTCTATGTAGGTCTTTGCTGGGAGGCCTACAATGGCATACCCATGAGTTGTTTTGTTTTGGTTTGTTTTGTTTTACGGCATATCAACCTCAGTGGGTCATTTAATGCCGATAAAGTTTTGAAATAAATCAATTCTTAATGGATAATACAATTTATTTATAAATACATTTTTCTATTTAACCCATAGATGGGACCCTAATAGGTACTACCACTCCGGGTCAGAGGGGACCAGGGAGCAATGGTGATGAAGAGGTGCTCTACATTCCCCAAACCTCCAGAACTGGAACCTCACCATCAGATAGAGTTTAACGCCATTCCCAGGACATGTAAACCCGCAGCCACCGCCTTCTAGCACCCATATGATAAAAAGGGGTTGGAGCTTGCCATAAGGGCAATAGGGTTGGGAATATCATATAGGTACTAGGGCTTGACGTGACCAGCCGATTGATCGGAGGGGGCCTCTCCGACCGCCCGTCTAGCCCAAGATAGGGCCAAAGTTGAGCATTGCATGTCATGAATTGCTCATCCACCTGGGCTCTATCCTTAAGCCTCACGGGTCGCCACCCACGGCCAACAGGTGGCCCCATTGGGGGAGTCTTACCCCTCTGCAGAGGTGCAGTGGGTGCATTCTAACGTCCCAGCCGACAGGGCGGATGAGTTGTTTTCATAGAAGAACATTACTTATGAGTTTGTGTCTGTTTCTCCAGCAGTGCCCAGCATGTCTTGTGTTGTATACTCTCTTTACTTCTATTATTCTTCTGCTCATCGTTGGTATCTTACGTTCTTCTTCTAGCGTCTGGACTTCGCCTTGGGGACATCGTGTCTGGTCTTCCATTGGGGATTTCTATTTATCAGAAGCCCTGTGTCATTGGTAGTTTTTAGATAATAACACAAGACTTCGATTTGCTTTAGATCATATTTTATTCCGAAATCCCCACCAGACTACCTGCACAGATTGAGTATGCCGTGTGCTTAACACGACTTACCACTTTCGTGGTTTGGCCGATACTGAACTAAAACTCTCTTTCTAATCTAAACCGGAAGAGGGTCTTCTCCACCGATTCTCACGGTATCCACCGGAAGGAGGATCAGGACTTAGGTCAAGCCTTGTCACTCAATCCTTCAAGGCCGCCAACTGCAACTTATAACAGCCATTTTGGTTTCTACACTACTGTAAATAAGTGTTAGGCTACTAACAATTATGTAACACTTGTTCACCTCACTCGGATGGTTTGTGCGATAGGTGGCAAGTGGACGTATAGCTGCTTTCTTGTTGGGTGTTATTTTCATGATTTGTTTAAGATCGCATTGTTGTGCAACTTCCATCTAGCATATTTTCTAGGCATTTTGTAAACCAGTAATATTTTTTAATAACTACTTTACTTTAGTATCAATCACCCGTATTTTTTGGTCGAAAACTATATTGGAAATTTAGCGCCTCCCCCTTTTGAATGGAACAAATATTGATGTATTTTTTTTCTTTTATAAAATAAAATAATTTTTTAATAAAATAAATAATTTTTGGAGTTTTTTTTTACTCAGTTCGATAATTATTGAATTGGCTATCAATTCAATAATTATCGAACTGAGTAAAAAAAATCTCCAAAAATTATTTTTTTAGTTTTTATTTTCATTTTATTTTCCGATTTTCGGTATTTATTTACTACCCGAGCACATTCTTTAAATTTGTTTTTTTACTTCTTCCTGTTTGGTTTTATTTTGTTTAACGGCATATCAATCCTGTGGGTTATTTAATGCCAATTCTTTGTTTTATATATATAATTTATATGGGAATAGTTTGTAGGTAAATACTTTGTTTTTAAACAAATTGCTAGAGTGCGAAACAAGAGTTGGTAATCAATTTGGCTTTACGTGTATATTTTTGTAGAACCCTTTTTTATCTATTTAACCCATAGATGTGACCCTTACAGGTACTAGAACGCCTAATCAGAATGGACCTGGGGTAATGGCAATAAAGGGGTACCCCACACTCCTCAGGGCTCCACAAATTAGAACTTAATCATTGGATACAATTTGACATCATACCCCGGACACTAAGACCCTCAGCCACTATCTTCTAGCACATATGATAAAAAGAGTGGTGTAGCCATACAGTAGCACTGATAAAACTAATCATATGAATCTTTATTCAGAGAAAAACACTTACCCAATAACTATCAGAGTTCCAATGGAAATGCTTGGTGTTGGTGTTGGTGTTGGTGTTGGTTTTGGTTTTGGGTTGCAGGGTCCACTGTACTCTCCAATCTGCAATGGAGAAGTTAGAAAGAAATAAAGTGTAAAAATATCTGAGGTATGGGTTATCGTCCTTGTTATACGAGCCTCGCTATCAAACAACCAATCACGGGCCAGCATTCTTTGGCGGCAAAGCCAAAGAGGCAAATTCTTCCTCTTTCTGATTCAGCAGCACCGGGAGTCGGACGACGAAAAGGGCGTCTCTTATATCCAGCAGTGCGAGCAGATAGCCGTAGCAAGGGACTCCGATAATTCACCTACCTCAGGATTTCAGCTAAGCGGACTATTATTTTATATAACATTTCCGCAGACAAACCTAAGTTTGCAAAAATTTATGTTATGTATGTCCGTAATACATGTCTTTATTCGAATTCTAAGATGTGTTTGTGTTTTACTTCTTTAACTCTAACTTGCCTGTCATCACTCGTGGTCTGAATCACCACAAAAAAGGTATTTCTTTTAATGTGATAAAAAAATTGAATTTAGCTTTTGTTTTCTCTGTTTTAATAATATTCTTATATGGTAAACCATAATGATGGAACACATTTTAAATGCTATTTTCTCAGATTATAAAAACGACACAGAGTACTAAATATATTTATTACATAGCTGGCACACAGGAGTTTTACATGTAATCTGCGATTTGAATATTATGTCCTTGAGATAGTCACCATCATGACGAAAACATTCGAGAGCTCGATTTCTCATATTACGTAACGTGTGGTTTAGCATATCAACTGGAATAGCTGTTATCTCTCTACAGATGCTTTCTTTCAGTTCCACTGTCGTGTGGGACTTGCTTGCGTATACCCGATATTTCAGTTAACCTGATAGAAAATACTAGATATCCTAAAATTCCTTCTTCTTCAGACTGGTAAGTCTATCAAACTTGGCACTGTACATAGGAAGGACGTTTACATTTAGTCATTGTTTTGTTGTTAAAATCAAACTAAAGTTATAATTCATTTATTTTTTTGTTGTTCGTATGAAAATAATCGCAATACTAACAATGATTGACGATCCTGACGTCATCTGAACAACCGTGGGCAAAAGTACCCTTAAGAAGCAACAAAAACAAATATATATATATATATATATATATATATATATATATATATATATAACTTTGGTGCGGTACCAAGTTTCTTGGTACAAGGTGATTCTAGGTGGGTCCTAATTCTCTACCCGTAGTTTGTTGTAGAGTTCAGGTTCCGTATGAGAGCTCAATGTTTAATTATTGTAAACAGAGCAAATGAATGAGGGAGGTGAAATGTATGAATATAAAATGAGTTTGGCCATGTGCCTGTCTAAATAAAATATATCAGTGGTCTGAAGAAGCTCGTGAACATACTCGCGAGTGGAAATGGTCCATAACCACGATACCCATGGTATTTAAGGCCTTTTTATTCCCAAATATATATATATATATATATATATTATATAAACATAAATGTACAGTATACACGATTCCCTAACCTCTTCTTATGAAAAACCTTACATTGTGTTTTCTTTTTTTGCATAAAAAATCAATGTAAATTTAATAATAGAAATAACCCAGCATACTCACCATATAACCTTGCCCTTAATTTAAAAAAAAATCAAGTTGGCTTTAATATGAGCAAAAATAAACAATAGAACAGCTGGAATGCTAGCTCTGCCAATTACTGCCGGTTTTTATGGCTAAATATTCTTAATTCAAATTACAATGGAACCTTAACTTACGAGTGCCCCAGCTTACAAGTTTTCCGAGTTATTTTTCTCTGTATCTTTCTGTCTGTCTGTCTCCCTCTCTCCTCTCTGTCTCTGTCTCTCTGTCTCTCCTCTGTCTCTCCCTCTGTCTCTGTCTCTGTCTCTCTCTATCTCTCTCTCTCTCTCTCTCTATATATATATATATATGTGTGAAAAATAGATGGAAATTAATCCGACAGTATGAAATTTAACATTTTGAAAAAACATATGATGTTTGTTATGTGATTGCTGACAGATCTGTTTCGACCAAATCGATAAGTTGGTCTTCATCAAAGAGCGACGTAGATGGGAAGAAAGATATCCGTTAAAAAGACTGTTTACAAAAAACGAACGCTGAATTCAAACGCTGAAATTTTGAAAAAATTTTTTTAATTTATATGGGTTTGAAATTTATCCTGTTATTATTATCCCGAGTGTAAAGTTTTTAAATGCCATCCTTGGACAGTTGGAAAGGTCTTAAAGAAAGTCCTGTGTTATAGAATCCTTTGGTAAGCGTATAAGTCCTATCCTGCATATTGGTAAAGGTCCAGTGATTTAATCCTATGTCCGTCATCAAAGAATGCTGGCGTAATTATGACCAGTAGGGTCGGTTAAGTATTGTATCAACCTCAGAGTACTGCCAGTGATTGGCCAAGAGTTAGATCATATGATTCCGGACTAGTCTATAAGTAGGAGCGGGCATCTAGTACGCACCTCGTATACGAAAATTCTCAACACAGAGTATTCTCGGTTTAGCCATTATACACACACACACACATATATATCTTATTATAATGGAGATTGAGTATTTTTCTGTCTGTAACCGAAACTATATTACAACTCAATTCATAATTCCCTTAGTTATTTACGTCACATTCTCCATGATTCTATTTCTATTTAAACCTCAATTAATAATAAAACTGTTTGACATTATTAATACTGTTGGCCTTACCTAAATACTAATAACATGCAATTGTATTTATATATACAACAAAATACCAGTTTTCAGTGTAAACGTAAAGCTAATTTGCATATTGATATTAAAAAAAACTGATTTTAATAAAAATGTGCTTGGTATTATTGATTTCTAATTGTTTGGTTTTATCTTAATGAATATGAGTAAAAATCTCTTCAATAAATCCTAAAAGAAATTCATTAACAAGAAGAAATAACTGTAATTTTATTCTTTACTTCCTATTTTAACTAAATAGTTAAATTAGGAAAATTTAGCATTGAAAACGGAAGTGATGAAAGAGTAAGTTTCAGTTGTTCTATTTTCCGATTATACCCCTCCGTTTCAAATCTTTTTATCTGAATTCTTAATTAGTTTCATTAGCCTTTCTGATTTAATCTAATATTTTATTATATTTAAACTTAAATACTTGCACCCGGAGGGTGCATATATTTGCTAGTATATATAATATGTAATGAATAGTGAATGAAAAAATGAGAAAAGTATTTGCATGGAAAAGGTGCTCAATGCTAATATAGCAGAGCAGATTTATAATCAATGGTAATATTATGGTTTTACACTCATAACTTGAAGTTTCATGCTAATCCAATCATCAGATGAGATCAATGGTTGAGATGTTAAAAACCAGTCGTGAAATGGTTGAGATGTTAAAAACCAGTTATATAAACGCTAAAAAATTACTGGTTTTTAACATCTCAACCATTTCACGACTGGTTTTTAACATCTCAACCATTGAAGTCATCTGATGATTGGATTAGCATGAAACTTCAAGTTATGAGTGTAAACCATAATATTACCATTGATTATATATATATATAGTTTACCCTTTATCGCTTCCCGTTCTCGGTTGAGCACTCTATTTAGAAGGTATATAATTGCAGATTCACCGTATTCGGCTCGGCCAAATCTCACTTTGTTTACATAGTTTGAGAACTCTAGGTGAAGGTCATTTCCCCTTAGAATATAGCAATTAAATAGCCTGCTATACTTGGCGACTGACTGTGGATGTGTGGGTAAGAAGCTTGGGCGAGCGTAAGTTCGTTCGGGTTTCGAACCCAGCCAGAGGCAGCTGCTAAAACCGTATAACTATACTGATGAGAGGTGATACCTCGAAACACGTGTCTATAGTTTACCCCTTTATACGCTTCCCGTTCTCGGTTGAGCACTCTATTTAGAAGGTATATAATTGCAGATTCACCGTATTCGGCTCGGCCAAATCTCACTTTGTTTACATAGTTTGAGAACTCTAGGTGAAGGTCATTTCCCCTTAGAAATATAGCAATTAAATAGCCTGCTATACTTGGCGACTGACTGTGGATGTGTGGGTAAGAAGCTTGGGCGAGCGTAAGTTCGTTCGGGTTTCGAACCCAGCCAGAGGCAGCTGCTAAAACCGTATAACTATACTGATGAGAGGTGATACCTCGAAACACGTGTCTATAGTTTACCCCTATATATATATATATTATATATATATATTGCTTTTAACAATACTCACCACAAAATCTTCTCCTTCGTTTCTATACGTGAAAGTTGGTTGTACTGAATCGTTACAGAGAAGGAAAATTCTCGATGCACTAAAAGAAAACAAAAACAAAAACAAAAATACAAAAAACAAAAAAAAAACACAAAAAAAAAAAACAAAGGCAAAAACAAATAAAATAGAATAACATATTCATTTCGTAATCAAGATGGTATCATCTCCCCATAAAATGAAATTAGTAAACCAGCTCATATACCTCGGTAGCAAAATCTCATTTACTGAAAGCAATGTCAACATACGTATGGGTAAAGCATGCTATTCACAGTGGCTAACGAAGTAAAGCGATTTCGAAACCCAGCCAATGTATTACATTCACTCTTAAACTAATATCGTTGGGAAAGGTATGGACACTCTCATCTCCTACCGATGAGTTAAATAGTACTACTACAGTTTTTACAAGGACTTCTGAATAAGCAGGCGACTAATCCAACGAGGAAACTCCGACATAGCTGTTCCATAGATCAAAAAATTGCCCTGCATCATATACATTCTACGTGAAGTTTTATGTTTATTATTATTATTAATTTTATTATTATTACTAGCAAATATATGCGCCCTCCGGGTGCAAGTGTTTAAGTTTTAATATAATAAAATATCATATTAAATTAGAAAGGCTAATGAAACTGAATAAGAATGCGGATAAAAAGATTTGGAACAGAGGGGTATGATTAAAAGATAGAACAACTTTGAAACTAACTCTTCCATCATTTTACGTTACTCCCGTCTTTCATTGGTAAATTTTCCTAATTAAACTGTTTAGTTAAAATAGGAAGTAAATAATAATATTACAGTTATTTCTCTTTGTTAAGGGATTTCTTTTAAGATTTATCCCGAGATTTTTGCTCATATTCATAAGATAAAACCAAACAATTAGAAATCAATAATACTAAGCATATATTTATTAAATCAATTTTTAAGATCAATATGCAAATTAGCCTTCCCATTCATACTGTAAACCTCTATTTTGATGTATATATAAATACAATTGCATGTTATTAGCCTGTAGATATGGTCAACAGTGTAAGTAATGTAAAACAATTTTATTAATAATTGAGGTTTAAATAAAAATAAAATCATGGAGAATATGATGTAAATAACTAAAGAACTGTGACTTGCATAGAAATATAGTTTCGGTTACAAACAGACAAACCCACAATCTCCATTATAATAAGATTATTTCCTGCTATGAGATGTCTTGTGTATACTTATTGCTTGCCTGTACTGAAATTGCTTTTATACAGCTATGTTCCTGCTTGTGTAATGCACCGCTTGACTGTTTCAACATACGCTTAAATACACAATTTTTTTTCTCCTGAATCTGACCTACTGAAATGGGGGTGAGTCTTTTATGCCGTCAAATACGGTACTTCTATTGACATATCCCATTGAAGAGTAACACACGTTGGGTGAGGGACGTCTTGACCACCAAAATTAAAAATCCCATTCAATTATCAACCCTATTCACACAAAGTATTCTTACAGCTTCTAATCATCGTTCACTGATATAGCTGATTGTAAATCTAAGATGATATTTCATGAAAGTCACCACATACTTAAAAAAAAAAAAAAAACCAAAACAAATCCGGAGCCTGAGTCCCTAAGGTGGAGTAATGCTGAATTTCAATGCTACCTATTTAAAGTAGGTATTAGAATTATATTGAGGCGCGTGGGCTAATGGTTAGAGTCGTGGAAAATGGGCTCGTCGATTCGAGTTCAATTCCTAGACGAAAGCTGTTGGCATTTCACATAGCGCTAATACCTTGGGAAAGGTATGAATCCATATATTCTCCCTCCAGCTATGGGTTAAATAGTAGGGCAGACTGGGCTCTTCAGCCTTGGTTAGGTAACCAGTCTAGGAGAGGGATAACTCTGAATTCAAAATTCCCGAGATCGCTCGTTTGTGGCAACCTTTGATGCCAATTCTTTCCTATCGACTGTGCCAAAAAGTGTGGATGGTCCAACACAACCCCTCACCACTATAAACAAATCCCTGTGTGGATGTTCATTGTGTGTATGAACCCTCATACGGGAGAGTCCATTATTAGAAGTTGTTAGAAAAATTCCATTACGAATTATGTGAGAAAAGAAAATAACCTTTAAAGTAATTGTTATAATAATAATAATGTACCAATTGTGTAGATATTTACAATGCACAAAGATAGAGAGCTAAGCACCAATGCAAACAGAAATAGTTTTTCCATCCAATAAAGAAATAATTATGATATCCATCCCATAATAGTTATTAGGGGTGCAATGATTAGCATTCCCAGTTGATTTTTTTTTATTTGAGGTTATTGTTGTTTAATCACATTAGTTATATAGAGCTCTGTAAATGGAGTTCAGAACCGTTTGAATTATGCAAATATCCCCAGTGGTTCAAACGTTATGAGAATTTAATTTCAATTTCCAAACTGCACAGGTTTCTTACCTTTCCTTTGTACCACAGCGGCAGTGAGGGATGGGGTATGCTGCTTGGGTAACAGCACATCCTACAAAACAACCCACCCAGGCTACGTGGGTACGGAATTATTAACGTCTTCCCTTTCACTTTTTAAAAAACATTACCCGTCCAAAACAAGACAGTTTTTTATTTACTTAATTATCCATTTTATAATTGATTAACTGAATTTGAGAATATTTCTTGTAAAATTATCAATATCTTTTAATTTATATGGGTTTGAAATTTATCCTGTTATTATTATCCCGAGTGTAAAGTTTTTAAATGCCATCCTTGGACAGTTGGAAAGGTCTTAAAGAAAGTCCTGTGTTATAGAATCCTTTGGTAAGCGTATAAATCCTATCCTGCATATTGGTAAAGGTCCAATGATTTAATCCTATGTCCGTCATCAAAGAATGCTGGCGTAATTATGACCAGTAGGGTCGGTTAAATACTGTATCAACCTCAGAGTACTGCCAGTGATTGGCCAAGAGTTAGATCATATGATTCCGGACTAGTCTATAAGTAGGAGCGGGCATCTAGTACGCACCTCGTATACAAAATTCTCAACACAGAGTATTCCTCGGTTTAGCCATTACACCACACACACACACACACACACACACACACACACAGATATATATATATATATATATATATATATATATATATATATATATGTAAAAATGGAAAAGGAATTGAATCCGACAATATGAGGAAAAATGAGTAAAGAATAGAAAAGTAAATGGATAAAATGAATTTAATCGATATCACATTAATCGATATCACTTACACATGTGTTTCGGTCAGTTTATGTGTGTGAAAATATTTCGCACACATACAAGAATCGACCTTCATCAGATTTATAATGATTTTTTATTTTCATAAAAATAAATGTTCACTCTGATGAAGGTCGATTCTTGTATGTGTGCGAAATATTTTCACACACATAAACTGACCGAAACACATGTGTAAGTGATATCGATTAATGTGATATCGATTAAATTCATTTTATCCATTTTACTTTTCTTTTCTTACTCATTTTTCCTCATTATATATAATATATATATATAATATCTGTGTGTGTGTGTTGAAAGATAAATGGAAAGAAAATGTTGCATGGATAAAAATTATTCATTGAGATGCCGACACGTGTTTTGACCAAGAGTTTAAAGGGTTAAATTGTTATTCTTTCAAGCAATAGACTTCGTCGTCAGACTTTTGGAATTCCATCACCTGTTGGGTTTAATCAAAAATCTTAAAATTAGTGAAATAGGACTGAGTCTATTCTAATAGTGACCAACCAAGTGGACTTTAACAGGTTTGAATTCAGAGTTTTTCCTTACTCCTAGACTGGTTGCTTAACCAAGGTTAAAGAGCCCAATCTGTCCCACTATTTACCCATTGCTGGAGAGAGAGTAGCTGGATTCATACCTTTCCCAGGGGTATTAGCGCTATCTGAACTGCAGCTCTGTCCAGGATTTGAACCCGGGTCGACGAGTCCATTTCATACTACTCCATTAGACCACGCGCCCCCATGTTATGTGGAGTTAATAGAGATTAAGGAAAAGTGAGTTTGTAAAGCGAATTAAATTTGAAAAAAAGAGAAAAGAAAAAGAACCACGAAGTTGAATCAATTGGCTCGCTGCTTATGAAACTTAACATACAGATACGTTTCTCTCACCCTCTCTCTCTCTCTCTCTCTCTCTCTCTCTCTCTCTCTCTCTCTCTACACTCACTGAAAAACTGACATATATAACGAGGATGTAATCAAGATATAAATAGAGAGGGGGAAGTGATAGAAAGAATGTGAAGTAAGAGAGACGGATGTTTTTTACTTAAAACATTAAAAACATTTTGTAAGATTTCTAAGAAAGAGAACGTTTGATCTAATTTTAAATTTATTTAAGAACCAAGATGTTGAAGTTATTGACTCGCTGCTTATGAACTTAACATACAGATACGTTTTCACCCTCTCACTCTCTCTCTTCTCTCTCTCTCTCTCTCTCTCTCTCTCTCTCTCTCTCTCTCTACACTCACTGAGAAAACTGACATATATAACGAGGATGTAATCAAGATATAAATAGAGAGGGGGGAAGTGATAGACAGAATGTGAAGTAAGAGACGGATGTTTTTTACTTAAAAAATTAAAAAACATTTTGAAAGATTTTCTAAGAAAGAGAACGTTTGATCTAATTTAAATTTATCAATAACCAAGAGTTGAAGTTATTGACTCGCTGCTGCTTATGAAACTTAACATACAGATACGTTTCTCTCACCCCCCTCTCTCTCTCTCACTCACTGAGAAACTGCATATATAACGAGGATGTAATCAGATATATAAATAGAGAAGGTGAAAAGTGATAGAACAGAATGTGAAGTAAGAGACGGATCAGTTTTTTACTTAAAACATTAAAAACATTTTGAAAGATTTCTAAGAAAGAACGTTTGATCTAATTTAAATATTATCAAGAACCAAGATGTTGAAGCTATTGGCTCGCTGCTTATGAAACTTAATACGCAAAATACGTTTCGTTCTCTCACCCCCTCTCTCTCTCTCTCTCTCCACTCACTGAGAAGCTAACATATATAAAGAGGATGTAATCAAGATATGAATAGAGAGGGGGAAGTGATAGGCAGCATGTGATAAGAGACGGGTCAGTTTTTTTACTTAATTGCAAATTACGACTAATTAGAACCAATTAAAATAGGGTTTTTCAAACATAGCTCAATCCTAAAATTAAGGAACAATTTTAACTTCTGTGTCATTGAACGAAACAGTAAAACAGCCTCTAGGAGACAAATATTGATTCGCTCAGCTTTAGTATAACAATAGATGTTTTACATTACCATTACTAGCAACAAAACACCCTCCGGGCGTCGTAAAATTAATTTTTGAAAGACATTGCTTGAGAGGTGGAAGTTAAAAATTCAATGTCTGAGGGTTTGTATCGTAAGTAAGCAAATCCTCATATTTATTAAAAGGAGTAAAAAAAAAAAAAAAAAAAAAAACAAATTTGAAATGAAAACTGAGCCCCGTCCTCTCAAATAAAATGTTGCGTGGATGTAATAATCAAACAATTATTTTGAATATTTTTTCACATCAATTTTTCCACAAAATCGTAGGTATTTATTTATTTGTAAACTTTTTAGTTAACTTCTGTTTACCGTAAAAAAAAAGAAAAAAAAGAACGAGAGTAAAAAAAACAATTTTTAAAATTGCTTACTCAAATTTTGTGTGTATATATATAGCATAAGAATATTGTGACGTAAGCTGTGACGTAGAGCTATGACGTAGTTTTTGTTACAGACAGAATACAGACAATCTCCATTATTAATAACTAGCAAATAAAAAAACGCCCTTCGGCGCGATGTAAATCATTTTTGTAAAATATTGCTTGACGAGGTGGAAGTTTAAAATTAAATGTCGGAGAGTTTGAACCATAAATCATGAAATCATCAAATTTATTAAAGGAGTAAAAAAATAAAAAAATAAAATAAAACAATTTGAAATCGGAACTAAGTTCTATTAACTTTGAATATCTATTAAAATAAAACAAATCATATATGAAATATATGATATGGGGATGTATCTATTAAAACTTGTTTTTAAAAACAATGAGGACTGTCTAATGCTGCATGTTCAAATTTTGAGTGTAATTTTTCTATGTTATGACGATTTGGGGTAATGTGACGTAAGCAGTGACGTAGTTTTTGTTGCAGACAAGCGAATCTCCATTATTAATAGATAGATAGATGAGAATTCTATTCTGGAAAAGTGCCATTATTATTAGTACTAGCAAATATATGCACCCTCCGGGTGCAAGTATTTAAGTTTTAATGTAATGAAATATCGTATTAAATTAGAAACGCTAATGAAACTAAATAAGAATGCAGATAAAAAGATTTGAAACAGAGGGGGATATAATCGAAAAATAGAACAACTGAAATTTACTCTTCCATCACTCTCGTCTTTCATTGTTATTTTTTCTAATTTAAGTATTTAGTTAAAAGAGGAAGTAAAGAATAAAATGACAGTTATCTTTTCTTGTTAATGGATTTCATTTAAGATTCATTGAAGAGATTTTTAACCAAACAATTAGAAACCAATAATACTAAGCATATATTTATTAAAATTACATTTTTTAATATCAATATGCAAATTAGCTTTCCCGTTCACAACGTAAAACCGCTATTTTGTTGTATATATAAATAACAATTGCATGTTAATATTAGTACGTAGATATGGTTAACAGTATAAATAATGTAAAACAATTTTATTAATAATTGAGGTTAAAATAAGGATAAAATCATGGTGAATGTGGCGTCAATTACTAAGGGATTGTGACTTGAGTAGTGATTTAGTTTCGGTTACAGACAGACAAGAAAAAACACACAATTCCCATTATAATAAGATCACCATAGACCATTGTTACAATGCGAATATAAAGAGGTCAAGAGTTAGCTAGTTAATCTAATACAAACTTACGTGTTCGGGTGCTGTATTCAAGGGGCGTCCTTATTTTTGAGCTCTATTAAATTTGAAGGTTTTTTGGTGTCCGAATGCAAACATATCCTTTTTGAAACCATAGGCGACCTGAAAAATAATCTCATTATATTAAAGAAAATGCTAGAAATGTTTCAATAATTTTTCTAGTTATAGGTTATAAAAGCACGTTTTTTTATGAGTAGTCTACGAAGATTAAAATACAGATTGTTTCATACTTAAACATTTTTTAAGCGGAATTTAACAATAATATTTAATGATTTTTAAATGATTTTAATTTTAATATTTTTAAATGATATAATTAGGTTTAGTTTGGTTTGTTTTGTTTTTGTTTTACGGCATATCAACCTCAGTGGGTCATTTAATGCCGATAAAGTTTTGAAATAAATCAATTCTTAATGGAAATACAATTTTTTTTATAAACACATTTTTCTATTTAACCCATAGATGGACCCTAACAGGTACTACCACTCGGGTCAAGTGGACCAGGGAGCAATGGTGATGAAGGGGTGCTCCACATTCCCCAAACCTCCAAAACTGGAACCTCACCATCAGATAGAGTTTAACGTCATTCCCAGGACATGTAGACCCGCAGCCACTGCCTTCTAGCACCCATATGATAAAAATGGGTTGGGGCTTGCCATAAGGGCAATAGGGTTGGGAAAATCATATACGTGCTAGGGCTTGACGTGACCAGCCGAAAGATCGGAGGGGCCTCTCCGACCGCCGTCTAGCCCAAGATAGGGCCAAAGTGGAGTATTGCATGTCAGGAACTGCTCATCCACCTGGTGGCCCCATTGGGGGAGTCTTACCCCTCTGCAGAGGTGCAGTCGGTGCATTCTAACGTCCAGCGACAGGGCGGTGATTATAATTAATAATTCGAAAAAGAATAAATTATTAAAATGATTATAATTGTTTTTAAGCGGAATTTCCTAAATACAGAGTGTTTCAGAGAAATGTATTTATTTATTATTTATTCATTATTTATATAA
>CM042166.1:19364974-19410649 GCA_023376005.1 Doryteuthis pealeii | reverse complement strand
TATATATATAACTATATATATATCCAATTATATATATATTATATATAAACTATATTATATATACTATACTATATATAACTATCAATATATATAATATAATATCAATATATATACTATATATATTATATATAATTATATAATATATATAATATATATATATATATATATATATAATATCAATATATATATATATATATATATATATATATATATTATATTAATAATGGAGATTCGCTTCGGGTTTTTGTCTGTAACAAAAATACGTCACTGCTTACGTCACATTACCCAACACATAATCCAACGTCATAACATAGAATAAATATACTCAAAATGTGACCATGCAATGTTATACAATCCTCATTGTTTCAATAAATAGATGCCCGGCGTTATATTTTTATATATAGATTGTTTTATTCTAATATAATATTTAAAGTTATCGGAACTGTTTCCATTTCAAATTGTCTTTCTTTCTTTCTTTTTTTTTTTACTCCTTTAATAAATTTCACGATTTTACATACTTATGGTACACACTCTATGACATTGAATTTTCAGCTCCCATCCCCTCAGGTAATATCTTTCAAAAAATTATTTTTATTTCGCCCGGAGGGCGTCTTTTTATTTTGCTAGTATTAATAATGGAGATTCGCTTCCGTTTCAATTTTTGATGTTTAATTCGGTTGGACTCAAATTCTTCCACAGACAGGTAGATGGTGGCCCTCCAGCCAGGTCTATTACAAGTGAGCTTCTCCCCGTCCTCCACGGCAATAGCAGTGTTCTTCAGAGTGTTCTTGAGACAGTCCTTAAACCTCAATTTGGGTTTGCACTGACGACATTTCCCAGTAGAGATTTCTCCGTAAAATAGTTGTTTTGGGATATAACCGACCGGAGTTCAATTCCAGCTGTGGGTGGCTTACAAAAATTTCTATATCACGCTGAAGAGACTTGATAAGTCGAAACACGTGTCTGTGGATGACCCTATATATATATATATATATATATATATATATATATATTGTGACACTCTATCGGTATGTGCACTAGTACGCATATCGATAAGACCGACAAACGATTCAGTTTAAAGGTAAAAAATGGACAAATATCTGGACCTTGCCATAGACCTGAAAAAGTTATGGAATATGAAAATGAAAGTGATACCAATTGTAGTTGGTGCACTTGGAACAGTCCCAAAAGGATTGGAAAAGGGTTTGGAAAGTTTGGAAATCAGAGGAAGGATTGAAACCATTCAGAACACTGCACTGCTGCAATCTGCCAGAATACTCAGAAGAGTCCTGGAGACCTGAGGAGACTTGCTGTCACTCAGACTCCAGTGAAATACCATCAGCTAATGCTGATGTGAAAACTCAAAAGGAGTAAATAATAATAATAATTGATAAGACGTAACAAAAAAGTAAATGTAGACTGTGAGGTGACAGAGATGAGGCTGTAAACCATGTATTAAGTGAATGTAGCAAACTAACACAATGGGAATACAAAGCTAGGCACGACTGAGCTGGGAATTGTGCAAAAATTTGTAAATGAGTGGGCGAGTGCGTAGGCGACTAGCGAACAGGAAAGTTCGTAATCTGTTTAACCCTTACATTTTTATCCTCATGACAAGAAATTCCTACAACTACACCGCATAAAGGTTAAGAGGGTTACTGGACACCCCCCCCCCGAGGTAGCTTCCTGAAAGTGCAGATGACCCAGTGAACTCATCGCTATGGCAACGACCAGAGTGCCAACCCCTTCCCCAACGCCCCCATCGGTTCACTGTGATTTTTGGCGCCAAGAATCCGCGCACGACAAAATCACAGTTACAGAATCCGACCGACGAACAACACGTGAAAGATCTGAGCTCTGAGAGAAATCACACATTTTGATTTTTAAGGATGAGTAACTAAGGAGATTGTAAACGATTGACTACGAATTAAAAGCCAGTTCATTTTGGATAGAAAGAATCCACCGATGATGAATAAAAAAGGAATTAAAAAAAAGAAGAAAAGGATTGAATAATTGTTTTTTTGAAAGGAACTTTTTGACGGATTCTAACGGCAGTATAGTTGTCGTTTTTGAAAATAACTTTTTTGGCGAATAACAGAATAAAAGAGTAACATCAGGAATAATAACAGAATAACCAAGAATAATAACAGAAATAAAAGAATAACAACAAGAATAATAACAGAATAACATCAAGAATAATAACATTATAGCATTAAGAATAATAAAAGAATAATAGAATAACATCAAGAATAATGACAGAACAACCAAGAATAATAAAAGAATAACAGAATGACATCAGGAATAATAGCATAATAACAGAATAACCAAGAATAATAACAGAATAACATAATAACTTTAAGTATAATAACAATAACAAAATATCATCAAGAATAACAGAACAACAGAATAACATCAGGAATAATAACAGAATAACAGGATATCAAGAAATATAACAGAATAACATCAAGAACAGAAGGAGGAAGGAAAATCACCATCACAAAAGAATTGCATAAATCCAGGGATTCGAGGAATATACAAGTGAATATACGAGTGAAAAGCAAAATATATCATATTTTCCGTTGTATTCTGTGAATTCTTATTGTTTGCTGTATAACTCGTGTATTGTTGATATGTTTTGATATTTGTATTTGTTCGATTGCTCGCCTACTCATTTGACATAAGAATTTATTAATGTTATTCCCCGACTCCACATAGATTTGTATATATGCTCTTACCCCTGTTACATAATGGCCGTCCCAGCACCTATAGTTGTGGCCTTGTGCCAGACTCGGAGAAACCTTAAAACAAAAATGTATTTCCAATCCTCTGATATTTACTTGGGTGGCCTTTGCAGAATCGGCCGAAAAAGAAATAAAATCTTTTAACGAGATATTGGCGACACAATGACGGGTCTTAAGGAAAATCCTGTCTTTTCGACGACCAATGGTCCTTTGATCTGAAAGGCCGTGAACTCTATTTGACCAGAATGATTCGAAGGAATTGAACATTCTATTCTTTCGAGAAAGAGCTAGATGATTCCAAAAAAGATCTTTCTGGAAAATTACTTTGAGATAGTATTTAAGAAACTCGTCAGTAGATTTGGCGGTCAGTCAGTTAGAGTCAGTCAGAAGAGTCGGCCGGAGAGGCAGTGATCGAGGGTTAGTCGAGGCCGTACGGAGTTTGGTAAACTGTTGTCGCTGAAGACGATAAGGAATGGCCTGTTACTGTTAAGAAAAGCTTGTCACCGAGAAGTTTACGAAGAACTAAACCAGAAGTTGAATCCAGTTAGAATACTCCTTATTAAGTACAAATATTATTAGACTTGACTCTCTCTCTCAAAAAGTGCATTGACATTTTTAATATAATAAACTTATGAAAAATAAATACGGTATTATCGTATCTTTTTATGAATGGAATCTCTACCTAAAAAATAGTAAAGATACTATGATAGTATCGTGAATGGGACGACCACTAGACACCCGTGGAGAAAGCCAAATTGACCGTGACAAAAAACCAACGGTCGTGAAACGTGATACCAGAAAGGCACGCGGCGTGCGTAAGATGATACTCCCTTGAACTCCCTTATGATACTCCATAAACAAAAGAAGTGTGGAAGAATTTTGGGGCTTGAAGGCTGACTAATAGAGATTCTGCGTGGAGTTGTAAACAAACGAGCGTAGTCAACCCCTGATACACGACCGTACAAGTATACGATTTAGCAACGGTGAAAAACCAATAACGTTACATATATCGATTTAGTAACGTGACGACGAACAACACCCCATAACGTAACATATGTCTATTTAGTGCCGTGAAAGAAAAGGCGCTACGTAAAACCCCCTTTCTTTTCTTGTATGAAAAGTGTTACGTGTCTTTTCTCCATTCAGCATTGTTGCCTTCCATCGGTTTTCTCCCCCCCCCCCACCACCACCACCCTTCACAGGAGCAAAGAGAGGTGTCTGAAATTCCCATCCCTTTGTATTATATTCTTTTTATTTTTACATTGGGACCATCATCGCATATATTTTTATTTTATTTCTTGCTGCGTGCGCACACTGGTCGACCCCAACTAGTGTGGGTGCGTAACAATATATATATTTGTTATATCAGTGTTATAACAAGTATAAAGTGTTCAGTACGTTAGTAGAGCGGATTTAGTATTACAGTGTGTACGGAAATAACCTACTCGGGTTTCACCAACTCGAGTTGGTTATTTCCGTACACACTGTAATACTATATATATATATATATATCACTTTCAAAGTTGACGCTTTAGGTTTTCATGCTAAATTCTTTCACTCTCAAAACTGATACAGCCATCATCCACAAGAAAGGGATATATCTGCCTTTTTGATAAGAACACGGAGAGTTGGAAATGTCAAACATATCGTCGGATTCTGCTTTCTAATCATAAGAAATCTCATCAGGGACAATTCATGCACACTCCATTAACGATGTGCCTTGTGCAATCGGTAACAAAGTTTGTAAGTCAGATTCTGGTCATAGGAGATATATGGTGGTGCATAAGCATCACATTTTATCATCTGATCCATCCGATACAATAGAAAGAACATCTTTTCTATGTCATATTTGCATCAAACTTTGTAGATCTGCAGCGCGATTGGTGAGTCATTTGAGTGCTCATGAGAGGAAAGGTTCTGGTGGTGGGGTTATAGGATTGTGAGGGACGACAGTGATCTGTAATGATTATGCTATATATATATATCGCAAACCGGGAATTGATCAGTCCGGTTGGGGTCTCCTGGGCGAGGGTGTATGTAGATTAATGACCCGAAACACCTGTTGACCTCGGGTTCATCACTGATGACTGCGGCCTAGTATTCACCCAATGGTGTGTTCATAAATTTAATATATATATATATATATATATATATATATATATATATGAGTATAGAAAAAAGAATATGAAAACACCACAAAATGCTGTTAAAGTGAAAACATTTTATAACATATTCATAGCTGATATTGAACAATATTTCGATTTTATAAAGATCATCTTCAGAGCTTGTTTATACTCCGTGTTGTTAAGATCGGAGACAAAAGTTAGATGAGTTCAAAACAAAAAAAAATGATGTAGCAAAAAAGAAAAAAAGTTATACAATAATATCGAATGTGAGCACATCCGCCGCATTTTTCTCGGTCATCAGATTATGTATATCTTATTGTAACAGTTTTTAAAAAAGAAGACATATTAACAAGTTTGACACAAGACGAATTCTCTTATTCAAGGTGCAATTACTACCATTGGTATTTAAGCAGCATGCTTGTATTGCTGCTCTTCATCATGGCAACGCACTTGCTTGCGTATGTGACCCTCAATCTGTTGGTCGTTATCCTCTTAGTCTCTTGTGTTTTTATTGGTTGCCGTGCTTTCTTGTGTTTCCTTTGATCTTCTTATCTAGATGTATGCCTTGGCTCTTGGTGCTAATATTTTATTTTTTTATTGTCTGGACGTGTGAGTTTTTGCTTTTTTTTTTGCATTTTTCCTGATTTGATCTGTTGTCGCTTATGTCTCTTTTTATGTGAGTGTTTACTTGTTTATGAGTTCCTAATTATAGTGGCTTGTGTTATATACTGTATCAATTGATATTGTAGTACACTGGATTAAAAACCAACACAGGTATACAAAAGAAAGTTGGACTTTTATTTTCTTTCCTCGGTTGGCGTGGATGAAAAGGAGGTACGAGTCGTGATAGCGCCTGCTTGAATGAGTGGTGAAATCTTATTATAATGGAGATTGTGTGTTTTTCTGTCTGTAACCGAAACTATATTACTAATCGAGTCACAATTAACATAGTTATTTTCATCACATTCTTCATGATTTTATTTATATTTAAACCTCAATTATTAATAAAATTGCTTCACCTTTTTATTAGTGTTGTCCATATCTACATGATATTTACCGCGTACCCCACTTGTACGGGTCAGGCACAAAGTCCCTATTAACGTGGGACCACCCACAAACCGAAGCTCATGGAGTGGCAGGTGAAAAATTACGTCGATCCCGTCGGCATTCCCCCTCAAGGGGGGCGCCTCAGGCACTGGGCAATAAACCCAGCCCTGCCCCTTTAAATCGAGGGGACAGGTGTTGCCTGGGGGGATAGCCCCCTGGGATCGACGCTATTAACTCGTAAAGATCCAGGGCCGAAGCCACTGGACCCCCGGCATGGACCGGAGCTACATACTAATAACATGCTATTGTATTTATATATACAAAAAATAGTGGTTTGCAGTGTGAACGCGAAGGCTAATTTGCATGCTGATATTAAAAATGTGATTTTATTAAATGTGTGCTTAGTATTATTGATTTCTAACTGTTTGGTTTTATTTTAATAAATATAAGCAAAAATCTCTCCAATGAATCTTAAATGAAATCCATTAACAAGAAAAAATAACTGTCATTTTATTCTTTATTTCCTAATTTAACTAAATAGTTAAATAAGTAAAATTCAGCAATGAAAGACGGCAGTGATGGAAGAGTCAGTTTCATTTCTATTTTTCTATTATAACCCCACTCTGTTTCAAATCTTTTTATCTGCATTCTTATTAGACTTTCTAATTTAATACGATATTTCATTACATTAAAGCTTAAATACTTGCACCCGGAGGGTGCATATATTTGCTAGTGATAATAATAAACTTCCACTCAGTGTAGCATCCAATGTTTGTCAATTTTTCTTCACAAATATTGCTCTGTAAATATTGCTCAAATTGTCATGCATTGAGCTCTCCAAGCAGGCCATGAAAGCATCTTTCTAATATATCTATATGAAAAGATTATATATATATATATATATATATATATATAATCTAATGAGTCAGACGAACCTACTATTAGTTTCGCATAAAGTTCTTCAGGGCTAAAATCTGAGTCAGATTTTAGCCCTGAAGAGCATTATGCGAAACTAATAGTAGGTTCGTCTGACTCATTAGATTATCTTTATTATTAGCTCTACTTAGGTATCGAGCACTTTTTACTTATTAGCTTTATCCTAGCGGTTATATGAATATATATATATATCTTATATACATATATATACAAATAAATTGTTTTTTTCTTTTGGCCAAATACTGTACCAATTGATTGTTTTTTGTTGGTACGAATATCTTGGTCCTTTCTTTTTTTCAAAAAATTTTTCTTCCTGGTTGAAGTTTGGTAGTATATTTTTCTCCCTGCAAGGATCTACCAAAACGCTTGGTATATTATATATATTAAATTTTTACTTGAAGGCCCTTACAACGCATGTATCGCATAAAATTCGATACTTTTTCTTATAGAAAATGAATTTGACAAGAGTAATCCCAGTAAAGGATGGCTCGATGTTTAGAATACCGTACAGACTGTTTCGACTTTATTAAGTCTCATCAGCGGTATATACTAACGATTTCCCTCCGACAGAAATCGAAACCGGGACATCAGCAGACGCAGTGAAACACTAGTGAAACACTTTTATCGCCTCGGCCACAGTACACAGCTGACCATCCTAGCGAAATTAAGCTTGTCATGCGATACTACGCGCCTCTACCATAATAGGTAAGGGGGCGCTATTGAGAGAATAATAACAACAAACATATCGAATGCCCTTCGGCGAAGAGAATAAGATTTTTGGATGTTTGTTTATTTAGAAACGTTGCTGATAAAGTATATATTAAATTTTTACTTGTGCCTTCAAGTAAAAATTTAATATATACTTTATCAGCAACGTTTCTAAATAAACAAACATCCAAAAATCTTATATATATATATATATATAGAGAGAGAGAGAGAGAGAGAGAGAGAGAGAGTACAATACATTTAAGGTGCAATTACTACCATTGGTTTCAAAGCAGCATGCTTGCGTTGCTGCTCTTCATCACAGCAATGCACTTATGAAAAGAATACTTGGAATGTTCATTTGCTTGCGTATGTGACCCTCAGTCTATTGGCCGTTACTCTTAGGCCCTTGTGTTTTTATTGGTTGCCATACTTTCTTGTGTTTCCTTTGATCTTCTTATCTAGATGTATGCCTTGGCTCTTGGTGCTAATATTCTATTTTTTTATTGTCTGGACGTGTGAGTTTTTTGCTTTTCGCTTTCTATTTTCCTGATTTGATCTGTTTGTCGCTTATGTCTCCTTTTATGTGATTGTGTGCGCTTACTTGTTTGTGAGTTCCCAATTATAGTGGCTTGTATGCTTCTCTCTCACCGGTCCAAGACCATATTAAAAAAAAATTTCCGGTGTGGACATGGCCTGAATATTTCTGATATATTGTTAAGAAATATGTGTTTTGATTTTAGGCATTGCAGCATTCGCAATTTCTCTGTTGTGCCCAGTTAACTATTAACTTTAATTATATATATATATATATATATATATATATATATATATGAGAAGTGAATACACAAGCGATGTGTTTATGATATGGCTTTTTTTAGCCGACAATTTTTGGGAGAATATGTGCTTAATTGAAGTGGTACCTAATTTTGAAAGTTAGTTAATAAATAATTAATTAATTAGGCGGGCATACCTATTTAAATGTTAAATGATGAGGCCTAATAGACCGAAATGTACGTACAGAAGGCATGGAAAGTTAAAGTCGCCGTGAGCCTAAAAAACAAGGTTTATTGGATTGCAAGAATTTTCCACATGCAGAAATCCATTCTCTCTCTCTCTCTCTCTCTCTCTCTCTCTCTCTCTCTCTCTCTCTCTCTCTTTCTCGCTCTCTCTTTCTCTCACTCTTTCTTTCTCTCTTTCTTTTTCTCTTTCTCTCTCTCTCCTTCTCTCTCTCTCTTTCTCTCTTTCTCTTTCTCTCTTTCTCTTTCTCTCTCTTTCTCTCTTTCTTTCTTTCTATTTCTCTTTCTCTCTCTCTCTCTATCTCTCTCTCTTTCTTTCTCTCTCTCTTTCTTCAGTTTTATTTTTCATTCCTTTGCTTTTGGTTCTTTTTCCCTACTGTCAACTTCTTTTTCAAGTTTTGTTTACCTTTTCCACATCCTTCTACTTCTCCTCTCCATACCCTCTTCTTCTTCTTCTCCTTCTTCTTCTTCTTCTTGCTTTCTTCTTCTTTTTCTTTTTCCACCTCCTCCTTCCTCTTCTTGCATTTTATTTTCTTTTTCATTCTTTTTCTTCTCACTTTGTTTGGCTTTTAATACTCTTCCTACTCATCCTTGTTCTTCTTCTTCTTCATCTTCTCCTTCTTCTTCTCCTCCTTCTTCTTCTTCTTCTTCTTCTTCTTCTTGCTTTCTTTTTCTTTTTCTTCTTCCACCTCCTCCTTCCTCTTCTTGCATTTTATTTTGTTTTTCATTCTTTTTCTTCTCACTTTGTTTGGCTTTTAATACTCTTCCTTCTCCTCCTCCTCCTTCTTCTTCTCCTCCTCCTTCTTCTTCTTCTTCTTCTTCATCTTCTTCTCCTTCTTCTTCTCCTCCTCCTTCTTCTTCTTCTTTTCAACATTACAAAGAATTCAAAACAGTCAAAATGATAAAATCAAAAGAAAATAAAAATGAAACACTTATTCCTTTTTCCTTGGTCTGAATTGACGCCGAAAGTTCAAATTAATTGTCGTAACTACTAATTAAAGTTCTTAAAAATAAAGTTCCTATAAATTCTTCGCTGCCGAAAGGATGGATTACCGATGAGACTCCCTAGAAGAATACCTTTTTTAAGGCACTACCCTCAAATCTACTAATACATCAATGACCACCGCATTTCTGTTCACGAAAGCGGGTTCCAAATCAGCTGACGTTATCCAATGGACTAAGGAAGACCATCTTTGGATGTATAGCTCTCAGGACCGCCTCGTTCCAAAAAATATTCTATGCTGTAACCGTGAGTTCTTGCTGGAAATAAGAAATAAGAAATTTATTAATCAATAGTAGTACAAATTATTTTAAAAAATATAAGTAAAAGAAAAATTTTATTGGTTTAAACTACTATTAAAGGGAGGCCATGCCTAATAGCGTGAAGCTAATCCCATGGACATGACCACCCTTGGACGCTCACAGGAAACAATACATGACACACACAACGTAAACATATACATATATATCATGAGACAAATTAGCCGTGTGAGAATCTAAATGCAAATCTGTTGTTTATGAGAGGCAATAAAATGATTTTTCAAAAGTGTTTTAAGGACAAAATAATTAACTGAAACAAGCTTCATCTTTTCTTCATCAAAAAATAACGACTGAACAGTATTCCAAGAATTAATTGCATTAAAACGAATCGAATTATGCCCAAAACTAACAGTGTTGATGATAGGGAAATTAAGCAAACCAGATTGGTCAGCACGAGTGACATGAGCATGGGTGAAGTCAACTGCAAAAGCATTCTGAACAGAAACAGGCATTTTATTGTGGAACAGTTTATGTAAGAACAAAATATTTTCACAATGGACCATATCAGAAAATTTGAGAATCTCCAAATTTGCATACAGGTTGTTAGATGATGTCCTAGGAGGCACAAAGGATATAAGTCTCACAGCAAAGTTTTGAAGAACAGTTATACGATTAATCAAAGTACCGACCCAAATTTGATTACAAATTTGGTTGCAGACATAGAGATTAAAATCTTCTGTCTTCGACAAAGGGTATTTCTTTCAAAGAAATATCACCAACCCTCGCCGAAGAACAGGCTCTCAGAAAACAGTCCGTGTGAGGGGGGGGGGACGTCGGCCATCTTGACCAACGCTTCCCTCGCACGTAATTAGAAGCTCCTGCTTCTTTCACCAAATTATTTTCAAAGAGGGCAAAAGACCCGCCAGAATTCTCTTAAATAGTAGCAAACACCTCCTGCTATTACGATCAAAGTGAGGCCATAGGGCTCAACCGCCACCTGTTGGCACTCACAAAAAGGTACAGGGACAAAGGCCCGTAACTCTAATTAACCCTTTTTTAACTTATTATAAAATTTTACACATATTCTCCCCCCCCCACACACACACACACACCAAAAAATTTTTTTATATCTTTGAAAGGAAGGAAAAACTCAACACCGTTATTCCATAATAAATGTAAAGTAAAGTAAAGTCGACGGGCCGGCCTAAAGTCGGTATCAGCCAGTCAGCGAGGGAGTCTATCCCCTTTTCAATAGCGCTAGACCAAGGAGATTGTTTTTAGCATCTGAGGTGGAGCGCCACACCTACCACCAGCTCCTTACTTTACCGCACAGATCCCTGTGCTACTCATACGCTGAGTTGGCGGGGACCAGTATCGAACTAGGAACCTTGTGGTTTCTAGCCGAACGCTCTACCGACTGAGCTAACCCGGCCCCTTATAATAAATTGAGGCCTTTATAAATCTAAGTTGATTTAATAAAGCTCCCCAAAATTCTGTTTCATCAGATGGAAAATCATCAATAATTTGAATTGCATAAGAGAAAAGTTTTCTCCTCAAAAAAACTTTTTTTCTTTACAAAATGTATACATTAAAAGACTGTCACCATGGCGACAGGAAGTCAAATGAGAAAAAAGAATATTTTTCAGGTCCAAGTTTTTTCAGGGGATAGTAGTCAGTCAAATTAACAACTTGAGAATTAAATAAGTCTTTAAAAATATGAAGCAAGGATAAAACAAAAAATAGAACAATATATATATATATATATATATATATATATATAAAGATAATCTAATGAGTCAGACGAACCTACTATTAGTTTCGCATAAAGCTCTTCAGGGCTAAAATCTGACTCTAATGAAGAGCTTTATGCGAAACTAATAGTAGGTTCGTCTGACTCATTAGATTATCTTTATTATTGGCTCTACTTAGGTATCGAGCACTTTTTACTTATTAGCTTTATCCTAGCGGTTATATGAATATATATATATATATATATGGTAGAAATGTGAGGAGGTTAATCCGACAGTATGTGGAGAAAAGTAGACAAACACGGGATGTTGTGGAAACTTGATGTTTATTGTCGACGGTGCAACGTTTCGGTCTCTTATTAGACCATCTTCAGGACTTGAATATAGTTCTTACTCCAATGATGGAAATTCTCAAAATGCTGAAAGCGGAAGGTCGTCAGTGGGGGGAAGTGTAGTTGGGGGTGGTTAGTGGATTCTTCTTCTCTCTGGAATGGGGAGTGCCGAAATGGTGAATGGTGGTACCACAGGTGTTAGATTGTGGGGATTGGTTAGCTAAATATGTGTATGTGTGTGTGTGTGTGTCTGTTTAATTGTTTTTTGTTTATGTGTGGGGAACTGGATTTGTCGTTAAGTTATATATGTGTTGTTGGTATGTTGGTGTGATTTTTTTGATTTAGTATTTATTTTATTTTATTTTATTTTATTTATTTATTTTTTTTTTTTTGTAAGGGTTTGTAGGGGTAAGATTTGTTAAAGTTGTAAGTGAGCATATGTATAATGTTGTATACTATTATTGTTATTATTATTATTATCATATATATTATAATGTCATTCATTATTTATGAATATTTAACATTATGTCTATTTGTCTGTCGGTCTATCTAACTATCTATCTATTTAGCTTGAGTGTGTTCATGTCTATCAACCCATCTGTTTTTTTTTCTTTATTGTGTGTCTGTTCATCTATATTTGGTCTTTCAGTCCATCTATCTATCTATCTATTTTTATTAGGTTGTTACTTATCTTTTTGTGTATCTGTCTATATATCTGAATTGAATATGTAGCTGGTATGTATGCATGAGATTCTAATTTTATTTTATTTTATTTATATTATTTATTATATTTTTTTATTTTTTTTTTTTTTTTTTTTTTTTTTTTTAATATTGGTTTTATTTAAATGAAGGGGGTGAGATTTGTTCAAATTGTACGGGCGTGTGTGTATAATGTTGTATATATTGTTATTATTATTATTATTATTATTGTTATTGTTATTGTTATTAATAGTGGCGATGTTATTATTGTTGATGTTATTATGTATTATATAGCTTTGTGACATATCCATGTCTTTATCTATTTTGATTTATCTTCAATCTGTTAATTTCATCTGTGTCTGTTTGTTTGCGATGATTTGTTTGTGCTGTCTGTCTGTCTATCTATCTATTCTTTTTTTTTTTATGTCCGTTAATATTTATCTATATCTCTATCCATCCATCTGTCTATCTATCTATCTATCTATCTATCTGTCTATTTAGCTTGAATGTGTTCATGTCTATCAATCTGTTGTCTGTATGTCTGTAACCGAAACCAATCCCCACAATCTAACACCTGTGGTACCACCATTCACCATTTCGGCACTCCCCATTCCAGAGAGAAGAAGAATCCACTAACCACCCCCAACTACACTTCCCCCCACTGACGACCTTCCGCTTTCAGCATTTTGAGAATTTCCATCATTGGAGTAAGAACTATATTCAAGTCCTGAAGATGGTCTAATAAGAGACCGAAACGTTGCACCGTCGACAATAAACATCAAGTTTCCACAACATCCCGTGTTTGTCTACTTTTCTCCATATATATATATATATATATATATATATCTTATATACATATATATACATATAAATTGTTTTTTCTTTTGGCCAAATACTGTACCAATAGATTATTTTTTGTTGGTACGAATATCTTGGTCCTTTCTTTTTTTACAAATTTTTTTTCTTCCTGGTTGATGTTTGGTAGTATATTTTTACAATCAAACTTTCTGCTGGTTTTTTTCTCTCTGCAAGGATCTACCAACACGCTTGGTATATTATATATACTAGCAAATATATGCACCCTCCGGGTGCAAGTATTTAAGTTTTATTGTAATAAAATATTGTATTAAATTAGAAAGGCTAATGAAACTAAATAAAAATGCATATAAAAATATATAGAACAACTGAAACTTACTCTTCCATCACTCGTCTTTCATTTTTATTTTTTCTAATTTAAGTATTTAGTTAAAAGAGGAAGTAAATAATAAAATGACAGTTATTTTTTCTTGTTAATGGATTTCATTTAAGATTCATTGAAGAGATTTTTGCTTATATTCATTAAAATAAAACCAAACAGTTAGAAATCAATAATACTAAGCACATATTTATTAAAATCACATTTTTAATATCAATATGCAAATTAGCCTTCCCATTCACTCTGTAAACCGCTATTTTGTTGTATATATAAATATAATTGCATGTTGTTAGTATGTAGATAAGGTTAACAGTATTAATAATGTAAAACAATTTTATTAATAATTGAGGTTTAAATAAACATAAAATAATTGAGAATGTGATGTCAATAACTAAGGGAATTGTGACTTGAGTAGTAATATAGTTTCGGTTACAGACAGAAAAACACACAGTCTCCATTATAATAAGATTATATATATATATATATATATATATATATATATATATACTAGAAACATGACCCATTGAGTAATCCATTGAACTCTGGGTAGACAGTTGGGAATAAACGTGAGTTCGCAATCAATCAAAAAGTCAATGCGGCGTGAGAATTTAAAAAGAAAAACATTAAAATCATTTTCATAAAATTCTCAAGTGAAAAAAACTATCTGTCTCTAACTCTACATTCTGTCTGTTACTTTCCCATTCTCTATGTATATATCTTGATTACTCTTTATATACTTTAGTTTCTTTGTGAGTGTAAAGTTAGAAATTGGCTAGGGTGAAGAGAGAAATTAAACTTCCTATTTTATTTGTACTAGCAAATATATGCACCCTCCGGGTGCAAGTATTTTAGTTAAATTTTATAATAAAATATCATATTAAATTAGAAATAAGAATGTACATAAAACGATTTTGAACAGAGGGGGTATGATTGAAAAATAGAACAACTTTGAAACTAACTCTTCCATCATTTTACGTTACTCCCGTCTTTCATTGGTAAATTTTCCTAATTAAACTGTTTAGTTAAAATAGGAAGTAAAGAATATATTACAGTTATTTCTTCTTGTTAAGGGATTTCTTTTAAGATTTATTGAAGAGATTTTTGCTCATATTCAATAAGATAAAACCAAACAATTAGAAATCAATAATACTAAGCATATATTTATTAAAATCAATTTTTAAAGATCAATATGCAAATTAGCCTTCCCATTCACACTGTAAACCTCTATTTTGTTGTATATATAAATACAATTGCATGTTATTAGTATGTAGATATGGTCAACAGTGTAAGTAATATAAAACAATTTTATTAATAATTGATGTTTAAATAAAAATAAAATCATGGAGAATATGATGTAAATAACGAAAGGAATTGTGACTTGTATAGTAATATAGTTTCGGTTACAGACAAACCCACAATCTCCATTATAATAAGATTTTATAAATAAGCCTGCCTTTAACTTCTGGCTGCTGCTGAAAATTCCTCTTTCACTCAGGTGATAATTTTTTACCAATCTTTCATCCAGGTGATAATTTATACAAAACTTTCATCTAGACGATAGTTTTTTACCAATCTTTCATCCAGACGATAATTTTTTTTACCAATCGTTTATCCGGGTAATAATTTTTTTACCAATCTTATATCCCGATGATACCTTTTTTACCAATATTTTATCCTGGTGATAATTTTTTTACCAGTCTTTTATCTAGGTGAATTTTTTTTACCTAGGTAATAATTTTTGACCAATCATTTATCCGGGTAATAATTTTTTTTACCAATCTTATATCCCGATGATACCTTTTTTACCAATATTTTATCCTGGTGATATTTTTTTTACCAGTCTTTTATCTAGGTAAAAAAAATTTACCTAGGTAATAATTTTTGACCAATCATTTATCCGGGTAATAATTTTTTTACCAATCCTATATCCAGATGATACCTTTTTTACCAATATTTTATCCTGGTGATAATTTTTTTACCAGTCTTTTATCTAGGTGAAATTTTTTTACCTAGGTAATAATTTTTGACCAATCGTTTATCCGGGTAATAATTTTTTTACCAGTCTTTTATCCAGATGATAATATTCTCTTTACTAATCTTTCATCCGGGTCATAATTCTTTACTAATCTTTTATCTGGGTAATAATCTTTTACAAATTTTTTTTATCTATGTGATAATTTTTACCGTTTTTTTTTTTTGTTTTTTTTTTCAGAAAAGTTGAGTGACAATTGCTGCATAAAGTGTCGTCAGCAAAAAATTGAAATGATAAATTTGCAATGTGGCCACCACAAATTGTGCAGTGATTGCAAGTATATTGGAAAATGCACTAAATGTTGATGTGAAGATTTTTGGTTGGTTATTATCAAGTCAATTTAATTCAGTAATCTCTTGACCATTTCTTAATTTTTAAAGTAATTTTAATAAAATTTGTAATTCTTATGTAAAATTTCATGTTATTCCCGATTCTGCACTCTGTAACGCATTATTTACTGAATAAAGGGTACGGATATCTACATTATTTTAAGTTTACCACAAGATTATTCAACATTTTTTCAACTTTACCACAAGACTATTTGTGGTAGTAAGCAAACAAACACGGTGGGACTTGCAGAAGCTTTATTCTACATAAAATACAGTGGTAGATTTTTGACCAGTTTATATAGTTATTAGAAGGCTAGGGGAGGTAACTCAGTTACTTATTACACTATTCAACATTTTTTAAAGTTTACCACAAGATTATTCAACATTTTTTAAAGTTTACCACAAGATTATTCAACATTTTTCTAAGTTTACCACAAGACTATTCAACATTTTTTAAAGTTTACCACAAGATTATTCAACATTTTTTTAAATTTACCACAAGATTATTCAACATTTTTTTAAATTTACCACAAGATTATTCAACATTTTTTAAAGTTTACCACAAGACTATTCAACATTTTTTAAAGTTTACCACAAGATTATTCAACATTTTTTAAAGTTTACCACAAGATTATTCAACATTTTTTAAAGTTTACCACAAGACTATTCAACATTTTTTAAAGTTTACCACAAGACTATTCAACATTTTTTAAAGTTTACCACAAGACTATTCAACATTTTTTAAAGTTTACCACAGACTATTCAACATTTTTAAAGTTTACCACAAGATTATTCAACATTTTTTAAAGTTTACCACAAGATTATTCAACATTTTTTAAAGTTTACCACAAGATTATTCAACATTTTTTAAAGTTTACCACAAGATTATTCAACATTTTTTAAGGTTTGCCACAAGATTATCCAACATTTTTTAAGGTTTGCCACAAGATTATTCAACATTTTTCTAAGTTTGCCACAAGATTTTTCATCATTATTTTTAAGATTACCACAGAATTATTCAACATTCTTTTAAGATTACCACAGGATTATTCAACATTTTCATTTTAATACTGCATGTATATATAGATATACCATTAATTTAAATGAATAATATCACTTTCTCTGAATTCTTTAGATGAGGCTAGATAATTAGTATTATTTGAATTATTCGGACTATTGTCCACATCTTTATTGTTATCTGTACAATAAATCGGCCGAAACGTTGTACAGATAACAATAAAGATGAGGACAATTGTCCGAATGACCTGAATAATACTAAATAGCATCACTTTGAACTTAAAAATAGCTTTTTAAATACTTGCTATGTTACAAAAAATAGAGTACCTATTTACATTATATTTCTAAGTCTGTCCTGAATTATTTCTTCGTCTTTGGACACAAATACCTATTTTCAGGGTGTGTTCTTTATATATTTCTCTGAATAATTTCGTGTTACTTAATTTTCATTTCTTCTTGCCTCTATAAAATAAAAAGAAATTGACTGTATAATCCACAAAAAAGTTACTAACAGTCACTAACTTTTAAAATACCTACTTTGTCATCCCTTTATGATATAATGGTTTGCAAATTAATCTCTCATATCAATTACAACTGAATAACAAGTTCGATCCTCGGTGGATGCCTCTAGTTGAAATTTTCGGTCACATTCTAACTGTGGCTAGCGGGGCTGTGTAAAAAGCTGGGCGTCCCATTTTGGTACAATGGGTTAATTTCTTCTTCTGATCTTTCATCCAGGCGCTATTTTTTTTTTACCAATCGTTTATCCGGGTAATAATTTGTTTACCAATCCTATATCCAGATACCTTTTTTACCAATCGTTTATCCTGGTGATAATTTTTTTACCAGTCTTTTATCTAGGTGAAATGTTTTTACCGAGGTAATAATTTTTGACCAATCGTTTATCCGGGTAATAATGTTTTTACCTATCTTTTATCCAGGTGATACCTTTTTACCAATATTTTATCCTGGTGATAATTTTTTACCAATCTTTTATCCGGTTAATATTTTTTTTACCTGTCTTTATCCAGATGATAATATTTTCTTTACTTTTCTTTACCCTTTACAATGGGTTAATTTCTTCTTTACCCTTTACAATGGTTTAATTTCTTCTTTACCCTTTACAATGGTGTAATTTCTTCTTTACCATTTATAAAGGTTTAATTTCTTCTTTACCGTTTACAAAGGTTTAATTTCTTCTTTACCATTTACAAAGGTTTAATTTCTTCTTTACCCTTTACAAAGGTTTAATTTCTTCTTTACCCTTTACAATGGGTTCATTTCTTCTTTACCCTTTACAATAGTTTAATTTCTTCTTTACCCTTTAAAAAGGTTTAATTCCTTCTTTACCGTTTACAAAGGTTTGATTTCTTCTTTGCCCTTTACAAAGGTTTAATTTCTTCTTTACCCTTTACAATAGTTTAATTTCTTCTTTACCCTTTACAATGGTTTAATTTCTTCTTTACCCTTTACAATGGTTTAATTTCTTCTTTACCCTTTACAAAGGTGTAATTTCTTCTTTACCCTTTACAATGGGTTACTTTTTTTTTACCCTTTACAATGGGTTAATTTCTTCTTTACCCTTTACAATGGTGTAATTTCTTTTTTACCCTTTACAATGGGTTAATTTTTTCTTTACCCTTTACAATAGTTTAATTTTTTCTTAACCTTTACGAAGGTTTAATTCCTTCTTTACTGTTTACAATGGTTTAATTTCTTCTTTACCCTTTACAAAGGTTTAATTTCTTCTTTAACCTTTACAATGGTTTAATTTCTACTTTACCCTTTACAATAGTTTAATTTCTTCTTTACCCTTTAGAAAGGGGTAATTTCTTCTTTACCCTTTACAATGGGTTACTTTCTTTTTTTACCCTTTACAATGGGTTAATTTTTTCTTTACCCTGTACAATGGTGTAATTTCTTCTTTACCCTTTGCAATGGTGTAATTTCTTCTTTACCCTTTACAATGGGTTAATTTCTTCTTCTGATCTTTCATCAAGGCGCTAATTTTTTTACCAATCGTTTATCCGTGTAATAATTTGGATACCAATCCTATATCCAGATACCTTTTTTACCAATCGTTTATCCTGGTGATAATTTTTTTACCAGTCTTTCATCTAGGTGAAATGTTTTTACCGAGGTAATAATTTTTGACAAATCGTTTATCCAGGTAATAATGTTTTTACCTATCTTTTATCCAGGTGATACTTTTTTACCAATATTTTATACTGGTGATAATTTTTTACCAATCTTTTATCCGGTTAATATATTTTTTACCTGTCTTTTATCCAGATGATAATATTTTCTTTACATTTCTTTACCCTTTACAATGGGTTAATTACTTCTTTACTCTTTACAATGCGTTAATTTCTTCTTTGCCCTTTACAAAGCTTTAATTTCTTCATTAACCTTTACAAAGGTTTAATTTCTTCTTTACCTTTACCCTTTACAATTTAATTTCTTTTTTACCCTTTACAATGGTTTAATTTCTTCTTTACCTTTACAAAATTTCTTCTTTACCCTTTACAAAGTTTAATTTCTTCTTTCTTTACTTTAACATTTACAAAGGTTTAATTTCTTCTTTAACATTTACAAAGGTTTAATTTCTTCTTTACCCTTTACAAAGGTTTAATTTCTTCTTTACCCTTTACAAAGGTTTAATTGCTTCTTTACCATTTACAAAGGTTTAATTTCTTCTTTACCCTTTACAAAGGTTTAATTTCTTCTTTACCCTTTACAATGGGTTCATTTCTTCTTTACCCTTTACAATAGTTTAATTTCTTCTTTACCCTTTAAAAAGGTTTAATTCCTTCTTTACCGTTTACAAAGGTTTGATTTCTTCTTTACCCTTTACAATAGTTTAATTTCTTCTTTACCCTTTACAATAGTTTAGTTTCTTCTTTACCCTTTACAATGGTTAATTTCTCTTTTACCCTTTACAATGGGTTAATTTTTTCTTTACCCTTTACAATAGTTTAATTTTTTTCTTAACCTTTACGAAGGTTTAATTCCTTCTTTACTGTTTACAATGGTTTAATTTCTTCTTTACCCTTTACAAAGGTTTAATTTCTTCTTTAACCTTTAGAAAGGTTTAATTTCTTCTTTAACCTTTACAATGGTTTAATTTCTACTTTATCCTTTACAATAGTTTAATTTCTTCTTTACCCTTTAGAAAGGTGTAATTTCTTCTTTACCCTTTACAATGGGTTACTTTCTTTTTTTACCCTTTACAATGGTTTAATTTCTTCTTTACCCTTTGCAATGGTGTAATTTCTTCTTTACCCTTTACAATGGGTTAATTTCTTCTTCTGATCTTTCATCAAGGCGCTAATTTTTTTTACCAATCGTTTATCCGTGTAATAATTTGTTTACCAATCCTATATCCAGATACCTTTTTTACCAATCGTTTATCCTGGTGATAATTTTTTTACCGGTCTTTCATCTAGGTGAAATGTTTTTACCGAGGTAATAATTTTTGACAAATCGTTTATCCAGGTAATAATGTTTTTACCTATCTTTTATCCAGGTGATACCTTTTTACCAATATTTTATACTGGTGATAATTTTTTACCAATCTTTTATCCGGTTAATATATTTTTTACCTGTCTTTTATCCAGATGATAATATTTTCTTTACTTTTCTTTACCCTTTACAATGGGTTAATTTCTTCTTTACTCTTTACAATGCGTTAATTTCTTCTTTGCCCTTTACAAAGGTTTAATTTCTTCATTAACCTTTACAATGGTTTAATTTCTTTTTTACCCTTTACAATGGTTTAATTTCTTCTTTACCCTTTACAAAGGTTTAATTTCTTCTTTACCCTTTACAATAGTTTAAATTCTTCTTTACCCTTTACAATGGGTTAATTTCTTCTTTACCCTTTACAACAGTTTAATTTCTTCTTGACCCTTTACAATGGTTTAATTTCTTCTTTACCCTTTAGAATGGGTTAATTACTCCTTTACCCTTTACAAAGGTATAATTTCTTCTTTACCCTTTACAATGGTTTAATTTATTCTTTACCCTTTACAATAGTTTAATTTCTTCTTTACCTTTTACAATGGTTTAATTTCTTCTTTACCCTTTACAAAGGTTTAATTTCTTCTTTACCCTTTACAATGGGTTACTTTCTTTTTTTACCCTTTACAATGGGTTAATTTCTTCTTTACCCTTTCCAATGGTGTAATTTCTTTTTTACCCTTTACAATGGTTTAATTTTTTCTTTACCCTTTACAATGGTTTAATTTCTTTTTTACCCTTTACAATGGGTTAATTTCTTCTTTACCCTTTACAAAGGTTTAATTTCTTCTTTACCCTTTACAAAGGTTTAATTTCTTCTTTAACCTTTACAATGGTTTAATTTCTTCTTTATCCTTTACAATAGTTTAATTTCTTCTTTACCCTTTACAATGGTGTAATTCCTTCTTTACCGTTTACAATGGGTTAATTTCTTCTCTACCCTTTACAAAGGTTTAATTTCTTCTTTACCCTTTACAATGGTGTAATTTCTTCTTTACCCTTTACAATGGGTTAATTTCTTTTTTACCCTTGACAATGGTTTAATTTCTTCTTTACCCTTTACAATGGTTTAATTTATTCTTTACCCTTTACAATAGTTTAATTTCTTCTTTACCTTTTACAATGGTTTAATTTCTTCTTTACCCTTTACAAAGGTTTAATTTCTTCTTTACCCTTTACAATGGGTTACTTTCTTTTTTTACCCTTTACAATGGGTTAATTTCTTCTTTACCCTTTCCAATGGTGTAATTTCTTTTTTACCCTTTACAATGGTTTGATTTTTTCTTTACCCTTTACAATGGTTTAATTTCTTTTTTACCCTTTACAATGGGTTAATTTCTTCTTTACCCTTTACAAAGGTTTAATTTCTTCTTTACCCTTTACAAAGGTTTAATTTCTTCTTTAACCTTTACAATGGTTTAATTTCTTCTTTATCCTTTACAATAGTTTAATTTCTTCTTTACCCTTTACAATGGTGTAATTCCTTCTTTACCGTTTACAAAGGTTTAATTTCTTCTCTACCCTTTACAAAGGTTTAATTCCTTCTTAACCGTTTACAAAAGTTTAATTTCTTCTTTACCCTTTACAAAGGTTTAATTTCTTCTTTACCCTTTACAATAGTTTAATTTCTTCTTTACCCTTTACAATGGGTTAATTACTTCTTTACCCTTTACAAAGGTTTAATTTCTTCTTTACCCTTTACAATGGGTTACTTGCTTTTTTTACCCTTTACAATGGGTTAATTTCTTCTTTACCCTGTACAATGGTGTAATTTCTTCTTTACCTTTTGCAATGGTGTAATTTCCTTTTTACCCTTTACAATAGGTTAATTTTTTCTTTACCCTTTAAAATGGTTTAATTTCTTCTTTACCCTTTACAATGGTGTAATTGCTTCTTTACCGTTTACAAAGGTTTAATTTCTTCTTTACCATTTACAAAGGTTTAATTTCTTCTTTAACCTTTACAATGGTTTAATTTCTTCTTTACCATTTACAATAGTTTAATTTCTTCTTTACCCTTTACAATGGGTTAATTTCTTCTTTACCCTTTACAATGGGTTAATTTCTTCTTTAACCTTTACAACAGTTTAATTTCTTCTTTACCCTTTACAATGGTTTAATTTCTTCTTTACCCTTTACAATGGTGTAATTTCTTCTTTACCCTTTACAAAGGGTTAATTTCTTCTTCTGATCTTTCATCCAGGCGCTAATTTTTTTTACCAATCGTTTATCCGTGTAATAATTTGTTTACCAATCCTATATCCAGATACCTTTTTTACCAATCGTTTATCCTGGTGATAATTTTTTTACCAGTCTTTTAACTAGGTGATACCTTTTTACCAATATTTTATACTGGTGATAATTTTTTACCATTCTTTTATCCGGTTAATATTTTTTTTACCTGTCTTTTATCCAGATGATAATATTTTCTTTACTTTTCTTTACCCTTTACAATGGGTTAATTTCTTCTTTACCCTTTACAATGGTGTAATTTCTCCTTTACTGTTTACAAAGGTTTAATTTCTTCTTTACCGTTTACAAAGGTTTAATTTCTTCTTTAACCTTTACAAAGGTTTAATTTCTTCTTTACCCTTTACAATGGTTAAATTCCTTCTTTACCGTTTACAAAGGTTTAATTTCTTCTTTACCCTTTACAAAGGTTTAATTTCTTCTTTAACCTTGACAATGGGTTAATTTCTTCTTTACCCTTTACAATAATTTAATTTCTTCTTTACCCTTTACAATGGTTAAATTCCTTCTTTACCGTTTACAAAGGTTTAATTTCTTCTTTACCCTTTACAAAGGTTTAATTTCTTCTTTAACCTTGACAATGGGTTAATTTCTTCTTTACCCTTTACAATGTTTTAATTTCTTCTTTACCCTTTACAATGGGTTAATTTCTTCTTTACCCTTTACAAAGGTTTAATTTCTTCTTTAACCTTTACAATAGTGTAATTTCTTCATTACCGTTTACAAAGGTTTAATTACTTCATTACCGTTTACAATGGTTTAATTTCTTCTTTACCCTTTACAATGGTTTAATTTATTTCTTCTTTACCCTTTACAATGGTGTCATTTCTTTTTTACCCTTTACAATGGGTTAATTTTTTCTTTACCCTTTACAATGGTTTAATTTCTTCTTTGCCCTTTACAATGGGTTAATTTCTTTTTTAACCTTTACAATGGTGTAATTTCGTCTTTACCCTTTACAATGGTCTAATTTCTTCTTTACCCTTTACAATGGTTTAATTTCTTCTTTACCCTTTACAATGGGTTAATTTCTTCTTTACCCTTTACAATAGTTGAATTTCTTCTTTACCCTTTACAATAGTTTAATTTCTTCTTTACCCTTTACAATGGGTTAATTACTTCTTTACCCATTACAAAGCTTTAATTTCTTCTTTACCCTTTACAATGGGTTAATTTCTTCTTTACCCTTCACAATGGGTTAATTTCTTCTTTACCCTTTACAAAGGTTTAATTACTTCTTTAACCTTTACAATGGTTTAATTTCTTCTTTACCCTTTGCAATGGGTTAATTTATTCTTTACCCTTTACAATGGTTTAATTTCTTCTTTACCCTTTACAATGGGTTAATTTCTTCTTTACCCTTTACAAAGGTTTAATTTCTTTACCCTTTACAATGGTTTAATTTCTTCTTTACCCTTTACAATGGGTTAATTTCTTCTTTACCCTTTACAAAGGTTTAATTTCTTCTTTACCCTTTACAATGGTGTAATTTCTCCTTTACTGTTTACAAAGGTTTAATTTCTTCTTTACCGTTTACAAAGGTTTAATTTCTTCTTTAACCTTTACAAAGGTTTAATTTCTTCTTTACCCTTTACAAAGGTTTAATTTCTTCTTTACCCTTTACAATGGTGTAATTTCTTCTTTACCGTTTACAAAGGTTTAATTTCTTTTTACCCTTTACAATAATTTAATTTCTTCTTTACCCTTTACAATGGTTAAATTCCTTCTTTACCGTTTACAAAGGTTTAATTTCTTCTTTAACCTTTACAATGGGTTAATTTCTTCTTTACCCTTTACAATAGTTGAATTTCTTCTTTACCCTTTACAATAGTTTAATTTCTTCTTTACCCTTTACAATGGGTTAATTACTTCTTTACCCATTACAAAGCTTTAATTTCTTCTTTACCCTTTACAATGGGTTAATTTCTTCTTTACCCTTCACAATGGGTTAATTTCTTCTTTACCCTTTACAAAGGTTTAATTACTTCTTTAACCTTTACAATGGTTTAATTTCTTCTTTACCCTTTGCAATGGGTTAATTCTTTACCCTTTACAATGGTTTAATTCTTCTTTACCCTTTAATGGGTTAATTTATTTATTCTTTACCCTTTACAATGGGTTAATTTCTTCTTTACCCTTTACAAAGGTTTAATTTCTTCTTTACCCTTTACAATGGTTTAATTTCTCCTTTACTGTTTACAAAGGTTTAATTTCTTCTTTAACCTTTACAAAGGTTTAATTTCTTCTTTACCCTTTACAAAGGTTTAATTTCTTCTTTACCCTTTACAAAGGTTTAATTTCTTCTTTACCCTTTACAATGGTGTAATTTCTTCTTTACCGTTTACAAAGGTTTAATTTCTCTTACCTTTTCTTTAATTTCTTCTTTACCCTTTACAATGGTTAAATTCCTTCTTTACCGTTTACAAAGGTTTAATTTCTTCTTTAACCTTTACAATGGGTTAATTTCTTTCTTTCCCTTTACATGGTTTTAATTTCTTTCTTTCTGATCTTTCATCAAGGCGCTAATTTTTTTACCAATCGTTTATCCGTGTTAATAATTTGTTTACCAATCCTATATCCAGAACCTTTTTTACCAATCGTTTATCCTGGTGATAATTTTTTACCGTCTTTCACTAGGTGAAATGTTTTTACCGAGGTAATAATTTTTGACAAATCGTTTATCCAGGTAATAATGTTTTACCTATCTTTTATCCAGGTGATACATTTTACCAATATTTTATACTGGTGATAATTTTTTACCAATCTTTTATCGTTAATATATTTTTTAACCTGTCTTTTATCCAAGATGATAATATTTTCTTTACTTTCTTTACCCTTTACAATGGGTTAATTTCTTCTTTACTCTTTACATGCGTTAATTTCTTCTTTCCCTTTACAAAGGTTTAATTTCTTCTTAACCTTTACAATGTTTAATTTCTTTTTCCCTTACAATGGTTAATTTCTTCTTACCTTTACAAAGGTTTAATTTTCTCTTTACCCTTTACAAAGTTTAATTCTTCTTTACCTTTACAATGGGTTAATTTCTTCTTTACCTTTTACAACAGTTTTAATTTCTTCTTACCTTTACAATGGTTTAATTTCTTCTTTACCCTTTAAATGGGTTAATTCTTCCTTTACCCTTTACAAAGGTTAATTTCTTCTTTACCCTTTACAATGGTTTAATTTATTCTTTACCCTTTACAATGGTTTAATTTCTTCTTTACCTTTTACAATGGTTTAATTTCTTCTTTACCCTTTACAAAGTTTAATTTCTTCTTTACCCTTTACAAGTGTTACTTTCTTTTTACCCTTTACAATGTTAATTCTTCTTTACCGCTTTCCAATGTTATTTCATTTTTACCCTTTACAATGGTTTAATTTTTTCTTTACCCTTTACAATGGTTTAATTTCTTTTTTACCCTTTTACAATGGTTAATTTTTTCTTACCTTTACAAAGGTTTAATTTCTTCTTTACCCTTTACAAGGTTTAATTTCTTCTTTACCCTTTACAATGGGTTTATTTCTTCTTTACCTTTACAAAGTTTAATTTTCTTCCCTTTACAATGGTGTAATTCCTTCTTTACCTGTTTACAATGGTTTAATTTCTTCTCTACCTTTACATAAGGTTTAATTTCTTCTTTACCCTTTACAATGGTTAATTTCTTCTTTACCCTTTACAATGGTTAATTTCTTTTTACCTTACATGTTTAATTTCTTCTTTACCTTTACAATGGTTTAATTTTTCTTTACCCTTTACAATAGTTTATTTCTTCTTACCTTTACAATGTTAATTTCTTCTTTACCCTTTACAAAGGTTAATTTCTTCTTACCCTTTACAATGGTTTTACTTTTCTTTTACCCTTTACAAGGTTAATTTCTTTTACCCTTTCAGGTTAATTTCTTTTTACCCTTTACAATGGTTTATTTTTCTTCCCTTTACAAGGTTTAATTTCTTCTTTACCCTTTACAATGGGTTAATTTCTTCTTTACCCTTTACAAAGTTTAATTTCTTCTTTACCCTTTACATAAGGTTTAATTTCTTCTTTACCTTTACAATGGTTTAATTTCTTCTTTATCCTTTACAATAGTTTAATTTCTTCTTTACCCTTTACAATGGTGTAATTCTTCTTTACCGTTTACAAAGTTTTAATTTCTTCTCTACCCTTCAAGGTTTAATTCTCTTTTACCTTTACAAAAGTTTAATTTCTTCTTTACCCTTTACAAAGGTTAATTTCTTCTTTACCCTTTACAATAGTTTAATTTTCTTCTTTACCCTTTACAATGGGTTATTACTTCTTTACCTTACAAGGTTTATTTTCTTCTTACCCTTTACAATGGGTTACTTCTTTTTTTACCCTTTACAAATGGTTAATTTCTTCTTTACCCTGTACAATGGTGTAATTTTCTTCTTTACCTTTTCGCAATGGTTAATTTCTTTTTACCCTTTACAATAGGTTAATTTTTGCTTTTACCCTTTAAAAATGGTTTAATTTCTTCTTTACCCTTTACAATGGTGTAATTGTTCTTCGTTTACAAAGGTTTTTTCTTCTTTACCATTACAAAGGTTTAATTTCTTTTTAACCTTTACAATGGTTTAATTTCTTCTTTACCTTTACAATAGTTTTAATTTCTTCTTTACCCTTTACAATGGGTTAATTTCTTCTTTACCCTTTACAATGGGTTAATTTCTTCTTTACCTTTACAATGGTTAATTTCTTCTTTACCCTTTACAATGGTTTAATTTCTCTTTACCCTTTACAATGGTGTAATTTCTTCTTTACCTTTACAAAGGTTAATTTCTTCTTCTGGATCTTTCATCCAGGCCGCTAATTTTTTTTTCCAATCGTTTATCCTGTAATAATTTTTGTTTACCACTTTCTTTACCTTTACAATGTTGTTGTTTCATTTCTTTTCTTATCTCCGTACAAAATGTTTAATTTCTCCTTTAACCTTTACAATGGATTAATTTCTTCTTTACGCTTTACAATGGTTTAAATTCTTCTTTACCCTCACAATGGGTTAATTTCTTCTTTACCCTTTACAAAGGTTTAATTTCTTCTTTACCCTTTACAAAGGTTTAATTTCTTCTTTACCCTTTACAATGGTGTAATTTCTTCTTTAACATTTACAAAGGTTTAATTTCTTCTTTACCCTTTACAATGGTGTAATTTTTTCTTTACCCTTTACAAACCTTTAATTTCTTCTTTACCGTTTACAATGGTTTAAATTTTTCTTTACCCTTTACAATGGGTTAATTTCTTCTTTACCCTTTACAAAGGTTTAATTTCTTCTTTACCCTTTACAATGGTGTAATTTCTTCTTTACCCTTTACAAATGTTTAATTTCTCCCTTAACCTTTACAATGGTTTAATTTCTTCTTTACCCTTTATAATAGTTTAATTTCTTCTTTACCCTTTACAATGGTTTAATTTCTTCTTTACCCTTTACAATGGGTTAATTTTCTTCTTTACCCTTTACAATGGGTTAATTTCTTCTTTACACTTTACAAAGGTTTAATTTCTTCTTTACCCTTTACAATGCTGTAATTTCTTCTTTACCCTTTACAAAGGTTTAATTTCTTCTTTTACCGTTTACAATGGTTTAATTTCTTCTTAACCCTTTACAATGGGTTAATTTCTTCTTTACCCTTTACAAAGGTTTAATTTCTTCTTTACCCTTTACAATGGTGTAATTTCTTCTTTACCGTTTACAATGGTTTAATTTCTTCCTCGCCCTTTACAATGGTTTAATTTCTTCTTTACCCTTTACAAAGGTTTAATTTCTTCTTTACCCTTTACAATGGGTTAATTTCTTCTTTACCCTTTACAATGGTTTAATTTCTTCTTTACCCTTTACAATGGTTTAATTTCTTCTTTACCCTTTACAAAGGTTTAATTTCTTCTTTACCCTAAATATTAAGTAAATTCAGACAGTTTACGACCAATCCTAGATTTGGACCTGAAAAATGTCCTGTATATCTGAAGTTGTCGCGGATTGGCAACACATCTCGGCAATTGTTTAAGCGGATCGAGCGGTCTGTCCACCATTGTTTTAATTCTGTCAAGTTGCGAATTATTCTAAAATCAGACATGCACTTTCCCCTAATCTTAAAAATAGTGTAACACCTCACGAAAAAAGTGACCTAATCTACAAATTCAAATGCAAATGCAATGTTTGCTAGTTTGGGCGCACTACCCAATAATTGAGGGTCAGAATAAACCAACACATTCCATCTTATATCCGTAACAACAACTTTGACCACTCCTCCAAGCAATTCATATTCACCTTCCACCATTGGGCGACACCTGTTGGACAATCCTGATTGTGCTGCAGCTTATAAACCCGCAATGTTCTCCATTTTGGCATCCTCAACCAGCGAGTTGCATCTGGCTATATTCGAAGCCCTTCTCATCTACAGATTCCGTCCCGCTCTTTGGATATATATATATATATATATATATATATATATATATGAAAGAACATTTTTAGAAAAAACAAATGATAATATTAATATGCGGACAGATATCTGTTTCGACCTTTTAATAAATCGGTCATCCTCAAGAGCAACTATATTTATGAAAGAACGAGGGTATAGTTAACCGTTTGGCACGAGAGTCACAAACAACGCTCTCGTTCAGGGCCGGAATGTCTTTTAAAATTGTCATCAAAATTCGTATTTTATGTAAAATAAATTTTATTTTTTAACTAAAAGTATTAACATCCATGAGAAAAACTCAATAAGGTTAGAAGTAAAGATATAATATAAGAAAAAAGTTATATCAAAAATGTCCAGGATGCAACCCAGGCCCCAAAACGGGTTCTTGATCCGTAACAATAACTTTGACCACTCTTCTCTACCAAGCAATTCATATTCACCTTCTACCATTGGGCGACACCTGTTGGACAATCCTGATTGTGCTGCAGCTCATAACCCCGCAATGTTCTCCATTTTGGCATCCTCAACCAACTATCAATTACTACTGAGTAGCGAGTTCGACCCTTGCTGGCTGCCTCTAGTTGCAACTTTCTGTCACATTCTAACTGTGGCCAATGTTTAATGTGTTTTACTTTTAAAAACTGAATAACTGCGCGAAGTTCAGTTGGGAGTACCGTCAGAAGCAACTGCCAAACCAAGACTGAACATGGCAATGAGGTAGGTGCAGCACAACAAACACAACAGTGTTGCCAATAGCCACACAAACAGTTTCGCAGTGTTTCAGTAGTGTTGATAGCTTTTTGATTTAGTGCGTCCTGGGGCACACATATTTGCTTTGAATGAGTCCCAAGGAAAATGTATAGGTCCCAACTAAAGCCGTCTAACTCCTACTTTGTAACCTATCCTGTGAAATTTATTTCTAAGAAAAATGTTAAAATGTATTCACAGTTAGCTTGAAATGGTGAGGGAAGAAAAAAGAAAAACACTGGGATGCATAGATATGATTTTACTGTGTCCTTTTAGATTTTTATGCATTCTGGTGCAATTGGGTAATTTCTTCTGATCTTCAGTTGAAGACGTTGATGTCTTCTATTTGAATTAAAATAGAAGATTGCGCAGTCGTCATTGTCCTAGTAAACAATAAACTTTTTTAATCCTATATTTAAAAAAAGAGGAATCTAAAGTAAATTCTTAGAACATCGAAGAGTTTTTCGGTTTAAAAAATACAAAGTATTTTTTCTAAACGTTATTAATTCAACACGCCCAAATATGCGCCCTATGGGTGTAAGCATTTGGGCTTTAATGGAATGAAATATATAACATCCTGTTAAGTATTCCAGAGCCCAATTCCCATAAGGATTTATAGAAAAAAAATGTCCTTTTCCTTTAATGTTACCAGAGTTATTTCCCTTGATTTAAAGACTTCTAAATACGTCTAATATTATATTTAAACAAAGGCTATTGTTTGGGGCGGATTAGGAAAACGAATGTGACTTCTGGCCAGGCGGAATGAGGCGGTATAGGACGTTAAGAGTTAAAGTAAAAAGACTAACGAAATTAAATAAGAACGCATATAAAAAGATTACAATTTTCATTACATTTTTATTTGTTTCTATATAAAAATTATTCTTAGGCATGATTTTAATAAAACTTAGAGATCAATACCATCAATTAATTATTCATTAAACTCGGTTTTGTTTAAACCAGTATGCAAATTAACCACTCCATATTTTATGTAAACCTTTATTTGTTAGTGATATATAAGACACAGTGTAGGATTTTAAATGCACTAATAACATGAGCTGTATTGAGGCAAATCTGGCTCAGATTTTCAAAGAGACATCGTTGATAAATAAAATTTATTCTATTAATAATAATGACTGGAAATTAAATACACATTGATAAATTTATACAATTCCTGAGGGTATTGGGACGTAAGCAGTTACGTGGTTTCGGTTACAGACAAAAGGACACCGAATCTTCATTATCATAAATTATCAAATAGAATATGTTGTTTCAAGTTTTTAGATTATTTTTTTAAATGAATGAATATTTTAAAATTTTTAATTCCAAGGAAAGCAAACATGGAAATTCAAATTAATCAACACATTTTGGAACAACTAAGAGGTGTGGCGCTCCAACCTCAGATGCTAAAATAATCTCCTTGGTCTAGCGCTAGTGAAAAGGGGATAGACTCCCTCGCTGTCTGGCCGATACCGACATTAAGCCGCCCCGACGACTTTAAGGGGCCGGGTTAGCTCAGTCGGTAGAGCGTTCGGCTAGAAACCACAAGGTTCCTACTTCGATACCGGTCCTCGTCAACTCAGCGTATGAGTAGCACAGGGATCTGTGCGGTAAAGTAAGGAGCTGATGGTAGGTGTGGCGCTCCACCTCAGATGCTAAAACAATCTCCTTGGTCTAGCACTAGTGAAAAGGGGATAGACTCCCTCGCTGACTGTCTGATACCGACTTTAGGCCACCCTTACGACTTACTTACGAAGAAGGTAATAACATTGTCTTCAAAAATATGATGCCCCGTGTCCTTTGATTATTGATAAATACAATGATAAAAAAGGGATATCTCCCAATAATGGAGATTAGGTGTCTATCAGTCTGTAACCCAAACTACGTCACGGGTTACGTCACAATGCCCAAAGTCGTTAATACATAGAATAAAGAATAACCCTCTACTGTATATCTTTTTATTTATCTTTTTTAAATAATAAATATTAATATTAACAAAATAAATAAAAGCTGTTCCTTCGAATTCAACATTTGGATCCTTTCCATTGGAATAATGACAAAATCCTTTCCATTGGAATAATGACAAAATTATGGAATTAATTAAAAAGTATTATTACTTAAATGGAAAAAAATTATTCGTGAAATTTGTAATCAATTTTTTTTAAATCAATTTTTATCCTTGCCCTTTTTTCACTAACAAAAAGTTAACTAAAAAGTTTATGAATATATAAATACTTACGATTTTGTGTTAAATTTATGTGTAAAATATTCAAAATAATTATTTAATTGATAATTGATAGATGCACGCAACAGTTTATTTGAGGAGGACAGAATCATTAGGAGAAACCTAGCTAGATATTCTCTGACTCATTAGACTTACTCTATTATATATATATATATATATATATATATATATCAATGTTTCTGCCAGTCTATAATTCGGACATCGTTCCAAATTTTTTAGCGTCAGAAGTTCCTCCCTATATGCAATACCAAATTTTAAGATGTCCCCTTTCTTTTTCTTCTCTTTTTTTCTTCTCTTCTTTTTCTTTCTTTTCTTCTCTTTCTTTTCCTCTCTTTCCTCTTTCTTTTTCTCTTCTTTTTCTTCTCTTTTTCTTCTCTTTCTTCTTTCTTCTTTTCTTCTCTTTCTTTTCCTCTCTTTCTTTTTCTCTTTCTTTTTCTTTCTTTTTCTTCTCTTTCTTTTTCCTCTCTTTCTTTTTCTCTTTCTTTTCTTTTCTTCTCTTTCTTTTTCTTCTCTTTTTTTCCTCTCTTTCTTTTTTCTTTCTTTTTCTTCTCTTTTCTTCTTTTTCTTTTTCTTCTTTCTTTTCTTCTCTTTCTTTTTCTTCTTTTCTTCTCTTCTTTTTCTTTTCTTTCTTTTCTTTTCTTTTTCTTCTCTTTCTTTTTCTTCTCTTTCTTTTTCTCTTCTTTTCTCTTTCTTTTTCTTTCTTCTTTTTCCTCTCTTTCTTTTTCTCTTTCTTTTCTCTTTCTCTTTCTTTTTTCTTCTCTTTCTTTTTCTTCTCTTTTCTTTTTTCTTCTCTTTCTTTTTCTCTCTTTCTTTTTCTCTCTTTCTTTTTCTTCTCTTTCTTCTTCTTTCTTTTCCTCTCTTTCTTTTTCTCTTTCTTTTTTCTCTCTTTTTCTTCTCTTTCTTTTTCTCTTCTTTCTCTTTTCTTCTCTTTCTTTTTCTCTCTTTCTTTTTCCTCTCTTTCTTTTTTCTCTTTTTTTTCTTCTCTTTTTCTTCTCTTCTTTTTCTTCTTTCTTTCTTTCTTTCTTCTCTTTCTTTCTCTTTCTTTTTCTCTCTTTCTTTTTCTTCTTCTCTTTCTTTTTCTTCTTCTTTCTTCTCTTTTTTTCTTCTTTCTTTCTTTTTCTTCTCTTTCTTTTTCTTCTTCTTTTTTTCTTCTCTTCTTTTTCTTCTCTTTTCTTTTTTCTCTTTCTTTCTCTTTCTTTTTCTTTTCTCTTTTCTTCTCTTTCTTTTTTCTTTCTTTTCTTCTTCTTTCTTTTCTTCTCTTTCTTTCTTTCTTCTTTTTTTTTCTCTTTTTCTTCTTTTTCTTTTCTCTCTTTCTTCCTTTCTTCTTTCTTTTTTCTTCTCTTTCTTTTTTTCTTCTTTTTCTTTTTTTTTCTCTTCTTTTTCTTCTCTTTCTTTTTCTTCTTTCTTTTTCCTCTCTTTCTTTTACCTCTCCTTCTTTTTCTTCTCTTTTCTTCTTTCTTTTTCTTCTCTTTCTTTTCCTCTATTTCTTTTTCTTCTCTTCTTTTTCGTCCAGTTCTTCAGTTCTTATTGTCGCTTGGTTTCTAGTGTCTACCCCAGTTCTAAAGATGCAATCATCCCAGGTTTAAAAGATTTTAACTGATCTCACTTGGTGACTAAATTTCAAAGACAAATAAATGAAATATGCTGTTGGGACCCGATTCCCGACCCCCTGGACTTAATGGATGACACCCCTTATTCACTGTACCCTGACAACAGGCTTGTTCTTCTAACACCTAACTGTGCTTTCTTTTATTAAACATCCTACTTTAATTTTTTTAGATGCTTGATATGAGATAGGTAGAAGGATGGTGAACAAGAAATGAAAACTCAAAACAAACGTTTCGTCTGAATTCATACGGACATCTTCAGTCGACTGAAGATGTCCGTATGAATTCGGATGAAACGTTTCAACTCTCTGATTTGTTTTGAGTTTTCATTTCTTGTTCACCATCCTTCTACCTATCTCATACTGTCGGATTCCACTACATCCATCCTATCTCTATGCTTGATATATATCATTTTGATTTATGGGGCTGTCGTCCTCATCTTTATAGTGAAACATTGTCTTTTTATTGCTGGCATCCTTCCGTCGACTAAAGACGATGATGTGGTGTCCAAAAATGTATTTTTATCTTCATCTGCGCAAGGGACTTAACAGGCCAATCCTTGAAGAACAGTCTTTGGTGCATTGACTGCAAACAAACAGTGATGCTTGCTGGGGATGATCTTTTCTCTTCTTCCTTCTGGCTCGCATTGCTGTGGGGGATACTCCCATCTCCTCCTTACTTCACTTCGTGCCTTGGGGCGCCGGACCGCTCGATTTTCTGAACCGACCTCCCATGTGTTGGTGTCAATGTGGCGTGTCGTCATGTCTCTCCCGCAGACGTCTTTTTATATATTACGATAAAGATGAGGACAAGAGTCCGAGAAATAAAAATAAAAACAACACCGCCCCTTTTATTGTGAAACCTATATGGATTTTCATTTATGTATTTTTTTTTTTTTTTTTGAGTGAGAAATTAAATGTATTTCAGTTTTTCTTTTGCTTTATTGACGAAAATAATAATAAAAATATGTAACACACGAAAAATGAGTTGTTGTTGCTGTTGTCATTGTTTTTCTTGTTAAAAAATTGAAACTGGTTGATGGTGTAACGATTGTCTGCCCCTGTTTGGATCGATTTGGGGTCCAGAAGAGTTAACTTCCCTTGCTGCCAGGTTTTCGCCAGTATAAGAGGTTCACAGAGTGTTAACTCTGGTTCTTATAAAGCATTATATTACTTAAAAGGATAAGTACACAAAGGAAAACAACAAACGCGTTAGTTACATTTATATAACTTTTATTATAACATACTAGCAAATATATGCACCCTCCTGGTGCAAGTATTTAAGTTTTAATGTAATAAAATATATTAAATTAGAAAAGCTAATGAAACTAAATAATGCAGATAAAACGATTTAAAACAAAGGGGGGTATTTGAAAAATTGAAAAATAAAACAACTGAAACTTACTCTTCCATCACTCTCGTCTTTCATTGTTATTTTTTCTAATTTAAGTATTTAGTTAAAAGAGGAAGTAAAGAATAAAATGACAATTATTTTTTCTTGTTAATGAATTTCCTTTAAGATTTATTGAAGAGATTTTTGCTTATATTCATTAAAATAAAACCAAACAATTAGAAATCAATAATACTAAGCACATATTTATTAAATTCGATTTTTTTATATCAATATGCAAATTAGCCTTCCCCCTTCACACTGTAAACCCCTATTTTGTTGTATATATAAATATAATTGTATGTTGTTAGTATGTACATATAGTTAACAGTATTAATAATGTAAAACAATTTTATTAATAATAGAGATTAAAATAAAAATAAAATCCTTGAGAATGTGATGTCAATAACTAAGGAATTGTGACTCGAGTAGGAATATAGTTTCGGTTACAGATAGAAAAACACACAATCTCCATTATAATAAGATATAGAGGAACGAAGTTCCCCAGGCTATATAATGTCACAAGTGTCCAAACATACATAGTAGTGTTAATAGACAAAATAGGTGGAAACCACTTACTGTAAGTAGAGTCTATTACGTCTGGCATGCACCATAGGTGTGTGCTGGAGAGAGGTGACAAGCACGTCCGCACTTTTTCAGTAGCTTCGGCCAAAGAGGGTTCTCTTCTTGGGTTCCAATGTCACGTGACCAAAAAAGGGTCTCCTGACGAAGGAGATTACCCAAAACCCTCAGAGAAGGGAGACTGCTCTTACACCAGTAGAGATAAATATTGAGGATAATTAAAACGATGTTATAGTTAATATAACCTATCTACATAATGGAATGATCCTACCACTACTATAAGTAACAAAGACAATTGTAGCTTGAGGAACAAGCGACGCGATTCAATTCTAGACTATATTGTCGGACGTAACTTCACCTTCCTTCTGTAAATTCTACTTTCTCTGTTCAATACACTTCAGATGCAAAAACAATCTCCTTGGTCTAGCGCTAGTGAAAAGGGGATAGACTCCCTCGCTGATTGGCTGATACCGACTCAAGGCCACCTCAATGACTTACTTACTATATATATAAATATATATATATATATTCTTATATTTACGTATTCTTCTTAATATATATATATATATATATATATATATATATATATATATATATATGAGCTATTTCGCAATATCTCTTACGAAAATTTATCAAACGTTGTGATAATTAAATTATCATACTGTGGTATATCCACAGGTCCTGCCAGTAAACAATAAACGTTTCTGTGATTTCTAAATATTGAGAAGACCATACCTTTGGGATTGCCCCGTACCAACAGAAAATAAATTTGTAATTTGCTGAAGGAAGATGACGAATTGGCTCCACGAACCCCTACACCCCAATTCTAGTTACGCTCTCTCTCTCTCTCTCTCTCTCTCTCTCTCTCTCTCTCTCTCTCTCTCTCTCTCTCTCTCTCTCTCTCTCTCGTCAACTTCTAGTTACACTTTCTTCTCTCTTCTTCTTACTTGCACCATTGTTTAAGGAAATAGCATCAAAGATAGTCTATTAAAATGCACAAAAAATCCAAGTTTTCGTGCGTAAAACCAACCAACCAACCAACCAACCAAACCAAAAAATTAATTAAGAATTTTTAGATTTAAATCTAAAATTTTAAATTTCAATTAAAATTTAAAACATTTTAAGAATTTTTAGATTTAAATCTAAAATTTTAAATTTCAATTAAAATTTAAAACATTTTTTTAAAATAAGACACATTTGAAGACATTTTTATTCGGTTGTTTCCTCTCTCTCTCTCTCTCTCTCTCTCTCTCTCTCTCTCTCTCTCTCTCTCTCTCTCTCTCTCTCTCGTCCAAGTTTTTTTGTTTTTTTCAGGGGCGGGTTTATCTGAACACCGCTTGCATTAATACCTATGCATGCTATGTTTTTGAATATAAGTAAACATATAAAACGCTGTAATAATTAAATTATCATACTGTGGTATATACACAGGTCCTGCTAGTCAAGATTCTTATACTTTTTATATATTGAACTATTTCGCAATAGCTCTCAAGTAAATATACAAAACGTTATAATAATAATCATACTGTGATATAGCTCTTAAGTAAGCATATAAAACGTTCTAATAATTACATTATTAAACTGTGGTATATACACAGGTCCTGCTAGTCAAGATTATTATACTTTTTACATATTGAACTATGTCAATAGCTCTTAAGTAAACATATAAAACATTGTAATAATTGAATTTATTATTATTATCATTATTACTAGCAAATATATGCACCCTCCGGGTGCAAGTATTTAAGTTTTAATATAATAAAATATCATGTTAAATTAGAAAGGCTAATGAAACTGAATAAGAATGCAGATAAAAATATTTGGAACAGAGGGGGTATGATTGAAAAATAGAACAACTTTGGAACTAACTCTTCCATCATTTTCCCTTACTCCCGTCTTTCATTGGTAAATTTTCCTAATTTAACTATTTAGTTAAAATAGGAAGTAAAGAATAATATTACAGTTATTTCTTCTTGTTAATGGATTTTTTTAAAGATTTATCCCGAGATTTTTGCTCATATTCATTAATATAAAACCAAACAATTAGAAATCAATAATACTAAGCATATATTTATTAAAATCACATTTTTAATATCAATATGCAAATTAGCCTTCCCATTCACACTGTAAACCGCTATTTTGTTGTATATATAAATACAATTGCATGTTATTAGTAGGTAGATATGGTGAACAGTCTTAATGATGTAAAACAATTTTATTCATAATTGAGGTTTAAATAAAAAATAAATTCATGGAGAACGTGATGTAAATAACAAAGGGAATTGTGGCTTGAATAGTAATATAGTTTCGGTTACAGACATATAAACCCACAATCTCCATTATAATAAGATTATTATTATTATTATTTCCTATAATTCCTATAATTCTAACATAAACAAAGGGGAACCACTCTTGACTGATAAATTATTTATTTTTTTATTGATCTACTAGGAAAAAAGAAGACGGGGTTAGGGTTAGGGTTTAGGGTTAGGGTTTAGGGTTAGTTTAATGAGAAAATAGATAATCTATCAGTCAAGGGTGGTTCCCCTTTGTTTATGTTAGAATTATAGGAATTATAGGAAATAACCATTATTATTATTATTTACTCCTTTTGATGGTCTTTCACTAGAGTCTGAGTGACAGCAAGTCTCCTCAGGTCTCCAGGACTCTTCTGAGTATTCTGGCAGATTGCAGCAGTGCAGTGTTCTGGATGGTTTCAATCCTTCCTCTGATTTCCAAACTTTCCAAACCCTTTTCCAATCCTTTTGGGACCGTTCCAAGTGCACCAACTACAATTGGTATCACTTTCATTTTCATATTCCATAACTTTTTCAGTTCTCTGGCAAGGTCCAGATATTTGTCCATTTTTTCATTTTCATTTAGCTTCACCCTGTGATCTGCTGGAACTGCAAAATTCACCAGTTGACAAGTTCTTTCTTGTTTGTTTATCAACACTAAAGCTGGTCTTCTTGCTGGGATAAGGTGATCCGTTTTTATTTCAAAGTCCCAGAGAATTTTATGTTTTTCGTCCTCAAGAACAGATTCTAGTTCATGCATATACCATTTTGTTGTATGGTCAAAATTAAATTTTTTGCATAATTCCCAGTGGATCACCTTCCCAACCCAGTCGTGTCTAGTTTTGTACTCCCGTTGTGCTAGTTTGCTACATTCGCAGAGTATTATTATTATTATTATTATTATTATTATTATTATTATTATTATTATTTGTTGATATGAAAGCAGTTAGTTGAATCAGTCTTTAATTCGTTCACTGGTCGAGGAAAATCAAAACAAAAAAATCCCCAATAATGCTAACACATTATTAAAACCAATTACTAAAAGTATAAATATAAATACATGATGTGTATAACTTCCTAACCGCTGGGCATGACATAACCCCAGACGGGTTGATATGCCTTCAAATCAATAAACAAATAGTTTTGTACTCCCGTTGTGCTAGTTTGTTACATTCACAGAGTACATGTATTATTATTATTATTATTATTATTATTATTATTATTTGCTCCTTTTGAGTTTTCACATCAGCATTAGCTGATGGTCTTTCACTGGAGTCTGAGGGACAGCAAGTCTCCTCAGGTCTCCAGGACTCTTCTGAGTATTCTAGCCGATTGCAGCAGTGCAGTGTTCAGAATGGTTTCAATCCTTTTATTTTAGCACTTTGAAGGACGATTACGATTTTACTCTGATCAGTAGCGTAGCTCGTAGTGGTTGAGCACGCCCCCTCCGCCATTTGACAGGCGGATCGGTTAACAAGCCTTGCCTTTCACTAGAACATTTGTATGCCGAATTCCAAGCGCAGAACCAGAACTTTAAAAAGTGCATGGTTCAAGGGAAATAACTCGGTTAAGAAATTTCCCAAGGGAGATAACTTTAAATTTCCTAAATTAATTTAAACTGTGAATGATTAAATTAGAATCAATGAAGAAGCCAAGTCGTTTTTCGCCAAAATTACGAGGGAATTTTTATAGATGCATTTAAAAACGGGATTTTTTTTTCATAGACCTGCAGGTTAGCTCAGTCGGTAGAGCGTTCGGCTAGAAACCACAAGGTTCCTACTTCGATACCGGTCCTCGCCAACTCAGCGTATGAGTAGCACAGGGATCTGTGCGGTAAAGTAAGGAGCTAATGGTTGGTGTGGCGCTCCACTTCAAATGCCAAAAACAATCTCCGTGGTCTAGCGCTATTGAAAAGGGGATAGACTCCCTCGCTGACTGGCTGATACCAATTTTAGGCCGTCCCGACGACTTTACTTTGTTTAATAGAAATATACAACTGGCTAATCTGAATATTATAGGTATTAGCAAAAGGGTAATCTGAACATTAGCTACATAAATGAGAATAACCTCCCCTTGTTTTTTTCACTTTGAGGAAGCTGTGTCTTTTCTTTTGTAAAAACACGGATTTTTCGACATATTTGGTATACCTATACTTTTCTAATATACAGGTATTCTCATAGAAATATTAATATCTTTTTTTTTTTAATCACCTGTGCGAGATTCTAAGAATATGTTGACAGGGATAGTGAACATGTGGAGACTGTTTGAAAATATAATAAAAGGTATTCCTATAAGTGTGTTAACATTTTTAAATCGATTTAAAAAAAAGATGTTAATATTTCTATGAGAGTACCTGTATATTAGAAAAGTATAGATATACCCAATTTGTCGAAAAATCCATGTTTTTACAAAACAAAACACACGGCTTCCTCAAAGTGAAAAAACAAGGGGAGGTTACTCTCATTTAAGTAGCTAATCTTCAAGATTACCAGCAAAAATGTACGCCCCCTAGGTGCAAGTATTTAACTTTTAATGTAATAAAATATTATAGTGATTTAAAAAGACTAACGAAACTAAGAACGAATCTAAAAATATTACACTCATTTTAATGTTATTTTAATTGATTTTTATATAAAATTATATAGATGATTGCTTTTTATACGTTTGTGAATTACAGATAGTATTAGAAACAGGAAATTATTATTTATTAAAATTATTTGTTAAAATCATTATGCAAATTATTCCTACCTTATACTATAAAAACCTTTACTCCTTATAGCTACATACTACATATTTCATGATTTTAAATGCATTAATAATATGACCTGTTTTGCGGCAAATCTAACTTCAATGTTACTGTCACCCTTGGCCGAAACGTTGTACAGATAACAATGAAGATGAAGACAATAGTCCGACTAATCCAAATAATCTAAATTATCAAGCCTCATCACAAAAATTCAGTCAAATAGATCAGTTTGAAAATTATTCCTATTCAATAGGACTTCTATAGAAACAACAACTGTTAACCTCAGGCACTGGGCAATAAACCCAGCCCTGCCCCTTTAAATCGAGGGGGTAGGGGTTGCCTGGGGGGATGGCCCCCTGGGATCGACGCTGTTAATTATAGCAATGGTCCAGAGGCCGAAGCCACTGTTGACCATATCTACATGATATTTTCCACGTACCCCACTTGTACGGGTCAGGCACAAAGGCCCTATTTATGTGGGACCACCCACAAGCCGAGACTCGTGGAGTGGCAGGTGAAAAGTTGCGTCGATCCCGTCGGCATTCCCCCTCAAGGGGGGCGCCTCAGGCACTGGGCAATAAACCCAGCCCTGCCCCTTTAAATCGAGGGGGCAGGTGTTGCCTGGGGGATGGCCCCCTGGGATCGACGCTATTAACTCATAAAGATCCAGGGTCGAAGCCACTGGACCCCCGGCGTTGGCCAGATCTACATGATATTTTCCACGTACACCACTTGTACGGGTCAGGCACAAAGGCCCTATTTATGTGGGACCACCCACAAGCCGGGACTCATGGGGTGGCAGGTGAAAAATTGCATCGATCCCGTCGGCATTCCCCCTCAAGGGGGGCGCCTCAGGCGCTGGGCAATAAACCCAGCCCTGCCCCTTTAAATCAAGGGGGCAGGTATTGCCTGGGGGGATAGCCCCCTGGGATCGAATTGTTTGGTTTTATCTTATTGAATATGAGCAAAAATCTCTTCAATAAATCTTAAAGGAAATCCCTTAACAAGAAGAAATAACTGTAATGTTATTCTTTACTTCCTATTTTAACTAAACAGTTTAATTAGGAAAATTTACCAATGAAAGACGGGAGTAACGGAAAATGATGGAAGAGTTAGTTTCAAAGTTGTTCTATTTTTCAATCATACCCCCTCTGTTCAAAATCTTTTTATCTGCATTCTTATTCAGTTTCATTAGACTTTCTAATTTAATATCATATTTTATTATAAAATTTAACTAAAATACTTGCACCCGAAGGGTGCATATATTTGCTAGTAACATATAATTATTTTGTAATTTAAATTTTAAAAGAAAATTAATAGTGAAAATGTGCTACAAGTGTAAAAGAAAACAATATAATTTTATTTCTAAAAGTATATTTGGTTAATTCCTATAAGTCTAATATAAACAAAGGGGAACCACTCTTGACTGATAAATTATTTATTTATTTATTGATCTACTAGGAAAAAAGAAGACGGGGTTAGGGTTAGGGTTTAGGGTTATGGTTAGGGTTAGGTTTTAGAGTTAAGGTTAGGGTTAGTTTAATCGGAAAATAAATAAATAATTTATCAGTCAAGAGTGATTCCCCTTTGTTTATGTTAGACTTATAGGAAATAACCGTTTATTTTTTAATTAATTAAAAGAAAAAATAGCATAAAAATATAAGGAGGATGATCAACCGTCCTCAATATTCACGGCACACCCACGGAAACTTCACAGTACACTAGTATGCCGTGGCACACCTGTTGAAAAAACTCTGGTGTAGGTATATTAGAACTTAAGTAAATAATGGAATGTTCGTACTTATTCTTGGTGATAGTAATAGTTTTTGACCTGATAATGGCACAACAGAAAACTGTTGATAATCGTATTTAAGGGCTTATCTTTCTGCTAATCTCTTATTGGCCAGTTTAAAGTTCATTAAATAAGATTACAACAAATTTATGAACCTTTGCACTTCCTTTTAAACAATGGGACCAAGTTACCTTTAAGCACCCCAGGGGTTAGGGTTAGGGGTTAGGGTTGGGGTTAGGGTTTGGGGTTAGGGTAAGCAGTTAATTTTATGTGACGGAGAACGAGTACCACCGTACTCATTTGGATAAAGAGCAAGACATTGTCTTGCTTGTCGGAGTCGAACCCACGTCTCCCCGAATGCAAAGAAATACGATTTAGGCGCTGGATGGACGCGAGGTGCAATTCAGGTGCCCGGGTGTTGGGGCCTACACGCGTCCATCCGAATGCACGAGAATTGTGCGTTTCACGGGCGCGAGGTTCGACTGATGTGCCCGGATGTTGGGGGACTATGCCCATAGATAACTGAAGTGAGTGGAACGCCGTATTTGCTTAGTTTTGACACAAGGCCATTGATAATATGAGTGCTATATTTCTAAGCGGATAGTGCTCAAAATCACTGATCAGTAAGCTAGCGTGGACACGGAGTCAACACGTGGTTACTGACAGTTTCTCGCCTATGCGATCGTCAGACCAAATGAATTTGATTTGAAGATCGCATAAGCGAGAACTTGTCAGTAACCAGTTGTTGGCTACCTTAACTCATATATATATATATATATATATATATATATATATATAATATATAAAGATTTTGAAGGCAATTCACTAAACTAAATATTTTCGGAAGTAAAATTCCATCTTCAGAGTTATTGAAAGTACTAGGTGATTTTTTTTATAGTACTTATCCCACGGCGATATTGTAATCTTCTGTTGTTTAGGAATTAATAATAATAATTAAAAGAATTTCGAACATTTACCACGCGCGGGAGCAGACGAGCCGAGTTAACATCACGGAATTAGCCGATTTAACATCACGGAAAAAAATTTTCAAATATACGGCGTTCATCAACTTCTTTCAATAACTCTGAAGATGGATTTTTACTTCCGAAAATATTTAGTTTTGAAAAAAAAACAAAAGTTAAATAAATTCAACACATATTGCATTGTAAATTGCCTTCAAAATCTTTATATTACACATACACACAATGCTTCAATTATACTATAAAGAAACAAACTTTATATATAGGCTTGGCGAGCGTAAGTTCGTTCGGGTCTCGAACCCAGCCAGAGGCAGCTGCTAAAAATCGTATAACTATACTGATGAGAGGTGATACCTCGAAACACGGGTCTATAGTTTACCCTATTATACGCTCCCAATTTCGGTAGAGCACTCTATTTAGGAGGTATATAATTGCAAATTCACCGTATTCGGCGCTCAGCTAAATCTCACTTTGTTTACAAAGTTTGAGAACTCTAGGTGAAGGTCATTTCCCCTTAGAAATATAGCGATTAAATAGCCTGCTATACTTGGCGACTGACTGTGGATGTGTGTGTAAGAGGCTTGGCGAGCGTGCGTTCGTTCGTGTCTCGAACCTAGCCAGAGGCAACTACTAAAAATCGTATAACTATACTGATGAGAGGTGATACATCGAAACACGTGTCTATAGTTTACCCCTATATATATATATATATATAAAAGGGTTTTGTAATTTGCTTGAAGCATTGTGTATATATTGGTTTGTTGGTTGGTTTTGAAGGCTGTCACAATGCGAGTGTAAAGAAAAAAGAAGGTAACTATGATGTTTTTTGTTAACCTGTCATTTATTTCTCAATATTTCGGGAAGAGATTCCCATCCTCAGAAGAATACTGGAACTGAAGTTGTCTTAGCGGCTGCTACATTCGTTCTGCCTTGGGTCTTCCAAATTCAGTGTGTGTATGTGTATGGTTGGGGTGCTTGCTTATGTGTGTGTTTGTGTGTGTAAGTGTGTGTGTGCGCGTATATATATATATATATATATATATATATATATATATTGTTCGATATATATATAATCATAAGGAAACATAAAATTTGAGTGAACCAAAAAATGTTTTCTTCGGGCAGAATATTTTTGATTTCTTAAAATCAGATTCTTGTCCCGATTAGATACTATTAGCGAAACTATTAGTAGTTATGTTACATATTAATTGGATCCCTATTACTTTTTAAGGTAGTATAGAAATCCTTATGGCGATCAGTACAGCTGATGGCCTTGAGAGTGAGTGACAATGCTTGACCTCACTCTCACCTTGCTTTCTGGGGATAGAATCGTGAGAACGGAACCCCGCTTCCGGTTTAAGGTGGGCAACTCAGTAAGCCAGTTGCAGTTAGTGAGTTGCAGAGTTAGAAGCTAGCAAGATGTGACTCTCAGCGCGCATTTGTCTGGTTCTGGGGGTTCTAGAATAAACTAACATCCAAAGTAAATCGAAGTCTTGTTGTTATTACTAAAAGCTAACAATGACACACGGCTTCTGATAAGAAATGGTCCCCAGCAGAACCAGACACGGAATCCCCAGATAAGAAAGACCAGACGAGACCTGTAGAAGATATACCAGACCATTAGAAGATAGAAGAAGCAGATCCGGCCAGAAGAATAAAAGAGGTATATAACAGTTATATCTGACTCATTATTTTTAACTTTATTATTTGCTCTACCTAGGTAGTGAGCACTTTTTACATTTTAGATTTAAATAATCCTAGCCGTTTATATATATATATATATATATATATATATATATATATATATATATATATATATAATTTAATATACCAAGCGTGTTGGTAAATCCTTGCGGAGAGAAAAAAAAACAGCAAATAGTTTGATTGTAAAAATATACTACCA
>CM042166.1:19337474-19362474 GCA_023376005.1 Doryteuthis pealeii | reverse complement strand
CTCCCGTCTACACGGAAAAGTGTATACAAAAGGACACATGCTCTTGCATTAGAAAAAACAGAACAGTAATTGATTTGCACTTCCTCAACACCGGCCCGAAACCAAGGTATGGTTATTTCATTTATATATATATACTAGAAGTGGCTACCCGGCGTCGCCTGGGTAGAAGGGGCGGGGGATTTTTAAAAAGTTAGTCTCACTGATCCATTATTACTTATCACAAGTTAGATCCTCACTGAATGCCCCATAAAATCCCCTCGTAAATGTATAACAATATAGTTAGAAATTTTGATTCAATAATTTACAATTAAAAAAAAAATACAATATAAATGGGGCGATTAATTCAATCAATCAACATCATATTTCAATTACCTTCTGTTACTATACAAATTTTAATTTTCAAATATCTTCCCAAATATAAATAAAACCATTATTTTTTCTAAAAAATCAAGTCCTGATGATAGTGAATGTATATATATATATATATATATATTTACTTTGTCGTTAATTGTTTTATTTTCGAAGTTTCCTCCGGACATACACATAAACACAACTGCCCTTTATATATATATATATATATATATATATATATGCCGCAAGGTTCTTAGTTCGATACCGGCCCTCGTCAACTCAGGGTATGAGTAGCACAGGAATCTGTGTGGTACAGTAAGGAGCTGGTGGTAGGTGTGACGCTCTTTCTCAGACGCAAAAACAATCTCCTTGGTCTAGCGCTAGTGAAAAGGGGTTAGACTGCCTCGCTGATTGGCTGGTACCGACATTAGGCCACCCCGACGACTTATATATATATATATATATATATACATTAGCAAGAATATTATCATAATGGAGATTGTATGTGTGTACTTTTTTGTCTTTAATCGAATCTATATTACTACTCAAGTCACAATTCCCTTAGTTATTTACGTCACGTTCTCCTTGATTTTATTTTTATTTAAACCTCAATTATTAATAAAATTGTGGTTATTTCCTATAAGTCTAATATTATCAAAGGGGAACCACTCTTGACTGATAAATTATTTATTTATTTATTTATTTATTGATCTACTAAGAAAAAGGGAGACGGGGTTAGGGTTAGGTTTGGTTTAATGGGAAAATAAATAAATAATGTGTCAGTCAAGAGTAGTTCACCTTTGATCATGTTAGACTTATAGGAAATAACCAAAATTGTTTTACAATATTAATACTCTTAATCATATCTACATACTAATAACATGTAATTGTATTTAAATATACAAAAAAATAGCGGTTTGCAGTGTTAATGGAAAGGTTGATTTGTATATTGATATTGAAAATGTGATTTTGATAAATATATGCTTAGTATTATTGATTTCTAATTGTTTGGTTTTATTTTAATGAATATGAGCAAAAATCTCTTAAAGAAATCTTAAAAGAAATTCATTAACAAGAAGAAATGATAACTGTGATTTTATTCTTTAATTCCTATTTTAATTAAATAGTTAGATTAGGAAAATTTAGCAATGAAAGACGGAATTGATGGAAGAATAAGTTTCAAATCTTTTCATCTGCATTCTAATTTAGTTTTATGAGCCCTTTTTTAATTCAATATAATATTTTATTACATTAAAACTTAAATACTTGCACCCAGAGGGTACATATATTTGCTAGTATCAATAATAGAGATTCGGTCTCTATATGTCTGTAACCAAAACTAAGTTACTGCTTACGTCACAATGCCCCAAATCGTCAATATATAGAATAAAGAACAACCTATGAAACTAATTAAAAAAATTGTATTATTACTTTAAATGGAAAAAAATTATTTGCGAAATTTGTAATCAATTTTTACAATTATTTTTTACTCTCGCCATTTTTTTTAGTAACAAGTGGTAAACTATAAAATTTACAAGTAAATAAATGCATACGATTTTGTGTAAAATGTATGAGTAAAATATTCAAAATAATTATTAAAAGCTAACTAAAAAAAATTAAGTTTCCTATTTAGTAGAAGTTAACTAAAAAGCTCACAGATAAATACGATTTTATGTAAAAATGCATCTGTAAAATGTTCAAAATAATTCTTAAATTGATAATTAATAGATGAACGCAACATTTTATTTTAGGGAGATAGAACTAAGTTTCCATTTCAAATGTTTTTTTTTTTGTTTTTTTTTTTTTGTTTTTTTTTAATTTTTACTCTTTCAATGAATTCGATTTTACTTATGATACAAACCCTCTGACATTGAATTTTTTACTCCCCTTACGGGCTGTATCTTTCAAAAATTAATTTTACACCGCCTGGAGGGTGATTTTGTTTTTTTTGCTAGTATTAATAATGGAGATTTATGTCTCTGTCTGTCTATGACCGAAACTATGTCATTGCCTAAATGTTTTTGTTGTACCGGCCGTTCCTACAGTGGAGAATATACACCGGTTCTCACTATAAATGGTGAGACACCGAGTGAAAAGGTTGTACTGTTACCGTTAACGGCCAGCTAGCCGTTCCTGTACCATTATTGTAAATACACTTGTCTTATTTTACCCTATCTAGACTTGACTTCTTTTTTACTGTTGGATTAACATCACAACAGTTTTATATCTTATTATACCAATAATATGCGCCCTCTGGACGTAACTATCTAAGTTTTATTGTAATGAAATATATCAAACTAGAAAGACTAATGAAATTAAATAAGAAGGCATATAAAAAAAACTTACACTTACTTTGATTACATTCTAATATAATTTTCTATTCATTTTGATACGTTGGAGAATGAGACAATGATATTAGAGATCAATAACACCAGGTAATTATTTATCATATCTTGTTTTGTTAAGACCAGTATGCATATTAACCACGCCATATATTATTAGAGCCTTTATTTCTTAATGATATATATGACACATTGCATGATTTTAAATGCACTAATAACATGGGCTGATTTGAGGAATATTTAACTTTTAAATTTTCATAGAAATCGTTAATAAACAAAATTTATTCATTGTATTAATGATTTTGTCTGTAAATTAAATATTCATTGATAAACTTCGATGGGTGCGTGAATTTGTTTATACCTAATATATACTCATGGATGTGCGTGGTGTAATGTTTAGAGTCATAGAAAATGGACTCGTCGACTCGAGTTCAAATCCTGGACAAAGCTACAGTTGGCATAGCCCTAATACTCTTGGGAAAGGTATTAATCCAACTAATCTCCCCCCAGCTATGGGTAAATAGTAGGGCAGACTGGACTCTTTAACCTTAGATAGGCAACCAGTCTAGGAGAAGGAAAACTCTGAATTCAAACCTGTTAAACTCCGCAGAAGAAATTAACCTTGTGTCGTATCCTGCTCGTGTGAAATGGTTGTTATACATATATATATATATATATATATATATATATATATATATATATATAACATCAATGTTTTCGTTTTGAATTCAAATTATTTTCAGCTCCTCTCTCGATGAGTCCGGAGTAAAAACAAGCTCTGAAGATGATTTTTATAAATCGAAATATTGTTCAATATTAGCTATGAATATGATATAAAATATTTTCATTTTAACAGCATTGTGTGTTTTCATATCCTTATATATATATATATGAATTTAACATTTTGAAAAAACAATTAGTAATTATATCTGCTGACAGAAATCTGTTTCGACGCCTTATAGAAGGGTCATCTTCAACGAGCAAAAAAATATATGAGAAAGAGACGGGATAAAACCGTTTGAAGAAAATAGGGGGTACAAACACACGCTGGAATGCTTGAATTTTTTCAAATGCGCATACTGTTTCAAAAATAAAATAAATTTTATTTTTAAAATCAGAAGCATTTTTAATTCAAAAATAAACTCAAAAAGAGTTTGGTGTAAATATATAAAAAAGTGTAAGAGATTATCAAAAATGTTCAAAATATGATCCAGCATAAGTTGTTATATATCCACAGTACAATTGAAAGATGTTAAAATTTCAAAAAGTTTGTGGTGTAGGTAACTTTTTTTTTTTTTTTTTTTTTTTTTAGATTAATTTTCTCCACTGATTTAAACTGAAATGTTATTAATCTGTCACGTATTTTAGATAAGAAAATTAGCACAAAATTTAATAAAAACAAACATTATACGATAGAATGTAATGAATGATTCGCTGTTATATGTTTCATGTTTTTTTCTTTTTATAGATAATATTTTTCTTTGGCGTAATGAATTTAGAAAGTTGTTTTAGTGAACTTATCAACATAAGTTTATCTGAAGCTCATTGGTACTCCAGATTTTTACAATACAAAGCAAAGTCAAGATACCACTATATACAAGGTGTGTCAAAAAGATATCAAGATGTTTGTACTTTTGGACACGCCATGTATTCTGAAAAAAATTAACGTTCCATTCATTGTTCATTTGTCTTGGTAAACACATTTATGACATACCTTGTATAGTGAAGAAAATTAACGTTCCATTCGTCTAGCTATGTGAAATTAAAACAGCTATGTGAAATTAAAACAGCCTCGTCCAGGATTTGAACTCGGGTAGCCGTGTCCATTTCCAACAATTATTACCCAACACTTTGTATGTCTGACTCTATCTCCCCCTTTTTATATATGTGCATCTTTACCCCCTCTCTCTCTCTCTCTCTCTCTCTCTCTCTCTCTCTCTCTCTTTCTCTCTCTCTCTCTCTCTCTCTCTCTCTCTCTCTCTCTCTTAAAAATAAAATGCTCGATTACATAGCTCGAATGTAAGAGCTAAATTCCTTTGTTATAGGGTACAATACATTTAAGGTGCAATTGTTACTTTTGGTTTCAAACAAGCGTGTTTACTACTTATCGTCAAGACAACGCGCCCGTGAATAAAATGCAACAAATATCGGCTGACACAAGTATATACATATATAAATGTATTGCTATTAGCTGCATTTCTTTCAGAGTAGTTGAAATTCCTTAAATTTTATCTAAGGCCACTTTAACCACTTTAGATGCTTGGAAAACTACCGACAAATTCGCCAAGAGATTAATTTATTAGATTTCCACTTATTGGTAGGTGGGGTCCATTTTTTATATCTTTGTTGACCGCGCTTTTTTCTTTTTACTTGGTACTTTTTTCATCTTTTTTATTATTCTCCTCGGATAATGCAACATTTAGATTCAACTTTACGGCATCCAAGAGACTTTTCCAGTGGAACCCATGTACTGGTTTTAAAGCAACGGGTATAAACGATGTTTCCGTAAGTAAATTTTTTATTTCTCTTCTCAAATTCTGCATATGAAAAGATTAGGTATTAAATAACCCACTATAGATGATATGCCGCTAAACGCCAACTAACCAACATACCCTGCTTAAATTGTATACATGACGTAATAGAAAACTAAGCCTATCCATGGTTCTGTAGCTCCGATTCATCAAAAGATAAGTAATTATGTACATTTTCGTGAAATATCTGACCATTAATTAGTTTTTTTATAGAATTTTTTTAAAAAGCCTCTAGTCGTAACTTGTTTTTGGCTACGTTAAATTTCAATTGATTTAACGTTGCGAAAATGTAAACATTGTTTTCATTCATAATTTTCATTATTTCCGTAAACTGAAAATGTTTTTTTTAAATCATCGGAAGTTTTTTGTAATGTTTCTTCCTTTGAATGAATGTTGCAGATTAACTATTGTTTCAATTCTTTTGGCGCGAAAAGAAGTTCAAAAAGACAAGGGAATTGGGAAACAAAGGATGTTCCAGACAGAAGTCTGGATCGAATAAAGAGGAAGAGTGAGTAAGATCGGAGGCTTACTGCTGACCGGGTCAAACGAACTGTCCGGAAAAAACAACAATAGCAGGATGACAAAGGACTTCCTATTGACTGGTGACAAATCTAGGATTGCAGGTCACGCAGTGAAATAAGTGTACTCACACAGATATATGTTTTATGTATATGTATTTATTCACGTGAATTACAGCAACCCTTTTAGTACCTAGGGCCTGTTCAAAGTGAGGCTGGGCGGATGTAAACAAACCCTACTAGAATGTTGCGGGCTTAATGTAGTTACCAGTAGTTAGTGGTCACAACTGTTACATCCCCCTCTGTGCAACTGAAAGTTTTCTTTTCTTTTCTTTTCTTTTTTTTTTTTTTTTTTTTTTGAGTAGTGATGTTGTCAATGACTTTGTGTATATGTATAATGTTTGTATTTGCCTTTTTCTTCTAGTCACTTATGACTTTATTATTCTTATTTATTTATTTATTTATTTTATTTTATTTATTTTTTTATTTATTTTTTTTTTTTTTTTTTTTTTTTTTAATTTTTTTTTTTTTTTTTTTTAATTTTTATGTTCATTTGTTGGTTATATAGGCATTGTTTCGTCTGTTAGTAAGTATTCCTTGTAGCGTGTTGGAGTTCTGGTGTGTCTTCCTGATGAGGTTTGGTTGTCAGCATGTGGTTTATGTGGTCTGGCTTGGTGTTGTGTGCTTGGTATTATATCTCTCTCTTCCCTTGTCGATGGGTCTGTACGTATGTGGCGTCGGTTTCTCCTTATGGTGTTACCATTTTCTGTGGTAACATTGTAGGATCTGGGCTCTTTGTTTGTGCCCGTAACTACTGCCTTTTCCCATGTAGCTGACTGAGGTTTATTACTGTTACATATTGGCCATTGTGGAGTGTTGGCAAATCTTTAGCACCCCGGTTGTAGTATATTTTTCTTGTTCCTGTTGGCGTTTGTGTAACTCCTCTGAAATTTTGTCCTTTTCAGGATGTGTGTTCCTGATCCTTATTGGGAGGTTTCCTCTGATCATTTTTTTGTACAGCAGCTGTGCTGGACTTGGAAGGCTGTGATTGATTGGTGTTGTTCTCAAACACAGCAATGCCATGTCTATATCTGTGTTGCTGTCTTTGGCCTTTTTTAGTGTCTTTTTTACTGTTTGGATGGTTCTTTCTATAAAACCATTTGAGTGGGCGTATGTTGGTGAAGAGGTAATGTGGTCAAATCCCCAGTCTTTGGCAAATTGTTTGAATGCATAGCTATCATATTGCGGGCCATTATCGCTTATGATACGTTCCGGAATCCCATGTTCTCCGAATAGGGATTTCAATGCATGTATCACCTCTTGGCTTGTGCATGTGTTATGCATTTTTCTGATAAACGGGAACTTGGAATGGTAGTCGGCTACAAGTAGGTAAGTTTCCCCTGCTACGTGGAAAAGATCAGAGCCGATTACTTTCCATGATCTGGAAGGAATTTCGTGTGGCATCATGGTTTCCTTCTTTTGTTCATTTTGGTATTTCTGGCATGTGAGGCATCCTTTAACATTTTTTTCGATATCCTCATTTATTCCTGGCCAGTACACGCATGTTTTGGCTCTTAGGATACTTTTTTCGATGCCTTTGGGATGCATGGATCTTATTTAGGATTTCATTCCTCATGGTGTTAGGGATTAGTATCCTTCCCCCTTTCAGTACTAAGGAGTCCTCTACTGATAGCTCATCTCTGAATTACCAATATGGTCTGAGTGGTGCTGGGGTATCTTTGGCTTTGTCCGGCCATCCATCATATATTTTTTCTCGTAGTGCTGACACTACCTGGTCATTTCTTGACTCCTCCTTCAGCTCCTCGAGTTTGTTTGTACTGAATTGTACAAACTCAATTCTTACATCCAGGTTTACTGGGTTGCAATTATTTTTGTTAGGCAATCTTGACAGCCCATCAGCCAACAGTACCTCTTTTCCTGGACGGTATGTTATGGTGAGATCATATCCCTGCGTTTCCATTAACATTCGTTGTAGTCTTGGGGGTGCTGCTGACAGATTTTTTTGGCTTATCATTTCTAGTGGTTTGTGGTCTGTCTCAACTGTGAATGGCCTCCCATACACGTATGTATGGAATCTCTGGCATCCAAATACCACTGCCAGCATCTCGCGTTCTATGTTCGCGTATCTTTGCTCAGCAGAGGTGAGTGATTTGGATGCGAATGCAACTGGCCTATCATTTTGTAGTAGAGCTGCTCCTAGTCCTCTGCTCGAAGCATCAACTTGGATGATTGTTGGCTTGGTAGGGTCAAAGTATGCTAGGGTTGTCTCTTTACTGATTATGGCCTTGATTCGTTGGAAGGCCTTCTCATGACTGTTTGTCCATGTATATATGTTCCCTTTTTTTAGGAGGTCGCGAAGATTGGCAGTGTGTTCAGACAGTCGAGGTATGAAAGGGGCCATGTATGTCACCATTCCTAAGATATGCTGTAGTTCAGCTTCATTGGTAGGAGATTTTAGGGCTTTGATGTCTTCTACTTTTTGGGGATCTGGGTGTACTCCATTTTCGTCGTAGATTCCGCCAAAAAATTTGATGGATTTGGTCTTAATGTTGCATTTTGTGCTGTTGAACACAAGACCATTTTCCTTTGCAGCTTCCATCAGGCTGAGCAAGTTGTTATCGTGCTCCTTTTCGTCTTTTCCAAATACTACAACATCATCAGAGATACCAATGGTTCCAGAGCATTTTTCGAGTATTTGGTCCATCTTTTGTTGGAATATGTCCTGGCTCATCACCAACCCGAATGGCATCCTCATGAAACAGTACCTGCCAAATGGACTGTTGAAGCATGTTAAGTCTTGACTTTCTTCATCAAGCTCGATGGACCAGTAGCCATTTTTGCATCAAGCTTGCTGAACCATTTTGCCTTTGCCATTTGTGGGTTATTTCTTCTAGGGTTGGGACTCTGTGATGACATCTTTTGATTGCCTTATTTAAATCTTTTGGGTCCAGGCAGATCCTCATTTGTCCATTGCTTTTCCGGCTATATACTAGGCTGCTGACCCAGTCGGTTGGTTTTAAAACCTTTTTTTATGACACGGTCTTTCACCATCTTGTCTAATTCTTTTTTTATTTCCTCTTTTAGGTGGATGGGGCATTTTCGTGGTGCATGTATGACTGGGGTTATTGCGGGGTCAAGGACAATGTGGTATTTACCTGGGAAGTGGCCTATACGGTCAAATTGTTTTGGGTAGTCCCGTAATAGGTCGTTGATGGACTGTATTTGGTATTCTTTTTTATTTCACAGTGTAGGGTTAACATTTTTAGGTTGCGGCAGCTTGGTAATCCTAGTATTGCTGGTCCGTTTGTGTCTGTGATGTAAAATTTTTCTGCTGACCATGTGTCTTGGTTGTACTTGCATTGGAGTTTGATGGTGCCAATTTGTGGTATGATAGTCTTGTTGTATGCTGTTAGAATGGTGTCTGAGTGTCTCACTAATTTTTTGGTGGATTTGGACACATTTCTTTGTAGATCCGCAGTGGTAGAATATTACCTTCTGCACCGGTATCTACTTTTACAAGTAGTTTCGCTGGGATCTTTTCTCTTCCTGGTACTTGGATTTTTATTTTTGTTGTGACCTCTGTGCGGTTATCCGAACTGTTTATGTTATGAAATTGTAAATCTTCGGAATCGCTATTGTCAGTGTCATTGTCTACAGCATCAATATTTTTGTTATATCTCTGGTCGTGTTTCGACTTGTACCGTTCCCTTGGTAGAGTGTTGTAGGTGTTTTGCAAACACTCGCCCAGTGGTTCCATTTCCCACATTTTAGGCATTTTGTGCCCTGGGCTGGGCATTTGTCGTATCGCCTGTGGTTTTCTCCACATTTTGGACAGCATTTTTTTTTGTGTTTGTTCTGTATGCTATCAACTGTGGCGTTTTGTTGTGGGTTTTGCATTTTTGTAGCTTGTAACTGCTTCATGTGGTTAATTGAAGCTTCGTGGTTTTTCCTATGTGTATAGCTTTTTCTAGGGTCATTTTCTTGTCTTCTGCCAGTAATTGTTTTGAACTTCTGGGTATATTGTACCAGCGATTATTGTTCAATGATGGTTTTATCGAACTCAGAGTTAAACTCGTCTCTGTGTTTCGTTTTCCGAAGATCACACTGCGCTGTCTGTAGACGTATTCTGGAAATAAATTCGTCCATTGCCTCTGGTTCGTTGGTATTACTGTCAATTTTTTGGTTAACATGTCTGAGTGCCAAGCGGGCTACTCTAAAATTTTGGTTTGACTTTCCGTATTCCTCGAATTTTTCCCATACGATATCCGGCCGTTTTTTTGTCCTCGGCAGACAGACCCCAACTATTAAATTTCAAAATACCTTTTTTCTCCTGTGCGAAGTAAGATTTCGTCAATTTGGTCCTGTGGGTCTGTTATTTTTTTTCTTCTGAATAGCATTTCGCATTGTTGCCGGAACATTGATATGGCTTCAGCTCTGTTTGGGTTGTCCCATTTCATCGTAATGTTGTCTATGGCGGCCATCTTGTCTCTGACACTGCTGTTTACGAGGGACTCTCTCGGTTCCTTATTTTCTTTTTTGGAGGTGAATAAGTGTTTTCTCGTAGCGTGTGTGTATGTATCAAGTGCGCGAGGTATTAAGGAACACCGCTGCTACCATGAAATAAGTGTACTCACACAGATATATGTTTTATGTATATGTATTTATTCACGTGAATTACAGCAACCCTTTTAGTACCTAGGGCCTGTTCAAAGTGAGGCTGGGCGGATGTAAACAAACCCTACTAGAATGTTGCGGGCTTAATGTAGTTACCAGTAGTTAGTGGTCACAACTGTTACACGCAGTACAGTTCCGGTGTAATTTAAATAGACCAGAGCATGCTGGGTAAAAATTGAAAAAGTGACGGCTAGACCGGGGAGTTCAGCAGTTGAGATTTGGTAGCCATTAAGAGCAGACTCCCGTTGACTCTCCGAAGAAGAGACCTGTTATAACTACGGTTCATTTCACCACTCATCTAAGCCGGCGTTATCACGTCTCACATCTCCTTTCATCCACGCCAACCGAGGAAAGAAAATAAAGTCCAGCTTTATTTTGTATACCTGTGTTGGTTTTTAATCCAGTGTACTACACACCAGCGCTGTCAATTGATACAGTATATAACATAAACAGAAGATTTTTACGATAATATTGGCCTTTATACAAGTTTCATTGTGTCAAACATAGGGAAGTAAATTTCACAGGGCAAATTAGAGGTACCTACAAATCTAATGACAGAAAAGATGAAAAAAGTACCAAGTAAAAAGAAAAAAAGCGCGGTCAACAAAGACATAAAAAATGGACCCCAGCTACCAATAAGTGGAAATTTAATAAATTAATCTCTTGGCGAATTTGTCGGTGGTTTTCCAAGCATCTAAAGTGGTTAAAGTGGCCTTAGATAAAATTTAAGGAATTTTAGCCACTCTGAAAGAAATGCAGCTAATATCAATACATGTATATAATTGTGCCAGCCGATATTTGTTGCATTTTATTCACGGGCGCGTTGTCTTGACGATAAGTAGTAAACACGCTTGTTTGAAACCAAAAGTAACAATTGCACCTTAAATGTATTGTACCCTATAACAAAGGAATTTAGCTCTTACACCCGTAATCGAGCATTTTATTTTTAAGAGAGAGAGAGAGAGAGAGAGAGAGAGAGAGAGAGAGAGAGAGAGAGAGAGAGAAAGAGTTTCTGCTATTAAATCCAGTTAGAAACTGTGTTGGCGTATTTATGTATAAGTTGTGCTGAAGATTACAACTTGTATTTACTGACTGTTCCAAAACTGCTCAATCGGCTATCGGCTCAATCAGACAATCAAAAACATCCAACTGTAATATAGTCCACACCTGGAAAAAATTGAAGTGGGTGGGTGACAATTATACTTTTGGGGGGATGATTTGACATGGAATTCACCCCTTGATAAAAAAGACCTTGTATTAATCCGGCCGAGTGGGAAGGCGGGAAAATAAATTATTATTGATTCCAAAAAGTGAAAAAAAAAACTGTTTGTAGCATTTTAATCAGAAAGATTGACATAGTTATTGACAGCAAGGGAGTCTATTCCTTTTTCAGTAGCACTAGACCAAGGAGACTGTTTTTGTGTCTGCAGTGGAGCGTTACACCTACCATCACTTCCCCACTTTACCGCACAGATTCAAGCTGTGCTACTCATGTGCTGAGTTGGTAAAGGCTGGTATTAAACCTGGAACCTTGTGGCTAAAACCATAGCATGGTACTTTTTGTGTTACAAAGTAACAGATAATAAATTCTATCACAGAGATAATTTAAAACTCAACACAAAAATAGCAAAATTATTTAAAGGCGTAGGTAAATTGTCCCACAATTGTTTTCTGAGCATGGACTAGTAGACGAGGATTATACAACTCTTTAACACGGATACGCTGACAAGGATTAAAACTCAGCGTGGAGGCAAGGTTAATGAAAGCCTGTTGCTGAGGCGGGGTTGATCAGACCCGATCGGGTCTCCTGGGGGAGGAAATGCCATGTTGAACAACCATCTTTCTACTTCAAGAAAGGATTAAACTTTATACCACAAGGGATCTCCACTGTAAAACTGCTTTCGCCTACAGACCGAAAGTTGCCTCACGAATCGTAACAAATTGATTTCAGAAGACTTATTAATGCATTTAAATGCATTTTTATCTTATTTTTCATTGGTTAATGACTACTGCTGATTTTGGGAAAGCCTATAAATAAAAGTGGTGATTTCTCGTCCATTATACCTGTGATACTCCAACAGTAAGACGAACAAGACATGCTGGACACTACTGGAGAAGCAAGAACGAACTCATAAGTGACGTTCTCCTATGGAAACCTGCACAGGGGTATACGACGAACAAGACATGCTGGACACTGCTGGAGAAGCAACAACCAACTCATAAGTGACGTTCTCCTATGGAAACCTGCACAGGGGAATGCCTGTTGTACTCCACCAGTAAGACGAACAAGACATGCTGGACACTACTGGAGAAGTAAGAACGAACTCATTAGTGACGTTCTCCTATGGAAACCTGCACAGGGGTATGCCTGTGGTACTCCAACAGTAAAACGAACAAGACATGCTGGACACTGCTGGAGAAGCAAGAACGAACTCATGAGTGACGTTCTCCTATGGAAACCTGCACAGGGGCATGCCTGTGGTACTCCAAGAGTAAGACGAACAAGACATGCTGGACACAGCTGGAGAAGCAAGAACGAACTCATAAGTGACGTACTTCTATGGAAACCTGCACAGGGTTCTGCCTGTGGTACTCCAAGAGTAAGACGAACAAGACATGCTGGACAGTGCTGGAAAAGCAACAACCAACTCATAAGTGACGTTCTCCTATGGAAACCTGCACAGGGGTATGCCTGTGGTACTCCAACAGTAAGACGAACAAGAACTGTTGGACACTGCTGGAGAAGCAAGAAGGAACTCATAAGTGACGTTCTCCTATGGAAACATGCATAGGGGTATGCCTGTGGTACTCCAATAGTAAGATATTTCTAAAGTCTCCGTGGGAAATAAACAAATCTTAGAAACTTTTTCGAAAACAATACAACCGCATGCTTTAACACAAAAATATCATAAAATGTGTTCTTACTAACAATTAAGTTCATTTCAGATAATTTTATGCTAGGAATTTAGCGAATTGACTTTAACTTTGAAACAAGACGGTAGCCATTTTGAATGTGTCCGTGCAAAATAAACAAATTTTAGAATCGGTTTGAAAACAATACAAATGCTGCTTTAACACAAAAATATCATAAAATGTGTTCTTAATAAGAATTCAGTTCATTTCAGATAATACCCACGCACAATTTTATACTAGGAATTTTAACAACTAAAGGTGAAAATTACCAATTAAATTACATCAAATATTATTAATTAATATTAATATTAGAATAATATGAAATAAGATTTAAAAAAGAATCATTATTGTAAATTAGTCATCACTAAAAGTTTCTAGAATATTATTCATTATTGTACATTTTCCGCAAAATACATCCGCAAAATACATAATAAAATGTGTTCTTAATAACAATTAAATTCATTTCAGATAATACGCACGCACAATCTTATGCTAGGAATTTTAATAACTAAAGTTGAAAATTACCGTAAATTTTGTTCATGTTTTTTTTTTTTTTTTTTTTTTTTAAGGTTGCGGCTGGCACTGACCAAGAATCTTTATTTGTTTATGGTATTCAGCAAACAGCTTCTTTTAACATAGAGGATGGTACTGATGTTATTGAATATATCGGTGAATCCGGGTGAGTAAAACAATAATCCCTTCGGTAATTTAATGTACTTTAAATTAAAAATTAATAATTCCTATAATTAATAATAATTATTATTAATATTATAAGTATATAATAAGTATATAAGTATATAATAAGTATATAATGATTTAATTATATATCAACTTAAATAACAGGTCTTGTATAAGTATTTAATAATAAGTATATAAGTATATAATATTATATCTATTAATAATGGAGATTTGCTTCCGGTTTTTGTCTGTAACAAATTTTTTTTTTTAACAAGTTTTAATAAATACAAGACTGGTATTATATATCTATATATAGTTTTTATTTTAATACATATTTAAAGTTTACATTTCAAATTGTTTTATTTTTTAATCCTTTAATGAATTTGATGATTTTACTTACTTAGGGTATAAACTCGCTGACATTGAATTTTTTACTCCCACCCCTCAGGCAATATGTTTCAAAAATGTATTTTTACATCGCCCGGAGGGTGTTTTTTATTTTGTGCTAGTTAATATCTATCTTTATAATTATTATTAATAATTCCTATTATTATTCATGAATAATTCTATTGAACAAACAGCTTCTTTTAACATAGAGGATGGTACTGATGTTATTGACTATATCAGTGAATCCGGGTGAGTAGAACACTAATCCCTTCGGTAATTTAATGTACTTTAAATTATATGTGGAGAAAATGTAGAAACAAACTAAGAGGAATTATGGGTTTAAGGGGAGCCTCTTATTTCTCCCAGTCGTAGGTAAATTGTTCGGACGAAAGAAGACAAACACACAGTGGAAATTTAATACATGTGTAAGGAAGGGATTCAAAGTTCTATATACTTGAATACAAGACTCCGACAAAGGTTTGATAGACAAAACATTTAATATAGTACAGCACATGGATATAACAAGATACATAATACATAGGTAAAACAAAGTTACATGTAGAAAGATAAATACACATTCACAACTCACTAATCCTCGAAGCCAGCCCAGTATAATGCCATGCTCACTATATATATATAATCAGACCACATGGGTGAGAGAGTATGTGGACTATTCCATTACAACATAAATAAAAATAAAAATCAATATCAAGTAATGAAATAGAAAAGTCATAAATAGATAAGTTGGTTGAGGTTTAATAATTCCTATTATTATTCATGAATAATTCTTATTGAACAAACAGCTTCTTTTAACATAGAGAAAGGTACTGATGTTATTGACTATATCGGTGAATCCGGGTGAGTAGAACACTAAAAAACACTGAAAAATTGCGTCGATCCCGTCGGCATTCCCCCTCATGGAGGCGCCTCAGACGCTGGGCAATAAACCCAGCCCTGTCCCTTTAAATCAAGGGGGCAGGTATTGTCTGGGAGGATAGCCCCCTGGGATCGACACTATTATCTTGTAAAGATCCAGGGCCGAAGCCACTGGACCCCCACCACGAGGGGCAGGCTTATTTACTGTGTACAAAATACTACCATATATATATATATATATATATATTTTAGGACACAATACATTTAAGGTGCGATTGTTACCATTGGTTTCAAAGCAGCATGTTAGCTACTTATTGTCAAGACAACGGGCACCTTGTATCCTATAACAAATAAATAAACTTCTTACACCCATTATCGACACTTTATTTTCCATTATCCAATACTAGAAAAAACTATTAATATGGTAACAATCGCACCTATTGTATCCTATAACAAATAAATAAACTTCTTACACCCATTATCGACACTTTATTTTCCATTATCCAATACTAGAAAAAACTATTAATACGGTAATTTAATGTACTTTAGATTATATGTGGAGAAAATGTAGAAACAAACTAAGAGGAATTACGGGTTTAAGGGGAGCCTCTTATTTCTCCCAGTCGTAGGCAAATTGTTCGGACGAAAGAAGACAAACACACAGTGGAAATTTAATACATGTGTAAGGAAGGGATTCAAAGTTCTATATACTTGAATACAAGACTCCGACAAAGTTTTGTTAGACACAACATTTAATACGTATACAGCACATGGATATAACAAGATACATAATACATAGGTAAAACAAAGTTACATGTAGAAAGATAAATACACATTCATGAATGGTACAATATATACATAAAAGTACAGACATGAGACTAAGAATAGTCCATGCTGTATAATTCACTTACAGTAATGTAAGGGGGGCGAAGCCCCAACGAGAAGGGAATACACCAGAATCTAACCCATGTGTCTCGTGGTTACTGGAACAGGAAAAGAGGGAGAAGCATTTGAACCAGGCGCTTAAATACTATAGCCCCTAGAGGGCACCAGCGAACTAAACGGGCAGACAACTTTCTCAGGCAAATACGAAACTAACGCTACACATGTATTGACATATAGTACAAGAATATGTTGCAAATTTTTATGGCATTTGCTACAAGACTTATCTGTGAGGTGAAATACTGTTCGTTGGAGAAGTGGCACTAACAGGGGTATTCTGGTCGCTGTGGTTGTAGAGTTTCTGTAGAGACGCGTCCGTTTTGGTTAGTTGTCGTACGATAGGTAAAAAAGGTGTAGGGAATACCTTTTGGAAGCTACTCGCCTAAGTAACAATCTTTTAAATGACGGTGGATGGGGCCCTTCTTAAGTTGACTATTTAGGTCCTCAGAGAGTATGCTGTTAAAAATCGCCTCCGTCCAAGTCGACGGCATACAGACAAGTGTTGGGGTTTGATTCTCACGCCAACAACGTCTAGCGGCAGGGGAAGATAATTGACTATCAGATTTCCGATAAAACACGGAATGTTATGATGGCTGGAAATTTATAGTCGATGTTCGAACATTTCGGTTTGCAATGGAAACCTTCATCAGGACTGTGAAATTATTTAAGAAGAAACAAGAACTTATATGGATAAAATGGATAAAAGATGATGAATGTTTTGTATGCGTTGAATTTGGAAAATGTATAGAAAAAAAAAGTTCGTTACCGTTCGTTGATTGGCGTTTATAGCTGAATGTTGATGACGTGTTTGCTGCATGCGAATTATGTCTAATTGCACTGATTTTCCGCGGCCTTTTTTCTGGTAGTGAGACCAAACTCGAGTTAGACATTCAAGGACTCGTTTATAAGTAGATGAACAGAAGAACTCCATTGCCATTGGTTGGGGGTCAAATGCCTAGTAGTATAAAGCTGAGAACTCTTTACCAGAGGAACCAAAGGATTCATTATCAAAGGACTTTTTACCAGGAACTGAGAACTCTTTACCAGAGGAACCAAATGATTCATTATTGAAGGACTTTTTACCAGGAATTGAGAACTCTTTACCAGAGGAACCAAAGGATTCATTATCAAAGGACTTTTACCAGAAACTGAGAACTCTTTACCAGAGGAACCAAAGGATTCATTATCGAAGGTCTCTTTACCAGGAACTGAGAACTCTTTACCAGAGGAACCAAAGGATTCATTATCAAAGGTCTCTTTACCAGGAACTGAGAACTCTTTACCAGAGTAATCAAAGTATTCATTATCGAAGGACTCTTTACCAGGAACTAAGAACTCTTTACCAGAGGAACCAAAGGATTCATTATCGAGGGACTATTTACCAGGAACTGAGAACTCTTTACCACAGGAACCAAAGGATTCATTATCGAGGGACTCTTTACCAGGGATCCAATAAGTAGATGAACAGAACTCCATTGCCATTGGTTGGGGGTCAAATGCCTAGTAGTATAAAGCTACGGTAAACAGTGCTCAGTGTGGAGGCAAGGTTAATGAAAGATTGTTGCTGAGGAGGGGATAGTCGGGGTTTGATCAGCCCCGATTGGGTCTCCTAGGGGGTGGGGGTCCGATGCTGAAAGACCAGAAATTTCCATTGATCCCAGGAATACAACATCGCTGACGATTCCCCCCTCATTTATCTAATAGATATATTTTGCGAAAAATGTACAATAATGAATAATATTATAGAACCTTTTAGTGATGAACAATTCACAATAATGATTCTTTTTTTATTTTATTTTATCTTATTCTAATATTAATATTAATTAATAATATTTGATGTAATTTAATTGGTAATTTTCACCTTTAGTTGTTAAAATTCCTAACATAAAATTGTGTGTGCGCATTATCTGAAATGAACTTAATTGTTATTAAGAACACATTTTATGATATTTTTGTGTTAAAGCATGCAGTTGTATTGTTTTCGAAAAAGCTTCTAAGATTTGTTTATTTCGCATGGAGACTTTAAAAAATAGCTACCGGCTTAGTTCAAAGTGAAAGTCAAGAGAGGTTACTGTAATTGCCTTATTTGCTACGAATTTTGACAACTAAAAGTGAAAATTACCATTTAATTTATATTTGATTGCCATGATTTATATATAATAATGAAGAAATTTGAAAGATACTCAAAAATCATTGATTAATGTTGTTTTAATGGTCATATTTTGCACAAAAAAATACCCAAAAAATGTTTTCTTCATTTCATAATATACAGGCTCTGATGATATATACACACACACACACACACACACACACACACACACATATATATATATATATATATATATATATATTGATTGTTGCTGTTATTATTATAATAAATCAGTTTTTTTATGTGTTCGTATGAGAAGAGAGAATTATCATTGGTTTTATAGAGTAAGAAAAGAAAAGGAAAAAATACTTTCTATATTTTGTTTTCTCAGTCTTTTGTAAATGCTATCTGATGAGACTAGACTCATATTGAATCTCTGGTCGAAATACATTTATTATAGCAAAATGACGTTTTAAGTTTTTCTTTCTTTGAAAGTTAAATATTGCTCTGTATATAATTTTATTCATTAGTTATTATGCATTGAGCTCCCTTTGGGATTTATAAAATCCTTGAATAAATCTATAAGCTTTGCACCTATATGAGCATACATTGTGGATATACCGTGAGATTTTGATGATCCGAAATAGAATCATCCCCTACTTACCAGTCAATTTGATTATTTTACCTATATAGTTTTATTTAATTCATTAGTTAGTATACATTGAGCTCTCTTAGGGATTTAAAACACCTTGAATAAATCTATAAGTTTGCACCTATATGAGCATACATTGTGGATATACCGTGAGATTTTGATGATCCGAAATAGAATCATACCCTACCAGTCAATTTAATTATTACCTATATGATTTTATTTTACCTATATTTCTTTTTCATTATCTAGCTCTTCACGGATTGTTTTACAATGTAAGGAATATTCAGAACCGCGGATTGTTAGTTTTTCATTTGTCGGAAACCAAGATGTGGTAAGTCAGACTAAGTTTATTACCGTATTTGACGGCATATAAGAGGAACGGGCATATAAGACGCACCCCCATTTCAGCAGGAACAATTCTTTTTAGTGTATTTAAGCATATATTGTTGAAAACAGTCTAGCTGTGCATTACACAAGACAAAACCACTTTGCAGTACGACCAACATTTACATTAGGTAGGTAAAAGTACTGAGCGTAAGCTTGGTTAGTGAGCCTCGTAGAGAAAATTAGCCTTTGCCTACGGGAGGTCTCAAACTTCACCTACGATGTATAAGACGCGGGGAAATTTGGGGGGACACAACTTTGGAAAAAAAGTGCATCCTATATGCCGTCAAATACGGTAATTTCTTTATTCTTTTCAATGAGAAGTTTTATGATATATGACAAAATTTTCAATGTTGCAGCCCTGCCGACGGGGCTTGAATTACGTCGATCATTTTTCTACGTTTTATCGCTTCACCACAAACAAGAATCTAGATACAAGCTTACAGTGAAATTAAATATCCTATTGTTACTGTCCTTGTGGCTTAAGGTAGTTCGATTTTGGAACTGTAATGTTCCCCATGGAGCTTAAGTTTCAAATTAACATAGAAAATTACCACACAAAATATTTTTCAAAACATTACTTTCTTGTGAGGAAAATGTTTAAAATGTTATCCCTGTTACAGCTTAATTAATGAGGAAAGAGGTAACATATCGGAGGTGTCGGTGGTGATGGGGGCATATTTTCAATTTGAATTATTTCAACATTTTTAACATGTATTCTTGTTTTATTTCTTCGGTTTTTTCTAATTCTGTTGTGCTAATTCGACTTTTCTATTTCTTTCTTTCTTTCGTTCTTTCTTTCTTTCGTTCTTTCTTTCTTTCTCTGAATTAAAATACTTTTGTAAGTGACTTTCTTGTTTTATTTTTATCTTTTATTTTTATACTTTAAATCTTTAAATCTTTTACTTTTATTCAATCTTTCTCCATCTCTCCCCATTTCATCATTTACTTAATTCTTTCTTTCTTTCTTTCTCTTACTTTCTTTCATCTTTTTTTCTCTCTTGTTCTTTGATTTCTTTCTTTCTTCTTTCTTTCTTCTTTCATTCTTTCTTTCTTTTACTTTCTTTCATCTTTTATTCTTCTTGTTTTGAATTCTTTCTTTTCTTTCTTTCATCTTTCTTTCTCTTCTTTTTTCTTTCTCTTACTTTCTTTCATCTTTTTTCTCTCTTGTTCTTTGATTTCTTTCTTTCTTTCTTTCATTCTCTTTCTTTCTTTCATTCTTCTTTCTTTCTTTCTCTTACTTTCTTTCATCTTTTATTCTCTCTTGTTCTTTGATTCTTTCTTTCTTCTTCTTTCTTCTTTCTTTCATTCTTTCTTTTCTTTCTCTTACTTTCTTTCATCTTTTTTTCTCTCTTGTTCTTTGATTTCTTTCTTTCTTTCTTTCATTCTTTCTTTCTTTCTTTCATTCTTTCTTTCTTCTTTTCTTACTTTCTTTTCTTTTATTCTCTCTTTTCTTTGATTTCTTTCTTTCTGTCTTCATTCTTTCTTTCTTTCTCTTACTTTCTTTCATCTTTTTTCTCTCTTTCTTTGATTCTTTCTTTCTTTCTTTCATTCTTTCTTTCTTTCTTTCTTTCTTTCTTTCTTTCTTTACTTTCTTTCATCTTTTATTCTCTCTTGTTCTTTGATTTTTTCTTTCTGTCTTTCATTCTTTCTTTCTTTCTTTCTTACTTTCTTCATCTTTTATTCTCTCTTTTCTTGATTTCTTTCTTCTGTCTTTCTTCTTTCTTTCTTTCTTTCCCTTACTTTCTTTCATCTTTTATTCTCTCTTGTTCTTTGATTTCTCTTTCTGTCTTTCATTCTTTTCTTTCTCTTACTTTCTTTCATCTTTTATTCTCTCTTGTTCTTTGAATTCTTTCTTTCTTTCTTTCATTCATTCTTTCTTCTTTCTTCGTTTTGAATTATTTTATTCGTTTTGTTTGAAATGAAAAGCTTGTTTTGTTCTAAATATTGAAATTGCAAAATTTTCTAACCAATTTCTAGGCTAAATTTTGCGAAAACGAGGATTTTTGGTACATTTTAGTAGACGATCTTTGATGCTATTTCCTCAAAGAATGTTACAAGTACGAGATCTAGTTTTTTTGGTATCAGTATTCATTATATCAAGACACAACTTTCACTGTTTGAGAGAATATGATATTTTTTCAAAAAGTGTAAAATCGACCTACCCTATTGTTGCTGTGTCAAAATGAATGTCTTTCTCATTCATATACATATATTGAAAATTGTGCAATTAACGTACATTGATGATGATGATGATGATGACGGTGATGATGATGATATACATATATCTTATTAGACTACGAAAAAGCGTATACATTTTAAAAGTGGATATATATATATATATATATATATATATATATATATATATATATATATATATATATATGTTGAAAAAACACAGATTGAAAAATGTTTTTAATTATTTTATCCCCCCACACACCCGCCTTCTTTCTCCTCTCTTGCTATAAAAAAATATAAATTTCATTTGACGCGTAAATGCCATCTCCCCCTACCTCTTACATATCAAACGCACACAGCAACTCAAAAGTTAAAAGAATATTCTCTTGCCACCTGAAACATACGTCGTTTCTCAATGGTAACCATGCTCTCTCTCTCTCTCTCTCTCTCTCTCTCTCTCTCTCTCTCTCTCTCTCTCTCTCTCACACACACACACACACACACACCACGCACACACACACACAACCTTGAGGTTTGTTTCGCTGTCGTTTATCGCAAAAGATTTATACACACACGCGCAACCATATATATTATTATATATATATATATATTATATATATATATATATATATATATATATTACGAAAAAGCGTATACATTTTAAAAGAGGAATTTCTAAAAAGAAAAGTATTGAACCCTTATAATTAGATATTTCATTGTAAGTTAATCTAAAGTTAAAGTTAAGGATAAAGATTAACTTACAATGAAATATCTAATTATAAGGGTTCAATACTTTTCTTTTTAGAAATTCCACTTTTAAAATGTATACGCTTTTTCGTAGTCTAATACATATATATATATATATATGTGTGTGTGTGTGTGTGCGTGTGTGTGTGTGTTGAAAAAACACAGATTTGAAAAATGTTTTTAACTATATATATATATATATATATATTATATATATATATATATATATATATATATAGTTAATTCTTTGTTATTATTATTGGAGAAATGATTATAAAGTGCTCAATTACTTCTTTAAGAGCTGTAATTATTTATTTATAGTCACCAATACATTTAAAAGTCCGTCTTACCAAATGTTTCGGAACATCCCTTTTAGGTGATCATCCATTATCAGAAACGTTTCTGATGACGGATAATCACCTAAAAGTGATGTTCCGAAACCATTGGTAAGACGGGCTTTTAAATGTATTGTGACTATAAATAAATAAATTTTAAAAAATATATATATTCATAGGTACAGAATTTTATTAGACTACGAAAAAGCGTATACATTTTAAAAGTGGAATTTCTAAAAAGAAAAGTATTGAACCCTTATAATTAGATATTTCATTCTAAGATAATCTAAAATTAAAGTTAAGGATAAAGATTAACTTACAATGAAATATCTAATTATAAGGGTTCAATACTTTTCTTTTTAGAAATTCCACTTTTAAAATGTATACGCCTTTTCGTAGTCTAAAATATATATATATATATATAATATATATATATATATATATATATCTTACCTTCTAACCACCTCTCTCCCTTTCTCTCTTTCTGTCAACTCTTACCACCTCTCTCCCTTTTTTTATACATCTCTCTCTCTCTCTCCTTCTCTCTCTCTTTCTGTCAACTCTTACCACCTCTCTCCCTTTGTTTAATACATCTCTCTCTCTTTCTGTCAACTCTTGCCACCTCTCTCCCTTTGTTTTATACATCTCTCTCTCTCCCTTTGGTTTATACCTCTCTCTCTCTCTCTGTCTCTCACTCTCTCCGTCAACTCTTAACACCTCTCTCCCTTTGTTTTATAAATCTCTCTCTCTCTCTCTCTCTCTCTCTCTCTCTCTCTCTCTCTCTCTCTCTCTCTCTTTCATTTCCACCATCTCAACTTTGTTTTTTGGGTTTTTTTGGTTTTTTTGTATGTATTTTCAACAGGGTTAGCTCTGTCAGTAGAGCGTTCGGCTAGAAGCCACAAGGGGCTAAACTTGCAAATTGGTCGGAAAATTAAAACATATTACAGGGTGACCCAGAAAAAACAGAACCCAAATTGTTTATCTATTTTCCCAGTAATCTTTATCCTTAACTTTAACTTAACTTAGAATGATATATCTAATTATAATGGTTCCCTACTTTTCTTTTTAGAAATTCCACTTTTAAAATGTATACGCTTTTTCGTAGTCTATATATATAATATATATATAATATATATATATATATATATTTATATTATATATATGAAGATAATCTAATGAGTCAGACGAACCTACTATTAGTTTCGCATAAAGCTCTTCAGCTCTTTATGCGAAACTAATAGTAGGTTCGTCTGACTCATTATATTATCTTTATTATTGGCTCTACTTAGGTATCGAGCACTTTTTACTTATTAGCTTTCTCCTAGCGGTTATATGAATATATATATATATCTTATATACATATATACATATAGATTGTTTTTTCTTTTGGCCAAATACTGTACCAATAGATTATCTTTTGTTGGTACGAATATATTGGTCTTTTCTTTTTTTCAAAAATTTTTTCTCCCTGGTTGATGTTTTTGTAGTATATTTTTACAATCAAACTATTCGCTGGGTTTTTTCTCACCGCAAGGATTTACCAACACGCTTGGTATATTATATATACTAGCAAATATATGCACCCTCCGGGTGCAAGTATTTAAGTTTTAATGTAATGAAATATCGTATTAAATTAGAAAGTCTAATAAGAATGCAGATAAAAAGATTTGAAACAGAGTGGGGGTATAATAGAAAAATAGAAATGAAACTTATTCTTCCATCACTGCCGTCTTTCATTGCTGAATTTTACTTATTTAACTATTTAGTTAAATTAGGAAATAAAGAATAAAATTACACTTATTTTTTCTTGTTAATGGATTTCATTTAAGATTCATTGGAGAGATTTTTGCTTATATTCATTAAAATAAAACCAAACAGTTAGAAATCAATAATACTAAGCACATATTTAATAAAATCACATTTTTAATATCAATATGCAAATTAGCCTTCCCATTCACACTGCAAAACGCTATTTTTTGTATAATAAATACAATAGATGTTATTTGTATATAGATATGGTCAACAGTGGCTTCGCCTCTGGACCATTGATATAATTAACGGCGTCGATCCCAGGGGCCATTCCCCCCAGCAAACACCTGCCCCCTTGATTTAAAGGCAGGGCTGGGTTTATTGCCAGTGCTGAGGCGCCTCCCTTGAGGGGGAATGCCGACGGGATCGACGCAATTTTTTCACCCGCCACCGCCATGCCAGCTTCGGTTTTGGGTGGTCCCACGTTAATAGGGACTTTGTGCCTGACCCGTACAAGTGGGCGTACGCGGGGTAATACCAGTATGTAATATGTGTCAACAGTGGCTTCGCCTCTGAGCCATTGATATAATTAACGGCCCGGTTCATCCAGGGGGCCATCCATCCTCTCGGTGT
>CM042166.1:19315680-19337374 GCA_023376005.1 Doryteuthis pealeii | reverse complement strand
TTTTAAAATCATTCCCTACAAAAGTTATAATTTATAAATACGCAAACTATATTACTTCCAAACAGTAGGATGACATGACCGGTTTTTGATTGCCGTTAAAATCAATGAGCCAACTAACAAGTACTCGCCTTTCTTTTCATTCCGGTTATAACTCGAAAATGTGGTCGGCAAGTGGAATGCAACAATTCGAAATTAAATTCAAACATTCAAAACTAAGTCATTTTCCTTTGATTTTTTATTTTGTCACGTGGTTAATAAATAGAATTGTATCGGCACCGGATGATATGGTTATGAAGATTGAAAATGGACGTGATTGTTGAGCCACTTACCAGAAATTTATCAGGTTTTGAGATTTTAAACGCGTTGATCTATAGAAGCGCCGTGTGATTTCCTCTAAGGTAGAATAAAATTCTAAGGTGGAATTAAAATTCCATCTGGTAAACAATAAATTAATTTGATAGGTTCATATAATAAAGACGAATATTTATCTTCTACTCACCACACAACACAACACACACGCATATAATATATATAATATATATATATATATAATATATATTATATATATATCATTTAAATTGTGCTGTTTGATAGAGAAAGTGCCCAGAGATTGGTTGGCATTTGGTATTGTGAAGTCATCCTTACCCACAGCCAATAGGTAGTCATCAAACCTCGACCCTTCACTTCTCTTTAGTCCACGGGATCTAAATCAAATCTCCCATCTCGCTCCAAAAATATTAGCCCGTACTATCACTGACTTGAATATTCAAACGCTTGCGAGCTGGACTGCCATTCGTGAAGCAGTGTGCACCCAGTGTCGCCAAAAACAATATCTGGCATTAACATGCCACAACGCCAGCAACTACAGGTCCAGAGTGAATACCTACTTCGCAGCTGCAAAGTTGCTTTGGGCTTATGTGGAATTATAAAAGTGTCACGGTAGACATTCAAATCAGTGCCATAGTACAAATTTCCGAAGCATGGTTATTAAACCGTTACTTTCAGGAACACCACTCAACCACCATATAAATCCACTGATAGTTCCACCTGTACACATTCATAATGGTCATACTTCATCAATGCATTATATGTCTGTTAGAAGTCCACAATCTGAAAAGGTGAACTTTCTTGGCAAATTCTCCAAAGTCAACGATATCGCTAAAGAGAAAATGGTGGAGTAGGATATACTACCGGTGGAACCTTTCGTCCTAGTTTTAATTCAGCTGTACTTCCTGGGTAACATTTGGCTCAACAATTGTTTCAGCCCTTGCTTGTTTACTTCCAGTTCCTGGTCCGTTCAACCACAATCATTTCTAAGTTAGTGAATACGACTCAAGCAGGTTAATTAGAATTGTCAATCAGCTCACCTTAGCTGGATGGATTTGATTAAGATAACACTGGAGCGTTATCAGAAGCTGGGTCTTCCAGATGGGATTTTCGTTCCAGGCATCGTCGAGCATCTTTAAAAATTGCCTTTTCTGGAGACCGGATTCAGGTAAGACTTCGTCTTTGATAATCGGGCGACAATTAAAACATGCTGGAACCTCCCATTTCAGCCCATGTCTTGTAGGCCTGTTTCCTCTCGCGTGTATCAGTGTCGGTGATCATATCATAAATTGCTTTCTCAGAGATGAATTCCAATTCATACTCGTAGGGCTCTGCTCTGGTAGAAACTTCCGTAACGACATGCGAACGGATAAGTATCTCCGTGTATAGTGCCATTTTTCACATCATCAAGTGAAGTTACCGATTCTAGCAATTCAGGAGCGGTCCAGAAAAGTTGTTTTATATTATTCTCTTCCGATGTCAAAACGAAATCGTCCAAATCGAATGGTATGAGCGCCAAATCCGGATATACGGACTGTCCATCGACTGTCGATTAAACAATTATGCGATTTGAGACGTCCATGAGAACCGATGGTTGTTTTCTCGTGTAAATACTTCATCCCTGAACAAATATCTTTTAAGAAAGAGAACTTAAACTCCCAAGCGAGATCAATTGAATTGTTTAGGAGAATGTCATTTAAACTGCCTTTGTCCGCCACTTCCAGAAAAAGAGATACGTTAGGCGAGGTTAAACAAGCTCCTCCGTAAATGATTAAATTTCTATGTCTAAGTTTGACAAGATCCACCATCTCCAAACGCATTTCCTGGATTTTAGGATCTATAGTCTTACTATTCAATGCCTTTGCGTACCACTTTTCATTTTCCCATATATACGTATTTATATCCTTCTGACTAACTATCGACGACAAGTGGCTTACAGATGATTTACTGACAGTCACCCCTTCCGATACATACTTAGTTACATAAGGCCACTGAAACGATCCAGTCATTATTTGAAAGGGCTGCGTTTCTTTCTGCGTGTTTCAAGATATATTTTATCAAAAGTGTAATTAACCCAACAACGAGGGCGCCTCCTACAAATAATGGCGCTAAGATGAGAGCAAGGTGGGTCTCACAATGATCTCCAATCCATATTTCCGAACTGCATTTACAAGATTCTGGCTTTATACATTGTCCATGTACACAGTTCTCACAAATGGCAATATTGCATTCTAATCCTCTCCAGCCATGAAAGCATTGACAATGAGTGGCAGAGATGCATTTACCGTATTCGCACTTGCAGGTGATTTTATCGCAAAAGTTTCCATGGAAACCAGCACTGCAACACACATCGTCCGCTCATGTCACATCTACCCGTGTCGTATAAATTGATGTTTTCCGGGCTCAGAGAATATTTTCCCACAATCGAAATCACAAACGAACATAGGGGCAATATTTTCTTGTCTTTGGTATGGTATGGAAGGCCACGGTTCGGATGGACTCTGTGTTACTGTTTGCGATAACTGGTTGACTAATCCTGAAAGTGACTTATATACTCTGATATTGTATTTGGGACTTGTAGGTGTAATCGCTTTAGATTCTGGATCTTTTGGATCAGTGCCCGGTCTCCATGCTTTGTATGGGATTTCTAACTGAGTATTGTCGGGACGCCGTATTAACGATCTCGTAAATGTTACTACCATCGAAATATGAGCATCAACAGCGTCTAAATTCGCTGGATTAACCTGAGCTAGAAAAGCCAAAAAAGCCAACCCTATCTCCATTTTCATCAAGACGAAAGTTTCCTGTTAGACCATTAATTTGTAGATTGCGACACTGCTCGGCGATTTTATGTGCAACGATGCACTCCTTTTTTGAAATAATTTTTGCAACAACATTCGCATAAAGCAAAACTGCATCATAACGAGGGCCATTTTGGCCCCAACCTCTGGAGGACGGTATTTGACCCTCCCTCCTTTGTAAAAAATCTGTCGACTCCAAAATAATACCCAAGAACACGAACCCAGTCTTTAGTGTGGTATCCAGTAATGTTGTAGGTCTCGCTAACCAGATATGTGGATGCAAAAAGCCTTCGTACATGGAACGTCTTGATGACACACACCCTCATTTCCAAAAGGAAACTGCCACGCGTAAGAGCCATACAATATCCATTGGTAACCATGAAGAGAGTCCAGATTGGCGAGTTGCGCGCGCCCGAAAAATATATGGTTGCATGTGTTTTTCGGGCAAGTAAAAGGATTATCTTAATACCGGTTGACTTTATCCTTCCCATTTCATATTTAAAGAAATCAACTTCCCCAGGCCTGATTGCATCTGCATTTACATCAACAACAGCAACAATATATATCCCCATCAGACCCGTTTTATGACGATATTCTTCAGTCAAATGTATGCCTACATCCCTCACTACTACAATGTTAACCCACCTCCGATCCTTACATACATGCAAGAGACTTGCGTACGTTCCTATATCGGCCCAACAAACCCTGTTGAAAAGGGGGTAAGTACTTTTATCGCTAAATACAAAATTCGTGTTACTAGTGCTAATTAAAGACGCTCCGAGATTCAGTAATTCTGGGTTAATAGCATTTGCTACATCATCTGTTGCTGAGGTCAGTATAAGTGTGGGTTTTTCTTTGATAACTCCCGGTGTTGCAAATCAGCGATATTTCGGTATGCTATATGACTGCTAGATTCCGTATCGTAAGTTTCAATCCGAATTTTAAATCCTTCCTTCGACAAAAAAGGCAACATAATACCATTGTTGATATCATAAGCAGCAAACTTTACAAAAGAATTTACATGGGATTGGACTTGGGTCCCATCTCCACTGAAGCGGAAATCGCCAAAATGGGCAATGGTCAAGAAGCCTTCCACCTTAAACGCTGGTGTAAAAATAGAAGCATTTCGCTTTGCTGATGGTATAATTTCTACAGTGACATTATTGATAATTTGACAAATACCCAAATCTATAGCCATTTGTCCCCCTATAAATTTTGTTGAACTGTCAACTGCTACGCACACACTTGGAGGAATTGTCTTATAAGACAGATCAAAATCCGACTCACTACCAGAAAATATTCTACGACCAGAAAGGTCTCTGGAAGTTATCACAAATGTTCCAGGAATAAGTACGTTTCTTGTAATTGGTAATAGGCCTGTCCTAGGGTCTCTTTTTTTATTGAAAGCGGCAATAGTTTCTTTGGTAAAGTGCAATTTGTAAAGCTTCTGTTCTTTAACATCAAATGAAGTGGTGAGTTCAACACCCAGTAGTTTCTTCATCAAAAAAAAATCTGGTTCAGGATACGTTATTTCTGTGCCGTCGGAGCTTACAATTTTAGTCGATAAATCATCATAACATGTATCACAATTTGGTATTCGATGCCAAGGATCTCGGATCATGGTTGCCGTAAGGTTAAGTTTAATACTCTTGGCAGGATCTAATATGCGTATTTTATCGAAGACGACCCTTCCTTTCACAGCATTTTTTCTTATAATCCAATCATATTGTCCTTGGTGAAGGACTTTATTTGCACCAGCTTAGGCGATACGGTACACTCTTTAACAACATTCGCTGTGACATTGTGTTCATAAATGTCTTGTAATAATACGGAATTGTAATATCTACGGAGGCCACGGAATCAAGTCCTGTATCAACAACTGAACCATTCTCTTGTTGGATCTCTGCAATAACTGTAAAATCGTTGTTAGCGAACACGGTGGCCGGTGGTTGTTGAGTGATTTTTAAATGATGAGCCGGAGTTGTAATCAAAAAGGGATTGGTTACAGCAGTGAGGGAGTCTCCCAGCGAGACACGAATCACTCTTTTATTTGGTGGTTTGTAGTAATGTTTGTGATAGATCCAGTCTATAATTATCTTTCCTTCCATTGCTGGTACGATAAGCGTCGTTTTAGACACGGTAGATCCACACCTAACGTTATGTAGCTTGCGGTTAAGACGTTCAGGCACACTCAGCGTCCATGCCGCCTTCTGACAGAGTTGGCCACCGGAGGCAGCCCACATGTCTGGTTTGTGATAGTGGCGTCTTGCGTTTGCGTCTTCTGAAGACACCAAGTAATTTGCCGAAGCCATTGGCCCTTGCGTTATCGTAGTTCCGTTCTCAAACTGAACGTAAGCAATTATAGGCGTACTTATCATTTGATTCAAAGGGACAGAGTAGATGTAATCTTGAGCGTCGAATGGTACTATAAGAGGAGGCGATCGGATATGATCGAACATAATTTGATATTTGCAAAAGACGAAAGGCACTACCAGTAAAAAGATACATTTCTGAAGCATCTCGCTACATTGAATTTTTTCAAAAATCTTGTGTAGCTTTCTTTTTTACTGCACACACAATTGATAAATTAACTATAATGTGTATGATACAAAACCTCTCTAAGCAAGCTCATGCGCCTTTCAAGCGTTCCAGATCTAGAAAGTTTAACATGTCTGACATGGTGCACAGTATTGTGACGTAATATAGGAAGCATCTGTTTGACGTATTTATAAACATTCATAAAAAAAAATGCGGGTTTGCTTAACAATTTTACCTATCAATGTAAAAAGACTTCAAAAAAAATCAACCAATATTATTCCCTAATCTCTGGGCATAAAATAACCACAGACGGATTGATACGTCATTAAGCAAACTAAACAACCGACCACAAATCTATGCATTACGATAAATAATTTCACGTTATCACAAATAATATTCTGTCCATATATATATATATATATATATGGACAGAATATTATTTATGGTACTGGCCTCTCAGCTTGACAGTCCGGTTTCAGATCATGCACAAGGCGGTCTTCCTATCTATAGCTCGCTGATGAGGTCTAATAGGCCGAAATGTACATACAGAGATTGATTTTTCTCGATTTGTTTAGCTTTACATTCAAATAGGCATTCCCGCCTAATTAATTAATTATTAATCAATTAATTTTCAAAATTAGGTACGACTTCAATTAAGCACATATTCTCCAAAAATTGTCGGCAAAAAGCCATATCCAAACACATCGTGTTTACATACTTATCATATATATATATAATAGCAAAAAAAAAAAAAACAAAACAAAAAAACGCGCGCCGAGAGGTGTAAAAATTGCCTGAGGGGTAGGAGTTAGAAATTCAATGTCAGAGTGTTTGTACCATGAATAAGGAAAATCACCAAACTTATTAAAGGAGTAATAAAAAATAAAACAATTCAAAATGGAAAATTAGTCCTGATAAATTTAGATATATATTAAAACAAAAACAAACTCTATATGAACTTATAATACCGAGCATGTATTTATTATAACTAGTTTTAAAAAAGAATGAGGTTCATTTAAGTTTGCATGCTTAAATTTTGAGTGTATTTATTGTTATGTCGATAGTGGGTAATGTGGTGTAAGCAGTGGCGTAGTTTCGGTCACAGACAAATATAGACCTATTCTCCATTATTAATACTAGCAAAATAAGAACGCTCTCCGGGTGACGTAAAATAATTTCTTGTAAAATATTGCATGAGGAGGGTGGGAGTTAAAAATTCAATGTCAAACTACATTTTATTCAGTTCAATTCTGTAGAAAAATTCTTTTCAATAATTAAAATTTATCAAAAAATGTTGGTATAATCAATGAATAAATCTATCTATCTATATATATATATATCTCCCTCTCTCTCTCTCTATATATATATATCTTATTATAATGGAGATTGTGTGTTTTTCTGTCTGTAACCGAAACCATATTACTAATGGGGTCACAATTCACATAGTTATTTACATCATATTCTCCATGATTTTAATTATATTTAAACCTCAATTATTAATAAAATTGTTTTACATTGACCATATCTACATGATATTTACCGCGTACCCCACTTGTACGGGTCAGGCACAAAGTCCCTATTAACGTGGGACCACCCACAAGCCGAAGCTCATGGAGTGGCAGGTGAAAAATTGCGTCGATCCCGTCGGCATTCCCCCTCAAGGGGGGCGCCTCAGGCACTGGGCAATAAACCCAGCCCTGCCCCTTTAAATCAAGGGGGCAGGTGTTGCCTGGGGGGATAGCCCCCTGGGATCGACGCTATTAACTCGTAAAGATCCAGGGCCGAAGCCACTGGACCTCCGGTGTTGACCGGATCTACATAATAATATGCAATTGTATTTATATATAAAAAATAGCGGTTTACAGTGTGAATGGAAAGGCTAATTTGCATATTGATATTAAAAATTTGATTTTAATAAATATGTGCTCAGTATAATTGATTTCTAATTGTTTGGTTTTATCTTAATTAATATGAGCAAAAATCTCTCCAATAAATTTTAAAAGAAATCCATTAACAATATTAACAGTAATTCTATTCTTTACTTCCTAATTTAACTAAATAGTTAAATTATGAAAATTTACCAATGAAAGACGGGAGTGAAGAAAAAGTAAGTTTTAGTTATTCCCCCTCTGTTTCAAATCTTTTTATCGGCATCTTATTTAGTTTCATTAGCCTTTCTAAGTTAACATAATATTTTATTACATTAAAACTTAAATACCTGCACCCGGAGGGTGCATATATTTGCTAGTACATATAAAGGGCAGTCGTGCGTATGTATGTCCGGAGGAAACTACGAAAATAGAACAATCAACGACAAAATAGATATATATACACATTCACGATCACCAGAGCTGCGATTTCGTGTTGAAAATTATGAAGATTTCCTATATATTTTCGAAGACAGTTAACATTAGAATTACGATAAGATAACATTAAAATAGTGGAACGGACATTGTTAAAGCTTTTTAAAAATTCTTTTAGCTAAAACGTCAACAAAAAAGTTATAGAAGATCAAAACAATCTTTTTTTTTTCATGTTAACTACTGTTTATAATTGTTGTGATGTTAGTTCAACAGTAAAAAAAGAAGTCAAGTCGAGGTAGGGTAAAATGAGACAAGTGTATTTACAATAAGGTACAAGAACGGCTAGCTTGCCGCTAAATGGTAACAGTACAACGTTTTCACTCGGTGTCTCACTATTTATAGTAAGAACCGGTGTATATTCTCCACTGTAGGAACGGCCGGTACAACAATAATGTAACGGATTGGCGTGGAGGGAGGGACAGCAGAAAATAATGGGATCCTCATTATCGCAATAAAATGATAATCCACGATTCTAGGGCTTGGTTCGATAGTCTAAAAGTCTGGCTGTACAAAAGATTTCAGACTTTTTGGCCACGAAAGATTTTTTTAATCTATTTATCAGACGAACTGGTGACCTTAAATGACAAGTGGAATAAATGGAAACTGGTGGAATTAAAAGATTTCTCTGGAACAAATATTATAAATTTTGTATATATACAGCTGATCGTGCTAGAATTAAAAGTTTCATTTAACAGTCAATTTCAAATCTCATCTCTTCCTAATCTAAGATACATAATAGGAGCTGTGACAGACATAACTTTCCAACTGGTAAAGACTAAAAAGGAATAATTCACTGGTAGTGAGTAGCTTGAGTTACGGCGTATAGAGGATCAGATTAGTATTTCACTCTTATGAAGATAGTGTAGCAGCAATATCCGTATAAGAGGCTGAAATTAACTAATTTTTGATTTCATATCTTATGGGATAAGAGTTTGGGAATGGTTAAATGAAAATTTTGAAGGTAGATGGATAGGACGAAGAGGACCAATTGAATGGCCACCAGACCTAACACCATCGGACTTTGAATTGAATTGTTCACCAGACCTAACACCATCGGACTTTTTTTTGTGGGGTGTATTGAAATATCAGGTTTACAATCTTAAGCCGAAAACAATTCCAGAATTAAAGAATGCAATTACAGATTATTGAAGTAAGTCAGTTAGACAGTCAACAATTGGTTTGACTGGCCAAGCCTAACCATGAAGTTACTACTAGTTGTATTTGATGTGTGCCGGCCGCATCCCTGCATCCGACTCCACAACAAATACGTTTATTTATCTGAAATCGGTACAGAAGATGCAACCGGACACACACCTGGGCACAAGGCCCGAAGTTTTATTTTTGGGGGGAACGGGGTACAAAACTGGTCATGCTTCTATATCTTTTAGTTCTGTCTTAGCTAGTCTCTCTCGCCGACCAATCCATACAAAAACAAGCACTGTCATCCATCTTCTTACACTACCGCTTCCACCGAAAATTCGCTGTCGCTCCATGCGTGACGCCCTACTTACACACAATGATAAAAATAAATGCCTATTTAAAATTTATTTACAATTCTAATGCTTATTAAGAGGTGGGATTGGAGGGGGCAAAAAACACAAAAGTCCCCAACGAAAAACAAGAAACAGAAATAAAAGAGGCCATTTTGGTTACCCCCTTTCCTCGTCTATTGTACTGGGACCGCCGACTGTCTTCCGGAAGACCGAAAGCAAGCCGATCAGTTCCCCTAAGCAGGGAATGGGTGTCCTTAATATGGTCAAGGGGAAGAAATGAGGGGATAATGATTGGAGGGTTTTGGGATGGATTTAATCGAAACGTGCTGACTCTCCAGGAACAAAATACTAAAGGTTTTAGGGGTGTGACAAGAAAATTGTTGGGCTAGGGGGTCCTGGATTTGTCCTAATTGAAAAAACTGGGACATGTTCCATTCGTTCACCTAACTAAGCAGCCTAAAAGAAATCTTAGAGCCGGGCTCGTAGCTTGCTTTTCTAATTAGACATTATTAGTCTAAGGGGAGGGTATCGGTACCGCTTACGGGCCGTAGTGACCATGGGAGCTTGGAAAGGTAGACTCAAGTCCTGCCCCCACTCTCGCACACAAGCTTGCTGCACGCACCCACCTTTTGCAGAATGTCATGAAAGGAAGCTTCCTTTTGTCGCATCTAATCTTCACTCTAAGCTGATGCTTAAAGAAGATGATCAAATCCCGACAGGAAAAAAGCCTCCTCTCATGCAATTCCCTCAGTCGTGTGACCCAAATCACCATTCGAGCCACGGCTAGTTCCGCGAAAAACACCTTTCGTCTTTCACCGGAATACGGAGGACTGACATTGTCTACGACGTAACCCACGTCGAGTTGGACCAGCCGATCGGGTACGATGCGAGCAGTGACCTCGTTCACGTATCCCCAAAGCGGACGAACTTTTGGACAGTGAAAGAAGGCGTGCTCAGCCTTTCTTCTTCCCCACTGTCGCAACGTTCACAAAAGGGCATTGCTGCCATATTCGCCTTGTAGAGTACGCTTGCGAGGGGCAACGCATTTCGAGCGAGTCGCCAGGTTAAGGAAAACTCAGAGTTGTTGAGAAACGCAGAACCTGGCGCCCAATTCCAATGGGAGCGGACCTCCCCCAACGACGAGCCGAACCGTTCTACCAGCGGATCCGTACCGGCGCCCTCCACTATCGCCCTATATAGTGCCCTTCGAGGCCATGAGATGTCGCTGGACACAGGGAGCTTGCGAAGTGCGTGACGGCATTCAGCAAAAAACTGCGCTTCTCCAGGAGGCCTACGGCGGGCCTCAGCCTTAGGGGACTGCCGTAATTTTGGGAAGGCGGCCAAATTGTCGGCAGCCACACAGCAATTCGTGTCCAAGATCGATTTAAGAATGACAGTCTCTCGGCGGCTCGGTGAGCCGTCAAGTCTGGCATCCCCAAACCTCCATTACAAGGTCGCTGGGAACAAACCTGCCTACGGACCATTGGCCGGCCCTTCATCCACAAAAGCGAGAATAGGGACCGTTCAAGCGCCAATAACCGAGCCGGGGGCAGAGGAAGTACAGACAATCGGTAAAGGATCAGGGGGAAAATGTACGTGGCGCACGCCTCCGCCCTGCCCTTTAAGGACAACCTCCTTTTCAGCCACACATGCACCAGTGCTTCCACCTTTGTCTGTACTTCCGACCAATTCTTCTCTAACTGAAGGCCTGGCCCGAACCAAATCCCGAGGATCTTGATTGGACCATCCTTCCAGCTGAAGGGCCCTGGCAGAGGAGCGCCACCTCTCCAGATTCCCAACCGCAACCCTTCGCTCTTTTCACAATTGATCTTTGCCCCAGTCAACAGCTCATACCTTGTAAGCGCCTCTTTCACCGCAACTATGTCCTCGACCCTGGACACGAACACGGTGACGTCATCGGCGTACGCGGATACCGTGGCACTAACGGGGCCAGGAACAACAATTCCGCGCAGGACCGGACTTGCCGACTCATCCCTAAGCCTACGGAGCAGGGGCTCCAAAGCGAGGACATAGAGTAGAGGAGACAAGGGGCAACCCTGTCGGACCGATCGTTCGATCGAGAAGGCTGACGAGCGCTTCCCATTCACCTGTACCACTGCCGTAGGGGATCGATATAGGATACTAATCCATCTGCGGAATTCCGGTTTGAATCCGGCAGTCTCCAAAACAGTGGCCAAGAACCGATGGTCTACCCTGTCAAATGCCTTGGACTGATCCAAATTGATCAGCGCGGCTTTCTCGTCGTCTTTTAACCCCTCTAGGATCGTGCGAATCAAGTGCAGGTTGTCTTGGATTGATCTTCCCTTCACAGCGTAGTTCTGCTCCGGTCCAATCAGATCCCCAATGACAAGCTGCAAACGATTTGCAAGGACCCGGGCCAAAATCTTTAACTCTGTGTTTAGTAGAGTTATGGGCCTGTAATCGTCTAAACCCTCCCAAACATTCCTGCCACCTTTCTTCAGTAATGTGATCACACCTTTGGTAACGGCGTCGGGGATCCCTCCCCGCTCGAACCAATTGTTGAACACATCCGTCAGAATAGGGACAAAAATGTGCGACATCCTCAAGTACACTTCATAGGGCAAACCATCCAATCCTGGCGCTTTGTTGAGGCCGACCTGCTTCAACGCGTCACGGACTTCGCAATCCGTCACTCTCCCCTCACAGCTAGCTGCTTCCGCCTCCTCAAGCGGGGGAAGTCGGCTAAATAGCTGTGAAACTCCTGCACCGGGAGGTTCGGCAACCGGGCAAAGCGTGCCTGAAAATGAGCCCGAAAGGATTCACGAATTTCACGAGTCGACCGAAGGCTGTGCCCGTCCGGGGTTCGAACACTGCTGATATATCGATCAGCGAACCTTCGCAACTCTTCCTTACGCATTTCTGCGTCGAGATTCACCGCTTCGTTGGACACTCTATTTAGCCTAGTTCTAACTATGAATCCCTGATAACGCTCGCTACTCAAGCGCTCAAGGTCCCGTCTAGCTAGATCTATGGCTAGGGGATCCCCCATCCACCGCCCGGGAAACTCTTTCTCTAATGGCCTTCTCCTTCGATGCCTTATCTAAGACGAGCCGTTGGCAATATTTGATGGAGAAGTCCTTAATCCTACGCTTAAGGGTACCCCACCACTTATTCCCGATAACCGCCCCCACTAACGCCCGCTGAAGAAGTAATGCCAACCGCTCCCGGAAGTCCCGTATCCCCAGTAAGGAGGTATTGAACTTCCAGTAGGCGGTCAGCCTAGGCCTATCACCTAACTGAAGAGTGACAGTAAGCAATTTATGGTCACTCTTCATATAATCGTGGAACACAGGGCACCTAACAAAATCAATGTCGGTTCTTCTAACTAACACCCTGTCCAGATAAGATCTATCTGAGCCAGGGGACGAGCTACGAGCCCATGTCCACATCTCCACCCTGGGGTGATCCAGGCGAAACCTGTCGACCAGATCGAAGTCGGCCATTAGGTCGCTCAGGCTGCTTTCACACCCCCCCCGACCCACTAGCTCCCCTCCCCGGTCTATCTTGGGATCAAGGATCGCGTTCCAATCACCCATTAAAACTAGCCGTTCCGGACACACTATATACGGCCCCAACTGCCGAAAAAAGAGGGTCCTCTCCGCAGCGATATTGGGCGCATAAACCGCGACCACACGAAACTTGTAGTTTCTCACTGCAACATCGGCCACGATCAACCTTCCATCTGCACCAGCATAGACAATATCAGTCACCGCGTCCAAGCTGCGTTTCACTAGCAGTGACACACCCCTGCTTCTCGAGCCACCATATGTCGAATAAACCTCAAAGAAGTTCTTCGGCACATAGTCGTCCAAGTGCGATTCGAAGTGTGTCTCTAGAACCGCGGCAACATCCACTCCGAGGTTAATGAATTCAGCAACCGCGAAATTAGCGCGTGATGCGTCCTTCATGCCCCTCGCGTTCAGACTAGCTAGAAGAAGAGTCATCTTACCTTGCTTATTCATTGTCCACTACGGACCGGAAGTCGGACGATTTCAGTTCGCCGACTGCGAGACCCATACTGCCTTTGCCGAGTTCAACTGAGACTCGGTTTGTACGGGTGATGCCGCCGACGTCCCTGGGATATAAAACCTTTAGAGCCCTATATAAACAAGGGTGGACATAAATAGGAGCCCTCCCTATGCAAAATGTTTTCATATGATCAAGAGAGGGGTGCTCCCTATCCGCCATCCTCATATCCGGGAAGGCCACCTCGGCCGCTTTCACCATGGACCACACACCAGTGGCGCGGCCCGCCGCCTCCCGAATAAAGGTGGTCACCAGGGGTGCACCCCTAAAGTTTAATGGTCGGTCGGTTCTTTTACCGTCTACAGTTTCTAGCTCCTCCAGAGGGCGAAGCGCAGTTCTTTGAACATGCGTCAGGTCCTTGTTGGCTGGCGCATGCCAAATTTCACATACATTTTCCCCCTCCAGAAACAAAAGATCCTTCTTTTGTCGTCTTCTGGAGAGGGCTGCGAGTCTGCGTCCCTGGAGGTGAGTCTGTGAGTTTTTAGTGGGGAAGTTGGGGGGCTGTTAAGTGGAAAATGTCCCCTTCAGTCTCCTCCATTGCTTTTGGTTTGGGAGAGGAAGGTGGTGTATGCGTATTTTTTCCAGGGGGCTGGGATTGGGTTACGGGATTTGTGGGTTTTTTTGTTTTTTCTGTTGTGTTTGCAACTCTTTTTTCTTTTTGTGGGGTAGTGGGCTGGGATTCCTCAACTTTTTTCTTTTTTGGGGGGTCTAATTTCGTTAGGAGTTCTTTTCTCCTTTTCTGGGAGGATGAAGACTCCCTGGTGTCCATTTTCTCCTTTTGTGGAGATCTTGAGGGTCTTGTCCCCTCTTTTTGGTCCGGTGTTTTTCCGGATGTTTTTTCCGGGACAGGAGAGTCAGAAGTGACCGTGGCGTGAGGGGTTTTTATCCCCTTCACAACCATGGACCACCCCCTCCTGTCGCTGTTGCTGGTTTCGGTGTCTTCGGCTCTTGGATGGTCATTGATTCTTTGACGGCCAGGGGTTTGTCAGCGGCGTTGGTAGAAGGGGTTTTCCTCTCCGGACAGTTCCTGGCTATGTGGCCCTGCTTTCCACATGTTCGGCATCGAGACTTTCTTCCCTCGACCACAACCGAAATTGTATTATCCATAAAGATGATCGTGTCTGGGATGGCTGAGAATCCCTCTTTGTTCAGCGTCAGCTTCAACACGAAGTCGGCGACCTGGATCCCCGATTTTCCAAATAGGGGATTCATGGATTCCAGGCTCCCGAATGTTCGAAAAAATGCCGCCAGATGTTTTTGCGGCAGTTGAGGAGGGACCCCGTACACGGTCACCTTTGTTTGCCGACATCCCAGATATTCCGGCTGTAGTCGGTAGTTTTTAAACACGATGTCGTGTTTTGCTCGCCTCTCCGCCTCTTCCTTGGTTGGCAGCAGCAGCTCCCAGGTTGCGAAGCTCTTTTGATAGACATACTTTGCTGGGGTCTTAGTAGCAATCAGTATGTCTATCAATTCTTCTCTCCTTATGCCTATCAACCTTTTGGTTGAGGCATTTGTAGACACCAGAGAGAGGACCCTGAGATTTATTTCCTTGCAGATCTCCGGGATTGGGAGAAAAACGTTCCCTTCCGTGAACTTGCTGTAATCCACGTCTTTTCCTGGTGGTCCCGGAGTCTGTTTGGTCGTTGGTGGTCTCCATGTTGCTGCTGCTGTCTTTGTGGGTGTAGCAGAGCCATTAGGTTCAGAAGGGCACTCCTTTGGTGATGAAGAATCGGAGAAGAGGTTGGGCCAATCATCCTCACCCAACGAGAATGGGGATGAAAATGGCCCCTCCTCGCCCTTCTGTAGTCTTGATGTTGAAGGTTCTGCCCGGGAGGGTTTGGTAAATGGTCCCTTTTCCATGGGTTTGGTTCCTTCCTTGGTTTGAACGGGTTTGGCCCCTGCTGGGCCGGACTTGTCTCCGTCCACGTTGACCGTTTTGTGGAAACGGTCGGGACTGGTTTCAGCCAACGGTGGCTGCGAACCCTTCTTTTTGTGGTTGGGGTTGGCCCCTGGTGGGCCGGACGTATCCCCTTCCACAGGTAGAATGGGGTTGGCCCCTGGTGGGCCGGACGTAACCCCTTCTACTGGTAGAGTGGGGTTTGCCCCTGGTGGGCTGGACGTAACCCCGTCCATCGTATTGGCCGCCGACACAGGGTGACTATCTGTCAGCCCTTGGGAGAGTGTCCTACCTGGACCGGGCTCTCCCTCCGCGCTCCCCTTGGTGCCATCCGGATGGATGGGTCCATTCGGCTGAATGGGTCCTGTCTCCTGACCGTCTACTTCGATGATCACCAAGGCCGTGGGATCATCGGACCCGTCAGACCCGAAGTCTGACGCGTCCATCGAAACCGATTCTCCTTAACAGGAGTCAACTTTTCCTCTAAACAGAGGCCAACAATTTTTCCCTTAACAGGGACCAACTAGAGTGCACTTTTTTGTTATATTCCTTCGTCTTCTTCTGGCTGGACTTGCTGTGGTCGTAGCTTAAAGAACAGGAAACACGATCCTTGCTGGCATGATCGTCACTACTCCTAACCATGAACCCACTATAACCAGCTTAAATAATTACTGCCACTACTGCCAAGAAGAGTCCATTAAGCTGAGGAGGTGTTTGACTGTTCCACTGTCCAATAGTTAACAATCTGTAACAGTCATTTCCAGACTGCAGGTTCAATCCTGGCTAAGGGTGAAAGTAACACAGAATAACAATTAACAGTATTCTACATATACGTTTTTAATTTCTATTTACTTTTTTCTGTTTCTCTTTCTTTTTCAGGATGGATGTTGCTTTACTGCTTTACTGATGAGACGTAAAACTGTATACGAAGAGATCTAAACAGTAACAACTACTAATACTATTCGAGGAAGCTTTTCTTGTTCTTGTTTTTAAAAATGTATTCCGAAAGCTGCAAAAATTTGCATATTATGGTCAACCTGGACAAACATTTGAAGGAACAACGTGAGACCTTTTGGAAGAGAAAAATGTTCCATTTAGATTATGTTTAAAAAAAAAACTAAGAAAAACGTTACCACTTTTGAAAGCTGGGTCCCCATTTACGCAATGGACTGTTCCAAGTGAATTTTAATAGCATCATAAACACTAACATCAACCTCCATTCCGTTTTATCTGATCCTTATATCTTCTCGTTATCAGTCGATTTACCTATCAGATTGATAGATAGATAGATAGATAGATTGAGATAGATATGTAGGGCCAGTCTAAGATAGAAATAGACAGACTGAATAAACACGTGCGTGTGAATGACTTCACTATATATATATATATATATATGGAAAATTTCAGGAATCTGTAATGACACTACGAATTTGTCATCATATATATATATATATATATATATATATATATATATATATATATATATGTGTGTGTTGTGTGTGTGTGTGTGTGTGTGTGTGTGTGCGTGTGTGTGTGTGTAGCATAGTGGGAAATTTAAAAAAAACCCACAGGTCTAAATAAAATGAGTGGTAAGTATATTAGCCGACGCTGCAGTGTTTCGATCTTAATAATAAGAAGATCTACTTAACAGATCGAAACACTGCAGCGTTGGCTAATATACTTACCACTCAATTTATTTAAACTTGTGTTTTTTCAAATTTAGCACTATACTACATACCGTCGGATTCACTTCCATTTCTTTTCACACACACACGCACACACATACATATATACATACATACATACATACATATATATATATATATTATATATATATATATATATATATATATGGGAGTAAATATGGAAAATAAATCCGACAATATAAAGAAAATTTTGAAAAAAACCCAAAAAACAAGTGTTCCCAAAATGGGATGAATTTAATTATCGATGTTTAAACATTTCGGTTACATTGAACCTTCATCAGGATGTTTCTTGGGGTGAAGAAAATGATGGATGTTTTTATATATGACAGGAGATGAACATCTTTTTAGTTATGTAACTGTATTTAATCAGCGTTTTATTTTTGAAAGGCAAGTCGCGATCCACACATGCGAAGATGTCATGACGCGTGACGCGTGACGCAACTCGAAGAAATGCAAAAGACGGGAAAAGGTATTAATGGACTGATTATTTTTAAAAGAACAACGGGAACAAAGTGGGAATGATAACTAAATAAATAATTAAATGAAGCCTGGTAGTTAGTAATTATTTAACACTATTTTATCTAGAAACGGAGATATATCAAAGAATCATTGTTGATTATTAAGGGAACAAAGTGGGAATGATAACTAAATAAATAATTATCTCACCCCAAGAAACATCCTGATGAATGTTCAATGTAACCGAAATGTTTAAACATCGATAATTTAATTCATCCCATTTTCGGAACACTTGTTTTTTTTCAAAATTTTCTTTATATATATATATATATATATATATATATATATATATATATATATATATACTAGGAACCACTGGATAGAGTTGTATATAGCAGTATATAATAAGAGCAAGTTAAAGTCCCTCGCTCTAGCCACTTCAGCATGCTTTGAAACGCACCTGATTCTAGTTTTTCCGGGATAGGAACACTTTTGTCCTCAACAAACACCGTGTCACTTGAACATGACACCATAGAACAATACACTTCTTAAATATGTAAGTTTTTCCCCGAAAAGTTCCATTTCCCTTACGTACGCTAAGGACATTTCTTCATAAACCTCTCTACGCATTCTTTTTGTAGCCCATTTCATTTGCTATTCATTCAATAATTTTTTCTCAGACAATAAAATTTGTCGTTGTTAATTCGGTGTGATTGTTCGTTTATTAAATCTGTTCGAGGAAAGAATATTAAAGAAGTGTGTAAGAAGAGGTAGAGTAATGGATTGAGAAAAGTTAGCTTGTTCTATATGATGAGTAGAAGTTATTCTATCTATTAATGATTTTGACTGTAAATTAGATACTCATAGACAAAATTACACAGCTTCTTTAGGTATTGTGACATTAGCAATGACATAGTTTCGGTTACAGATAGACAGACGCCGAATCTCCATTATAATAACAAGCAGATATATGCACCCTCCAGGTGCAAGTATTTAAGTTTTAATGTAATGAAATATTATATTAAATTAGAAACGCTAATGAAACTAAATAAGAATGCAGATAAAAAGATTGAAACAGAGGGGGATATAATCGAAAAATAGAACAACTGAAATTTACTCTTCCATCACTCTCGTCTTTCATTGTTATTTTTTCTAATTTAAATATTTAGTTAAAAGAGGAAGTAAAGAATAAAATGACAGTTATCTTTTCTTGTTAATGGATTTCATTTAAGATTCATTGAAGAGATTTTTGCTTATATGCATTAAAATAAAACCAAACAGTTAGAAACCAATAATACTAAGCATATATTTATTAAAATTACATTTTTAATATCAATATGCAAATTAGCCTTCCCGTTCACACTGTAAACCGCTATTTTGTTGTATATATAAATACAATTGCATGTTATCAGTATGTAGACATGGTTAACAGTATAAATAATGTAATACAATTTTATTCATAATTAAGGTTAAAATAAGGATAAATTCATGGTGAATGTGACGTCAATTACTAAGGGAATTGTGACTTGAGTCGTGATTTAGTTTCGGTTACAGACAGAAAAACACACAATCGCCATTATAATAAGAAGATATGAAGAAAAGTTAACATTTAACATTAACTATGTATTAATGATTTTGACTGAAAATTAGATACTCATTGACAAAATTACACAGTTTCTGTAGGTATTGTAACATTAGCAATGACATAGTTTCGGTTACAGATAGACAGACGCCAAATCTCCATTATAATAATATGAAGAAAAGTTTTTCGAAATAAAAAAAAAGATTAATAATTAAAATGGAATATCAATAAAACACAAGACTTCTCTACCCTGTGAGGTTTCCTTATATTTGATAAAGATTTTTTTCCAGTTCACCTTGAAAAATAAATTTTAAGCACACTTTGAAAAAATCAGTTTACGTCAATACAATTCTGGCTTCTTCTTCATATTATCTCTATGGAGGGATTTAAAAAAAATCTTTGTGGGATTCCAGTGGAAGGTATGACATTTAAACATATCTTATTTTAAACAACACTCAGTTTAAATGCTATTTCTTGCGAATTAAATTTATTGTAAATTAATTACTGTTTAGTTTAATGACACGAAAATTATACTAAATTATTTCTTACTTTTAGGATTAAATTATATTTGAAAATTATATATATATATATATATATATATATATATTATATATATATATATATATATAAGATTTTTGAAGGCAATTTACAATGCAATATGTGTTGAAAATTATATTTATTTAACTTTTCTGTTTTTTTTCAAAACTAAATATTTTCAGAAGTAAAATTCCATCCTCAGAGTTATTGAAAGTACTAGGTGTTTTTTATAGTACTTATCCCACGGCGATATTGTAATCATCTGTTGTTTAAGAAGTTGAGGAACGCCGTATATTTGCACTTTTTTTTTCTTTTTCGGTTACTTCCGTGATGTTAAATCGGCTATTTCCGTGATGTTAATTCGGCTCGGCTGCTCCTGTGCGCGTGGAAATTGTTCGAAATTCTTTTAATTTTTAACTATAAATATAGCCTTGCTCGGCATAGTGAAATAAAGTTTTTATTTTTATTTTTTATTTTTTGAATAAATTTTATTTCACTATGCCGAGCAAGGCTATATTTATAGTAAAAAATCTTTCGAGTGGAAGGTATGACATTTAAACATATCTTATTTTAAACAACACTCAGTTTAAATGCTATTGCTTGAGAATTACATTCGTTGTAAATTAATTTGATTTCCCATATTTGACATTCGCAAGAATTGTTTTTGTCCCGACATTAAATAACACAGTGCATATGTTATTTTTGCAGTTGCAATTTGTTTGCTTTATTTACCATTTAATTAAGTCTACCAAAAACATTTAAACTTCAAAATTTTTAACGCCAAATAACAATATTAATTATAAGAAAAATAATCATTAAACCATATTACAATACAAAACTCATTATTTTATTTTATCATTTTTTTTATAAATATAGTGATATTTTTTTGTATTTCAAAAACAGTTTTTAAAAATTCGGTGTTTTGTGGGGAGGGACTGGAACAGATTACGGGAATTTCAGTTTATTTCAATTGGGGAAACTTGGTTTGATATACGAGGAAATTGTGTTACGAATTGAAAGAAATTAAACAAGTAATTCAATGTACTATTGTATTAGGTATTTGAATTTACAATATTTGAATTTCCAAGGGAATGAAAAAAGCAATATTTTAAAAAGCAAAATTTAAAACCTACAAAAATGGCGCCAAAATCCATGCCTTCGCAAGACACAGCCGGTGTTAATGGTAAAATATCCTCCAATAAAAAACATGCAAAAACTAATGCACTTACAAAGAACATATTTATAGGGAAAGTTACTACCGGGGGAAAAATTTGTGGCTGTAGTCGTCTGAATGCCTGAAGAAGATATCAGAGGATCTGAAACACGTGTCGCAAATGTAAAATAATTATTTAAAAAAAACAAAAACATAATCCATTTTGCGGATATCAGAATATCTGAAAATCGTGTATTCTGAGGCCGTACTGCAAGCTATAGAGGCGAATAGCCATCAGAGAGTATCAGGCGAGTTTGGCATCTTACTGTCTAGCGTGGTTCGTCAGCTTCAAAGACCTCGTCTAAAACATCCGATTTAGTTTGGTTTGGTTTGGTTTGTTTTACAGCATATCAACCTTAATGGGTCATTTAATGCCGACAAAGTTTTGAAATAAATTCATTCTTAATGTATACTCAATTTTTTATAAACACATTTTTCTATTTCACCCATACATGGGACCCTAACAGGTACTACCACTCCGGGTCAGAATGGACCAGTGAGCAATGGGGATAAAGGAGTGCACCACATTCCCCCAAAATCATGGATTCCGAGGCCGTACAGTAAACCATAGAGGCGAATAGCCATCGGAGAATATCAGTCGAGTTCGGGATCTTACTGTCTATTGTGGTTCGTCATCTTCAAGGCCTCGGCTAAAACATCCGGCTTTGCCAAATTGTTCCTCACAATACACTGGTTTACAAAAAATTATTTTT
>CM042166.1:19275680-19310680 GCA_023376005.1 Doryteuthis pealeii | reverse complement strand
TCTTTATTTTTTCTTTTTCTTGTTTTTTTTTCTTTCATTTTCTTCTTTTCATTTTTCCGGTTTGCTTTTGAGAAATAAAACCGTCCATTGTCAGATCACAACATTGTCATCACAGCTTGTATTAGTTCATTGGACAACCACCAGATGAAACGCTCAGTACTAATGCAGAATAGCGCACAAGTGATAAAAGCATTAGAAGAACATTTTACGTATAAAAACCATTGGATGACGGAAATTCCCGAAGTAGAGAGACGCTATGATTTCTTTTAACAAATAGAATGGCAGTAATGCAGAATAACGCACAAGTGATAAAAGCATTAGAATAACATTTTACGTATAAAAAACATTGGATGACGGAAAGTCCCGAAGTAGAGAGACGCTATGATTTCTTTTAACAAATAGAACGCTAGCAAAACGGTCTTAAAAATGAATTTCTTACAGTTGGTATTTAAAGTTTCGTTTTCCGTAGAAGGATGTCATTGATTTTTTTGTAAAGGGAGGGACATTCGACAGAAATAAATAAAGTAAGAAATACTTTTTGATAAGAACGGATTCATTTTCTTCTTTTTTTTTTTTCGAGAGATTGAACTTGGAATTGCAGCAGATTTGAAAGATTATTTATTTGTGGTCCTACAAAATGGCCAGTTGCTGTACTATACAGAGAGTTTGCCGGATATCGTCGGAACACAGTAGCTGACTGGGAGAATTTGGTTAAATCGAACTGAACGGACCTAAATTCCATCATCGTATGTCACCCCACCGAAAGAAAAAAAAACCAAAATTCAGGAAATCAACCGAATTTAATGACATTTTCAGTGTTGATATATGAATGAATAAAATATATAATGCATTAATTATTTTATTTAAAAATCTTTACATTTTTTCAGCTCAGTTAACTTTAAACTACGCGTCTTTAAGAATTTGTATCACGCATCAAAGATACGTGGTTCCAAGTTAACGGATCTGTAAAAATGTAAAAGTTAAAAAAAAAAAAATAACTGCTTATCTTTTATTTATTAATATATCATCACTGAAAATTTTATTAAATTCGGTTAATTCCTTGATTTTTTTTTCTTTCGGTGGGGTGACATACGATGGTGAAATTTAGGTCCGTTCAGTTCGATTTAATCAATAATTTTTTTCAGGGACGTCTACTGCGAACATTTCATCAACAAACTCAGAATTATTGATGGACCAGGGCACACGATTGAAATAGACGAGACGGTTTTCAACAGGAGAAAGTCGGAAGAGCAACCGTGTCGCTCTGGGTTTTCTTTCGGCAGACAACAACTTTTCGACTTTTGGCAATAGTGAAAATGTGCCTTCCATTCAACAATTAGTTTAGTTTGGTTTGGTTTGTTTTACGGCATATCAACCTCAGCGGGTCATTTAATGCCGATAAAGTTTTGAAATAAATCAATTCTTAATGCATAATACAATTTTGTTTATCAACTTATGTTTTTCTATTTAACCCATAGATGGGACCCTAACAGGTACTATCACTCCGCGTCAGAGTGGACCAGGGAGCAATGGTGATGAAGGGGTGCTCCACATTCCCCAAACCTCCAAAACTGGAACCTCACCATCAGATAGAGTTTAACGTCATTCCCAGGCCATGTAGACCCTCAGTCACCGCCTTCTAGCACCCATATGATAAAAAGGGGTTGGGGCTTGCCATAAGAGCAATAGGGTCAGGGCAATCATATAGGTGTTAGGGCTTGACGTGACCAGCCGATTGATCGGAGGGGGCTTCTCCGACCGCCCATCTAGCCCAAGATAGGGCCAATGTGGAGTATTGCAAGTCATGGACTGCTCAACCACCTGGGTTCTATCCTTAAGCATCACGGGTCGCCACCTATGCCCAACAGGTGGCCCCATTGGGGGAGTGTTACCTCTCTACAGATGTGCAGTCGGTGTGTTGTATACCCTTTCTTTACTTCTTTACTTCTTACTTGCTTCTATATCTTGGACATCTATTCTTCTGGCCGGCTTTGGTTCTATCTTCTAACATCTTGGTCTTGGTCTGGTCTAGAGTCTGGACTTTCTTGGGGACTTCGGGTCTGGTCTTCTATGGGGATTTCTTGTTATCAGAATCCCTGTGTCATTGTTAGTTTTTAGATAATAAACACAAGACTTCGATTTACTTTGATGTTACTTTATTTGTAAATCCCCAAACCAGACATCTGCGCACATCCTACGAGCTCGGCTCCTACTTGCTAACTGACTCAGTTACTTCTATCCTTAAAACGGAAGACAGGGTCTTCTATGCCTTCCGGTTCTCACGATTTATCCCCGGAAGGCAAGGTGAGAGTGAGGTCAAGCGCCGTCACTCACTCTCAAGGCCATCAGCTGCACTAATCGCCATTATGTTTCTACACTACCTTATATAAGTATTAGGGATCCAATAATTATGTAACAGGTGCATAGTAACGCCCCACAGACAGGGCGGCCATCCATTCAAGTCTCCGTTTCATGTAAATCCCTACTAAAAGAAAAAGAACTGAAAAAATGAAAAAAAAAAAAGAAGAAATGAATAAAAGGCAAATGTTTTTTTTTCTATGAAAATTAGTAAATCGTTTTGACGTTCTCTTTTAAAATTTTGTATTAGCGTCTCAAACTTTCGGGAATTTCCGGGAATTTCCGGGAATATACTAAAACCCAATCCTTTTTATACGTTTTCTAATGTTTTTGGTAATCTAACCATTAACTGCATAAATGAGAGTACCCCCTTGTTTATTACACTGAGGATGTTGAGTATCTGGCCGCCATCCTTGGTTCCAGATGTAGTAGAACTTAAAGTAAATAAGTAAGTAAGTCAATAAGTCCTGTGGTACTGTTTCCTTTAGTAAGTGAATAAGTCCCGCGATACAATACCACGTTCCGACGTCCAAGATCCAAGTGGCAATGAGGTAAGGTTAAGAATCAGCTAGTATAAATACAACAACAGCAGCAGCAGCAATGCCAGTGATTGGACAATAGGAATCTTTCCCAGGTCACGTGCTTATAGGCGAGTCTATAAATAGAAGTGACCCATTGACGCACGCCTTATATACTCAAAACTCCAACAGAGGAAGCCATATGTTTTGGTCGGTTATTTTAATTTCACCGTAAATCTATACTGAAAATACAACTGTTTTTACACGAAAATACCATAAAATGTGTTCTTAATAACAATTAAGTTCATTTCAAATAATGCGGAAGCACAATTAAGAACATATTTTATTATATTTTCGTGTTAAAACATGTATTTGTATTGATTCGAACAAAATCATATTTTCAGCGTAGATTTACGGTGCAATGAAAATGACCGACCAAAACATATGGCTTCCTCAAAGTGAAATAAACAAGGGGAAGTTACTCTCATTTATGTAGCTAATGTCCAGATTAACATATTTTTATCACTTGCGTGCTATTTTGCTAATACTAAGTTCTCGTCTCTCTCGATCACCATAATACTGTCGGTTGCGGTCCGGAAGGGGGAAAAAGCGAACACGATATTCCCGCTTTTCTTTTTGTTTATTACTTTTAATTCATGTATTTTTCCAATTTTTTGACGACGCCATATGGTATAAAATTGCAGACCGCTAGAATATTGACTCTTGTCTAAGAGCAGTACCTGCTGCTATTTGGTAAATTACCATAACAGTATCTTTTGTTGTTTTGTCATCCTACGCTGGCGAGGAAGCGGTGAATGTTCGCCTTTCACAAGGGCATTGAACTTAAACCACCTCATCCAGAGATTGAACTTGGTTTGTGTAGTGAGATAGCCAATGGCGTGTTATCTCATTTACACATGTGTATTACAGCAGGAGATATATAGTGACAGTCTAGGGGACATAGGAGAATTAGCTACGAGAAGCTGAGACTTAGAGCTACGATACGCTCGAAGAATTATTATTATTGCTACTAATACGAAACTACACATCACAACACATGGTGTCGTCAATAGGGATACTCACTAGATTAGAGGAGCCCGATTATGTGGTGATGTGGCTAAAATGTTTTTCAGCCTTTGCTAGAAGCAAAAAATTACAAGAGAAAAAGGACATTAGTAATGAAATGAGACCGCGGTCACCATTACGAAGAACAACCCCAGGGATATTTAGGAGAAGCAATAGATCGACGAGGGGAATAAAACCTCTCCGTTTCAGGGAGGTGTAGTGAAATAGCCAATGGCATGTTATCTCATTTACATATGTGTATTACAGCAGGAGATATATAGAGACAGTCTAGGGGACATAGGAGAATTAGCTACGAGAAGCTGAGACTTAGAGCTACGATACGCTCGAAGAATTATTACTATTGCTACAACAAGGAATACGAAACTACACATCACAACAGTTTGTCAAGTTTATTTTCTACAACAATAATAATTATGTCCCCATTAATGTGAGTGAATATTCTTTCGTTTGTATGTTCCTTATTTTGATTGATTTATCAATCGTTTGATTTGTGGATTGTTTAAGAGTGGAGTTCTTTTTATTTCGTTTCTCGCACTGCTAAAAACTTTGATATCCTTTCTTCCTCGATCTGATGAATACACAGCCGTCCTGCAAGAGAGAACAGAATACAAACAGTGAATAAGAAAATCAAAAGGGTAATTGAAAGATAGAAAGATATATAAAGTAACTGTAACGTAATTAGGAAGGTCTAGGGTTAGCTCAGTCGGTAGAGCGTTCGGCTAGAAACCACAAGGTTCCTAGTTCGATACCGGTCCTCGCCAACTCAACGTATGAGTAGCACAGGGATCTGTGCGGTAAAGTAAGGAGCTGACGGTAGGTGTGGCGCTCCACCTCAGATGCTAAAATAATCTCCTTGGTCTAGCGCAAGTGAAAAGGGGATAGACTCCCTCGCTGATTGGCTGATACCGACTTTAAGCCGCCCCGACGACTTTACTTTTTATAGAAAATCAAAATTGAAAGGGTGTATTTGCCTCATATCCCACTTGTATGGGCTGGGCACAAGGCCTCGTTTTAACGCGGGCCCACCCACAAGCCGAAGCTCATGTGTGGGAAAGAACAAAAATTGCGTCGATCTCTTCGGCATTCCCCCTCAAGGGGGTGCCTCAGGCGCTGGGCAATAAACCCAGCCCTGCCCCTTTAAGTCAAGGGGGCCTGTGTTGCCTGGGGAGGATAGCCCCCTGGGATCGACGCTATTATTTAACTCTCAACAAGTCCAGCGGCCGAAGCTCGCTGGACACCGGCGTTAACAGGAAAGCAGAGGATTTTAAAATTGAAAAGAAAACGATAATCAAATTTCTGGGTAAAAAGGAATAAGAAAAAAACAAAAATACGAACAAAAGAAAATAAATTTTTAGCGGATTAAGAATGTGTTGCGAAAGACATCATGCACATGGTAGCTTGTAGGGGTCTTGTGTGCTCGGTGTTTGTGTGTTTGAAGAATATCCGAGTTTTGTATCCCACAATTTGAATGTATGACACTACGGAAATGTAGTTTCCGTAGAAAACAAAAGAAGAAGACAAAATTGATACAATAAACAACTTTATATACATAATATATACAACTGGTAATGTTGGATATAGTACCAACGGAAATAGGAATTTCCGGTTGAATCAAATAGACAAAGGAATTGAGAAACAAAGGATGTTCCAGACAGAAGTCTGGATCGAATAAAGAGGAAGAGTGAGTAAGATCGGAGGCTTACTGCTGACCGGGTCAAACGAACTGTCCAGAAAAAACAACAATAGCAGGATGACAAAGGACTTCCTGTTGACTGGTGACAAAGCTAGGATTGCAGGTCACGCAGTACAGTTCCGGTGTAATTTGAATAGACCAGGGCATGCTGGGTAAAATTGAAAAAGTGACGGTTAGACGGAGAATTCAGCAGTTGAGCTTTGGTGGAAACGAACTTCAGTCACTCCCGTCGACTCTCCGAAGAAAAGACTTGTTATCACTACTGTTCATTTCACCACTCATCCAAGCCGGCGCACACCTCCTTTCATCCACGCCAACCGAGGAAGAAAATAAAGTCCAGTTTTCTTTTGTATACCTGCGTTGGGTTTTAATCCAGTGTACTACACACCGGCGCTGTCAATTGATACAGTATATAACAGTAAATTCAATTGTTCTTTGAGCGATGTTCCGGACTGTATGTGTCGGTACATAGTTGTGTGTGACAAGTGTGTATGTATTGTTAATATTTGTTCGTTTGGATGTGTCAATATTGTAGCAGTTTTGTTAAAACAATGTCTGGGATTGAAACTTGTGTCGTATTGAGAAGGAGAGAGAGAAAAATATGAAACGAAATAAGAGACAGACCTGATGTATCATTTGTGTCTCCGGACTGCAACCTCTTCCCATTGTGTCGAGTTGGGGAGACCATCCAGACCGACTCTGTCGAGTTGGGGGCATCCACTTCAACTCTGTCGAGTTAGAGGTTAATCTATATAAGCTCAAGGCGTGCACGCATATGTCTGGCGTGCAAAATGAGATCAGGGAGAAGTGTAGCGGTCGATTAGGGAAATTGAACTCGCATCCCCACCTGGGGGGTCCAGTGTGCTTCGGCCACTGGACCGGTAAAGTACAAATAATAGCGTCGATCCCAGGTGGCTTTCCCTCCAGGCGATACATGCCCCCTTGGCGGCGGGGCTGGATTTATTGCCCAGCGCCTGAGATGAGGGGATCGACGCAATTTTTGTTCTTTCCCACCCATGAGCTTCGGCTTGTGGGTGGGCCCACTTTAAAACGAGGCCTTGTTCCCAGCCCATACAAGTGAGGTATGAGGCAAATATACCTCCTGATCGTGAGTCGTGGCTTGACATCGGACTACATCGTTGGTGCGCGTGCAAATTACTACACTGCGCGTTTGGTCTGGATGTGGGATTTTAGTCATGGTATTGAATTATTATCTAAGGCCTGCCTGAACACACCGGGATAATTACGTTACAATCTTGCTGACGAGGGCACTGACGTACGATAAGGAAGAAGAGGCGAGTGAGCTTTGGCAAAGGATTGCTAGAAAAGATTGCTGGAGGTGACAAGGACTTGGCCAAGGGACTTTGGTAGCTGGGAGAACATCGTTTTTCGGTGGAGAGATCCGATTGTCCAACCCGACGGATTTCCTATTCATTTACTCAATGAATGTCAGCCAGCGACTGACCAATGATCCCTGAACTAGATAAAAAAAGTCCCATTTTTTTCTGCAGAAGAGCGGAAACAGTTATGTCCTATAGGGAATAAGTCTTACGGTATTAAATGAAGAAATGAAGACAGATAATAAAAAAACCACAACTGGTTAGCCGTATAGAGAGAGACTTTATTGACCAGACCGTTACCCTGGACGCCAGAGTTCAGACGCCAAGAACTATTTATTGATTTAATTTAATTTAATTTATTTAATTTAATTTAATTTACTTTTATTAATCCCCACAGTCCTTTCGCTCAACCCGGGACGACAAGCAGAAGTAAGGGGACGGATTGCTTCTTTTCGCTGGGTGTCTCACTAGGATACAGATATCGGTTTTTCGTGTTCTGATAGGTTGATATAAAATGCGAGATAGTAGTAATGAATGGAATTTATGATAGAAAAATTTGACCTCCTCTTCTTGTCTGAAAAAAACAAAACAACCCACGTGTTACATAATCTATGCGGTTGCATAAGATTATTGTCAATCCCCTGTAATTCTGAGGGGTTGACCCTTTTCATACCATGGCTGGGTCCTTCCATGGAAAATTACAGAAGCCCGCCAAAATATGTGAAGTCACGTGGGACCTGTTCGGTCGCTAGTTTTCAGTTAGACGTCAGGCAGAGAAGTCGGCCATTTTAGGTCCTGCCTAAAACTGGACACTCACGCGCGCTATATTAGTTAAAGGATTATGTATAGTTAAGGAAATAAAAGTTTGGATAATTAATATGCACTTGTGGTTAATGAATGTCTTGGTAACAAGACTAAGAAATGACGACCAGCCAGCAAGAACATAATAACAGAAAACCAGACCGAAGTCCCCAAGTCAGCTCCAGACGCTAGACCTTAGAAGATGCCAGACCAAGTCAAGATGATAGAAGAAATACCAAAGACGATCAGAATACTGAAGACGGCCAAGAAATAGAATTAAAGAAAGAGGTATGCAACATTATAATTACTAGCAAATATATGCACCCTCCGGGTGCAAGTATTTAAGTTTTATTGTAATAGAATATCGTATTAAATTAGATAGGCTAATGAAAGTAAATAAAAATGCAGATAAAAAGATTTGAAACAGAGGGGGTATAATCGAAAAATAGAACAACTGAAACTTACTCTTCCATCACTCTCGTCTTTCATTGTTATTTTTTCTAATTTAAGTATTTAGTTAAAAGAGGAAGTAAAGAATAAAATGACAGTTAATTTTTCTTGTTAATGATTTCATTTAAGATTTCATTGAAAGAGATTTTTGCTCATATTACATTAAAATAAAACAAACAGTTAGAAATCAATAATAATACTAAGGCATATATTTATTGAATTCAAATTTTTAATATCAATATGCAAATTAGCCTTCCCGTTCACACAGTAAAACCGCTATTTTGTTGTATATATAAATAATAATTGCATGATATCAGTATGTAGATCTGGTCAACAGTGGCTTTGGCTCTGGACCATTGCTATAAATTAACGGCGTCGATCCCAGGGGGGCATCCCCCCAGGGAACACTGCCCCCTTGATTTAAAGGGGCAGGGCTGGGTTTATTGCCCAGTGCCTGAGGCGCCCCCCTTGAGGGGGGAATGGCCGACGGATGCGACGCAATTTTTCAAACCTGCCACCCCATGAGTCTCGGCTTGTGGGTGGTTCCACATAAATAGGGCCTTTGCGCCTGACCCGTACAAGTGGGGTACGTGGAAAATATCATGTAGATATGGTCAACAGTATTAATAATGTAAACCAAGTTTTATTAATAATTGAAGTTTAAATTTAAATTAAATAAAAATCTTTGAGAATGTGACATAAATAACAAAGGGAATTGTGACTTGAATCGGAATATAGTTTCGGTTACAGCCAGAAAAACACACAATCTCCATTATAATAAGATTTAGTGTCAGTGAAGAAGGCGCTATGCATCACACGTAACAACCAATAATAAACAACCCTTTTTGCCTTTGTAACTCACTATTCTTTTGTATGTTGTTTTTCTTTGGAACACACCACATATGTTGAAAATTGCTGCTTGTGTGCGACCTACTAGCTGACCGGCCCTAGCACTATACGACATAAGCTTTTTTTCTGGGGTGATAAGGGTGTATGTAGATTTCAAAGAAAGAAAGAAAGAAAGAAAGAAAAAAATGAATGAAAGGAGGAAGGAAAGTGTAAATATAATTGGTGAAAAATATATTTATTGAACAATGAAGAAAGAAAAAAGAAAGGAAGAAGAAAGGAAAGGAGGGAAAGGAAGGAAGGAAGGAAAGGGACTATAATGAAGAATGAATGAAAGAAAAGAAAGAAAGAAAGAAAAAAAAAATGAATGAAAGGAGGAAGGAAGTGTAAATATAATTGGTGAAAAATATATTTATTGAACAATGAAGAAAGAAAAAAGAAAGGAAGGAAGGAAGGAAGGAAGGAAGGAAGGAAGGAAAGGGACTTATAATGAAGAAAGAAGAAGAAAGAAAGAAAGAAAGAAAGAAAAAAATGAATGAAAGGAGGAAGGAAAGTGTAAATATAATTGGTGAAAAATATATTTTTGAAAGCAATGAAGAAGAAAAGAAAGGAAGGAAAGGAAGGAAGGAAGGAAGGAAGGAAAGGGACTATAATGAAGAATGAAGAAAGAAAGAAAGAAGAAAGAAAAAAAAAAATGAATGAAAGGAGGAAGGAAAGTGTAAATAAGATATTGGTGAAAATATATTTATTGAACAATGAAGAAAGAAAAAAGAAAGGAAAGGAAGGAAGTAAGGAAGGAAGGAAGGAAAGGGACTATAATGAAGAATGAAAGAAAGAAGAAAGAAAGAAAGAAAAAAAATGAATGAAAGGAGGAGGAAAGTGTAATATATATTTGGTGAAAATATATTTATTGAACAATGAAGAAAGAAAAAAAGAAAGGAAGAAAGAAAGGAAGGAAGGAAGGAAAAAGGAAAGGAAAGGGACTATAATGAAGAATGAATGAAAGAAAGAAAAAAGAAAAAATGAATGAAAAGGAGGAAGGAAGTGGGTAAATAAAAATAAAATGGGGTATAATTGGTGAAAAAAAATATATTAATNGAAACCTCCCGGCTGCAGGAAAGTTTCACAAGCTATTAGCCGACTTTCCCCCGCCTGAGGGAGGCGGAAGCAGCTAGCTGTGAGGGGAGAGTGACGGCATTGCGAAGTCCGTGACGCGTTTGAAGCAGGTCGGCCTCAACAAAAGCGGCCAGGATTGGATGGTTTGCCTATGAAGTGTACCTTGAAGGATGTCGCCATTTTTGTCCCTATTCTGACGGAGTGTTCAACAATTGGTTCGAGCGGGGAGGGATCCTCCGACCGCCGTTCCAAAGTGTGATCACATTACCTGAGAAAAGGTGGCAGGAAGTTTGGGGGTTTAGACGATACAGGCCATAACTCTAACTAACACAGAGTTAAAGATTTTGGCCCGGTTCCCTTGCCAATCGTTTGCGCTTGTCATTGGGATCTGATTGGACCGAGCAGAACTACGCTGTGAAGGGAAGATCAATCCAAAGCAACTGCACTTGATTGCCACGATCCTAGAGGTGGTTAAAAGACGACGAGAAAGCCGCGCTGATCAATTTGGATCAGTCAAGCATTTGAACAGGGTAGACCATCGTTCTTGGCCACTTGTTTTGGAGACTGCCGGTATTCAACCGGAATTCTTGCCAGATGGATTAGTATCCTATATCGATCCCCTACGGCAGTGGTGACAGTGAATGGGAAAGCGCTCGTCAGCCTTCTCGATCGAATCGATCAGTCCGACAGGGTTGCCCCTTGTCTCCTCTACTCTATTGTCTCGCTTTGGAGCCCCTGCTCCGTAGGCCTTAGGGATGAGTACGGCAAGTCCGTCCTGCCGCGGAATTGTTGTTCCTGGCCTAGTGCCACGGTATCCGCGTACGCCGATGACGTCACCGTGTTCAGTGTCCAGGGTCGAGGACATAGTTGCGGGTAAAGAGGCGCTTACAAGGTATGAGCTGTTGACTGGCAAAAGATCAATTGGTGAAAAGCGAAGGGTCGCCGGTTGGGAATCTGGAGAGGTGGCGCTCCTCTGCCAGGGCCCTTCAGCTTGGAAGGATGGTCCCAATCAGATCCTCGGATTTGGTTCGGGCCAGGCCTTCAGTTAGGAAGAATGCGTCGGAAGTACAACAAAGGGAAGCACTGGTGCATGTGTGGCTGAATAAGTGAGTTGTCCTTAAAGGCAGGGCGGAGGCGTGGCCCAACGACATTTCCCCTGATCCTTTACCGATTCTGACTGTCCTCTGCCCCCGGCATTCCGGTTATGCGCTTGAACGGTCCCTATTTTCTCGCTTTTGTGGATGAAGGGCCGGCCAATGGTCCGTAGGCAGGTTGTTCCCAGCGACCTTGTAATGGAGGTTTGGGGATGGCCAGCTTGACGGCTCACCGAGCCCGCCGAGAGACTGTCATTTTAAATCGATCTTGGACACGGAATTGCTGGTGTGGCTGCCGCAATTGCGGCCGCCTTCCCCAAAATTACGTGCAGTCCCAAGGCTGAGGCCGCCGTAGGCCTCTGGAGAAGCGCAGTTTTTTTGCTGAAATGCGTCACGCAACTTCGCAAGCTCCCCTGTGTCCAGCGACATCTCATGGCTCGAAGGGCACTTATATTAGGCGATAGTAGCAGGGCGCCGGTACGGATCCGCTGGTAGACGGTTCGGCTCGTCGTTGGGGGAAGGTCCGCTCCCATTGGAATTGGCGCCAGGTTCTGCGTTTCTCAACAACTCTGAGTTTCTCCTTAACCTGGCGCACTCGCTCGAAAATGCGTTTGCCACTCGCAAGCCGTACCTACAAAGCGAATATGCAGGCAATGCCCTTTTGTGAACGTTGCGACAGTGGGGAAAGAAGAACGGCTGAGCACGCCTTCTTTTCACTTCCAAAAGTTTCGTCCGCTTTGGATACGTGAACGAGGTTCACTTGCTCGCATCGTACCCGAATCGGCTGGTCCCAACTCGACGTGGTTACGTCGTTAGACAATGTCCAGTCCTCCGTTTCCGGTAGAAGAGAAAGGTGTTTTTCGGACTAGCTACGTGCTCGAATGGGATTTGGGTCACACGTGAAGGGAATTGCATGAGAGGAGGCTTTCTTCCTGTCGGGATTTGAATCATCTTTTTAAAGCATCAGCTTAGATGAAGATTAGATGCGACAAAAGAAGGCTTCCTTTCATGACATTCTGCAAAAGGTGGGTGCGGTGCAGCAAGCTGTGTGCGAGAGTGGGGGCAGGACTTGAGTCTAACCTTTCCAAGCTCCCATGGTCCACACTACGGCCCTAAGCGGTACCGATACCCTCCCTTAGAACTTAATAATGTCTAATTAGAAAAGCAAGCTACGAGCCCGGCTCTCTAAGATTTCTTTTAGGCTGCTTAGTTAGGTGAACGAATGAACATGTCCAGTTTCAAATTGAGGACAAATCCAGACCCCTAGCCCAACAATTTCTTGTCAAACCCTAAAACCTTTAGTATTTGTCCTGGAGAGTCAGCACGTTTCGATTAAATCCTCCCAAAACCCTCCAATTCATTATCCCCTTCATTTCTCCCTTGAACCATATTAAGGACACCCCATTCCTGCCTTAGGGGGAACTGATCGCGCTTGCTTTCGCTTCCGGAAGACAGTCGGTTGGTCCAGTACAAGTAGACGAGGAAAGGGGGTAACCAAAATGGCCTCTTTTATTTCTGTTTCTTGTTTTTCGTTGGGACTTTTGTGTTTTTTGCCCCCTCCAATCCCAACCTCTTAATAGCATTAGAAATGTAAATTAAATTTAAATAGGCATTTTAATTTTTATCATTGGGTTGTAAAGTTAGGCGTCACGCTGGAGCGACAGCGGATTTTCTGTGGAAGCGGTAGTGTTAAGAAAAGGAGGACAGGCGAAGATGGATGACAGTGCTTGTTTTTGTAAATGGATCGGTCGGCGAGAGAGACTAGCTAAGACAGAACTAAAAGATATAGAAGCATGACCAGTTTGTACCCCCGTTCCCCCAATAAATAACTTCGGGCCTTGTGCCCAGGTGTGTGTCCGGTTGCATCTTCTGTACCGATTTCAGATAATAAACGTATTTGTTGTGGAGTCGGATGCAGGGATGCAGCCGGCACACATCAAATACAACTAGTAACTTCATGGTTAGGCTTGGCCAGTCACATTGCTAAAACCAATTGTTGACTGTCTAACTGACTTACTTCAATATGGCGCTGCGAACAGGATTCGACCTAGCTGGATGGGAAAAGCTGTTTATTGAGGCAGGCATATCTGTTGCCTCTGCCAAAACTTATGCCCAGACATTTTCTAGTGATATATATATATATATATATATATATATATATATATATATATATATATAATGTGTGTGTCAAATTGCATAAGAAATTTGTTAAGAACGAATGGGGGTGAGCCAGAAGGGGACAAAAGGAAAGAGAAAAAAAGGGGTGTGTATGTATGAACCCTAAGTCGAAACAGGGTTAGAAATGTCACCCATTAAATAAAGGGAGTGTTATATGTATATATATATATATATATATATATATATATATATATATATATATATATAAATTTTCAAATATAATTTAATCCTAAAAGTAAGAAATAATTTAGTATAATTTTCGTGTCATTAAACGAAACAGTAAAAAAGCCTTTAGGAAGCATAAGTTGATTAACTCAACTTTAGTATAATAATAATAATAATAATAATAATAATAATAATAATAATATATATATATATATTATTATTATTATTATTATTATTATTATAAAGTTGAGTTAATCAACTTATGCTTCCTAAAGGCTTTTTTACTGTTTCGTTTAATGACACGAAAATTATACTAAATTATTTCTTACTTTTAGGATTAAATTATATTTGAAAAAAAAATCATTTTAATTGGTTCTAATTAGTCGTCATTTGTAATTAAGTCAAAAACCGATCAATCTCTTACTTTACTTTGTGTCTATTTCTTTTCCCCCTCTATGTATCTCTTGACTACCTCCTCGTTATATAATATTAGTTTTTATAAGGGCAATAGCTTGGGGGCAATCATATACGTGCTAGGGCTTGACTTGACCAGCCGATTGACCAGAGGGGTTTTTATCTTTTGGATTGACACCCAAGGAATATTGCAGATTAGGATTACCAAAACACTACAGACCTGGATTTATACATATTAAAGACTAGAAGCGGCTACCTGGCATCGCCTGGGAAAAGGGATAGGGTAAAAATGTTAGTCTCACAGATGCAGATCCATTATAATTGTATCGCAAGTTGGATCCTCGCATTATGTCCCATTAAAATCCCTACGTAAAAAAGACCTTACATTGATCCAGCCACTCAGAAAAGAAAAATGAATGTCTATTTATTAAATGCAAATAAAAAATATCATATCATTTTTATATCATATCATATCATATCATATCATTACGACGAGCTAGGGTTGTTATTTTGATAGTCACCGGGTAGCAATTTTTGAGGCAGGAGACCGGGATGCACTTCCTCATAAATTACCCACAATTGGTCTGTCAACACGATTGACATAAAGACAGCATTTTTGAAAGGTGAAGAATTTGAACGGGATATATATATATATATATATATATATATACTATTACCAGGTCTGATTAACACGAAGACTATGTTTTTTTTTTTTCTTTTTGAGCTGAATTGTTTGCGATAAAATGTGATATTTTTATGTTTTCTGTTTCCATGAGTCATACGTCTGCGATATCCACGAGTAAAAAGAATTTTTTTTTTAAAGGCATGAAACGAACCCTGATCAATTTTAGAAGTCCAGACCAAAGGGAATAATTCGGTATCCTTTCATAACCGGCTGCTTTTCTCACATAAACATTTACAATGCATCCAATTGTAAAGTAAATGAAGATAATCGCAAAAAACCTGAAAGAATATAAAAAAGAAGAAAATAGAATATAATTATCTATTGTGATAATAAGAGACAGACAGACAGATAGATATGAAAAACAGACATACAGACAGATGGATAGATAGATAGATAGATAGATATGAAGAAACAGGCAGACAGACTGACAGATAGATTGATAGATATGAAAGACAGAACAGACAGATAGATAGATATAAAGAAACAGGCAGATAGATAGATATGAAGAAACAGACATATAGGCAGAAAGATAGATAGATAGATATGAAGAGACAGACAGACAGATAGATAGATATGAAGAAACAGGCAGACAGACTGACAGATAGATAGATAGATAGATAGATATGAAGAGACAGTCGGACAGACAGATAGATATAGATAGATAGATATGAAAAACAGACAGACAGATAGATAGATATGAAGAAACCAGCAGACAGAGATAGATTGATAAATATGAAGAGACAGTCGGACAGACAGACACAGATAGATTGATAAATATGAAGAGACAGTCGGACAGACAGACAGATAGATAGATAGATATGAAAAAAAACAGATAGATAGATAGAAAGATATGAAGAAACAGACATATAGGCAGAAAGATAGATAGATAGATAGATATGATGAAACAGACATATAGGCAGAAAGATAGATAGATAGATATGAAGAGACAGTCAGACAGACAGATAGATAGATAGATATGAAAACAGACAGATAGATAGATAGATAGATATGAAGAGACAGTCAGATAGACAGACAGATAGATAGATAGATAGATATGAAGAAACAGATAGACACACACAGACAGATAGATATGAAGAAACAGACAGACAGATAGATAGATAGATATGAAGAAACAGACAGACAGACACAGACAGATAGATAGATAGATAGATATGAAGAGACAATCTTTTCCCATACGCCTTTTATTCTCACATGAATATTCACAACGCATCCAATTGTAAAGTAAATGAAGATAATCGCAAAAAAAAAACTGAAAGAAAATGAAAATAAGAAAAATATTTTTTTAATCTGAAGTTGTAAGAATATAAGTAAGTATAAATGTTTTATTGCAATAAAATATATCAAATAAGAAAAAATAATGAAATTAGATAAAAAAATGCATATAAAAAGATCACACTTATTCTAATTATGATATCGTAGTAGTATTTTCACAGTACCCAAACGTATATATGTAACGAACGACAAGAATGTGAATAAAAGACTGTATTACATATAAAGAACTTGCAAACTTTAGTTTCGTTTGCACAAATAAATATATGTATCACTTAGCTGGTTTATCCTGGGTTAGGGTATTATCGAAGCCCTTGCTACGGCCTTCTGTTCCGTTCGGATATGATGGACTTCTACTTGCGTCTGACTCCGATGCTGGTTGTCTGTTGTAGTATAGTAGGAGCGACCTTTTGTTCGGTCTATCTCCGGTGAGTGTTGATTCAGAAGAGGCTGAGTTTCACACTTTGGGTTTGCCGCCAAAGTATGCTGGCTCATGATTGGTTGGTTTGAAACAGAGGCTCGCAGACAAGGGACGATAACCCCATACCCCAGAATTCTTAATAAGAAAAATGTTTTTTTAATCAGAAGTTGTAAGAATATGCACCCCACGGGTGTAAATATAAATGATTTATTGCAATAAAATATATTAAATAAGAAAAAATAATGAAATTAAATAAGAATGCATATAAAAAGATCACACTTATTCTAATTATATTTTAATTGGTTTCTATATCAGAAAATAAATTTTGAAAAAAGCACACGTTATCAATTATTTTGGTTTGTTTTGTTTTACGGCATATCAACCTCAGTGGGTCATTTAATGCCTATAAAGTTTTGAAATAAATCAATTCTTAATGGATAATACAATTTTTTTATCAACTCATGTTTTTCTATTTAACCCATAGATGGGACCCTAACAGGTACTACCACTCCGGGTCAGAGTGGATCAGGGAGCAATGGTGATTAAGGGGTGCTCCACATTCCCCAAAGCTCCAAAACTGGAACCTCACCATCAGATAGTTTAACGTCATTCCCAGGACATGTAGACCCGCAGCCACCGCCTTCTAGCACCCATATGATAAAAAGGGATTGGGGCTTGCCATAAGTATAAATGTTTTATTGCAATAAAATATATTAAATAAGAAAAAAATAATGAAATTAGATAAAAATGCATATAAAAAGATCACACTTATTCTAATTATTGTAACGTTGTGGTATTTTCAGGGTACCCAAACGTATATATGTAACGTAGCGGTATCTGTTGTATTCACGATACCCACGTAGCGGTATCTGTTGTATTCACGATACCCAAAGATGATATAAGTAACGTAGCGGTATCTGTTGTATTCACGATACCCAAAGATGATATAAGTAACGTGCGGTAGATGTATTATACCCTGTATCTGTTGTATTCACGATACAAAGATGATATAAGTAACGTAGCGGTAGATGTTGTATTCACGATACCCAGATGATATAAGTAACGTAGCGGTATCTGTTGTATTCACGATATGATATAAGTAACGTAGCGGTAGATGTTGTCACGATACCCAAAGATGATATAAGTAACGTAGCGGTATCTGTTGTATTGAAATGTGTATAAGTAACGTAGCGGTATCTGTTGTATTCACGATACCCAATATGTAACGTAGCGGTATCTGTTGTATTCACGATACCCAAAGATGATATAGTAACGTAGCGGTATCTGTTGTATTCACGATAAAATTCACGCGTAGTATCTGAATATAACGTACGCAAAGATGATATAAGGTAGATGTTGTATTCACGATACCCAAAGATGATATAAGTAACGTAGTGGTAGATGTTGTATTCACGATACCCAAAGAAGATATAAGTAACGTAGCGGTATATGTTGTATAGCGGGTCTCGTCCACGTGCCTCTAAATTCACGACTCAAAAAAGGCGTTCTGCACGTGGCGGTCATCTTGTCGATAAAAAAAAGTACAACGCGAGAAATATATCGTCACAAGCTGATTTGCTTTTATTTCCAGGGTTCGTCTCGTGGGCTGTGTCGGAAAAGGAGGAAAGGCAGAGAGAAAGAGAGAGAGAAAACACTGCTAGATTACTGTGATCCCATAAGGGACCCAAGGTCAGGTCATGTCCGTACCCTACGACGTCGGAAAGCACAAAGAGGCTCGTATTTTTCTTCGTCATTCCACGTCACCACGTGTCTTCCGGTTCCGGCCAACACCCGAAACTTCCGGTTGACACTCAATTCTCCATTCGGGGGTCACTCCCCGGTCAAATCATCGTTCATCCTGTTTTGTGCTCATCACTGTTTTTTAAACCTTTACTATCTCTTATTTCTTCTTCCCCCTTTTCTAATATAGTAGTTCTCGCTCAAGATAATATCCCCATCTTGTTACATTATATTCTAACTGGTTTCTATATCAGAAAATACATTTTGAAAAAAGTACACGTTATCAATTATGGTTGTGTTTATTGGCTAATATTGCAATAGTTCAATCTGTATAAATATGACCAATTTACAAACTGGTCATATTTGTTAAAAAATTATTTTCTTCGTTTCATAACAGATCGGCTCTGATGATGGTCTTATGCAGATTGAAATATTGTATTATTAGCCATTAAATACAACAGTAATTAATAATATGTGTGTGTTTTTTTTTTCAAATTTCATCTCTGATATATATATATATATATATATATATATTATATATATATATATATATGTAAGAAAAGGTGGAATGAAAACATCACACAATGCTGTTAAAGAAGAAAACATTTATAATATAATCATAGCTGATATTGATCAATATTTCGATTTTTACAAAAATCATCATCAGAGCTCATTCACTCCCGTAGTTGTTTGGGTCGGTGAGGAAAGTCAAAATGAGTTTACTTTGAATTCCAACCATCACATTTCTTAACACCCATCCCCTTCCGTTTAAATTGTTTTCGCCTTGTTGCCAACATCAAAAATTCGCTACATTTATTGACAAAAGATATACATGGAACATGACCGACATATATATGGCGCGAAATGCCCACGTTGGTGATATTGTAACGTCTTTCGTTTTTTGCAGTATTAAGGTTTTTGTTTTGTAAACTCATTTTGACTTTCCTCTCCGACCCAAACAACTACGGGAGTGAATGAGCTCTGATGATGATTTTTGTAAAATCGAAATATTGATCAATATCAGCTATGATTATATTAATAAATTGTTTTCTTCTTTAACAGCATTGTGTGATGTTTTCATTCCACCTTTTCTTACTCATATTGTCGGATTAATTTCCTTTCTTTTTAACTTATATATATATATATATATATATATATATCATAATGGCTGTCAACTCGTGTTCAAATAAGACCATTTCCTGTGGGGGGGGTATCATCATAGTTGGGAGCCCGTAGCATTTGACACTCTATCTTTGTGTTTTCTCAGATGACTCACCAGGCCATGTACTCACCTATCTGTGGAAGAATGTGAGTCCAACTGAATTTAACACCAAAAACTGAAGCGGGCTATTAGAAAGGGTAATTTTCAGCCCAGCAACATTCAAAGTGGAGAAGTTCCAACATGTAGCTTATGTGGAAGAGTATGTCTCTCCAGGACTGGCCTGGTGAGTCATCTGAGAGAACACAAGCATAGTGTCAAATGCTACTGGCACCTAACTATGATGATAAAAAAAGAAAGAAAAAAAGAAAAGAAATTTGAAAAAAAAACAGATTTTATTAATTAATGTTGTATTTATTAGCTAATATTGTAATATTTCAATTCAAAAACTTTTCTTCATTACATAACAGATCAGCTCTGATAATGGTCAGATAACAATAAAGATGAGGACAATAGTCTGAATAATCCAAATGGTACTAATTATCAAGCCTAATCTCAAAAATTCAGAGAAATAGTATATATTTTAATTTATATCTTTAAAAGTTCCTTGTGATCTAAGAACTAGTTCCCTTGCACTGGCCAAAAGATTTTTTTAAATTTAAATATCTCTTTCTTACATAAGCCCGTTTATCTCATACTCTAAAACGTTATGCACGTGGTCTTTACGAGAAAAAATATTTAAAATTCTTATAGAATTCTTAAAGTCCCTTATGAGTTATTTCCCCTTACGATCTTGTCATATTTATCATAAAACTATTTTCTTCGTTTCATAACAGATCTGCTCTGATAATGGTCTTATACAGATTGAAATATTGCAATATTAGCCAATAAATACAACATTGATTAATAACATTTGTGTGTTTTTTCAAAATTTATAATTTTTTAATGGTTTTTATATAAAAAATAATTCACAGGACAGGATTTTAATTGTCTAAATATTGATTCAACATACAAACCAAAATCCAATACAAATCCATTAACTTTAAAAAAGATAATTACATCAGGCAAACTATAATTAGTATAAATATCTTTTGAAGACAGTATTATTTATATTATCAATCTTAACATAACGGACAGGTCAGCTGTATCTTTTAAAATATTAGTCTTTTTGAACACTTAAATTCATCCTTCAAGTTTCATAAAAAATAGTATTTTTATTTTTTTATAACACACTAACACACACATACACACATACACACACCACACACACACACACACATATATATATATATATATATATATATATATATATATATATATATATATATATGTGATATGGTTAAACCTAATAAGTCAGATATACATACTAATAGTTTCGCTTAGTAGCTCATCAGGACAAGAATCTGACACTCTCTTGTAGCTCATCAGGGCAAGAATATGACCCTCTTATTTTTTATTTTTTCATTTTTTCCCAGGTGAAGTTTGGTAGTATATTTTTGATATCAAACAAATTATTTGCTGGTTTTTTTTCTTACCGCAAGGGTTTACCAATAAGTTTAGTATATTACACACACACACACACACACACACACACACACATATATATATATATATATATATATATATATATATAAAGTAAAGCCGTCGGGGTGGTCTAAAATCTGTATCAACCAGACAACGAGGGAGTCACTATCGCTAGATCAAGGAGACTGTTTTAGCGTCTGAGGTGGAGCGCCAAACCTACCATCAGCTCTTCACTTAACCACACAAATATATATATATATATATATATGTGTGTGTGTGAGAATTTTTTTTCATCACTTTCATGATGAATACGCTTCTACGTGTGCTCATATATATATATATATATATATATATATATATATATATATATATATATATATGAGAACGCTATATGTCCGATACAGTATTTCGTGCCCCAGTAGGAATATGGTTACCGTGTTCAATCCTTGTTCAAAGAAATACTTACGCAATTACTATAAGACTTCCAATGGAAATGCCAGATTTCGGATTGCAGGGTCCATTGTACAATGCAACCTGAAATGGAAAAAAAAAGTTGAAAGAAAGATAGATGCCTTCATGCTGGGGAGGGGGGCAAGAGCTTGGACCAGTACCCCCGTCCAGTGGCCAATGAATACTGATTTAGATATTTCAAAGCTTCACCTACCCGCCAATTTTCAAATTCTAAGAGCATTCAACCAGAAATTACCCCAGAGAGGATAAATTAAAACAGAAGATACCAGATATCCTAAAATTCCCTCTGAATTAGACTGGTAAGTCTCTCAATCTTGACTCTATACATAGGAAAGACGTTTATATTGTTAGTCATTGTTTTGTATTAAATAAACCGTTAGAATTTAACTAAGTTTGTATTCATTTATTTATCGCTATCAGTTTGTTTATGTGCTTTGTTTTACGGCATATAAACCTCGGTGAAAGATTTAATGCCGACAAAGTTTTTAAATAAATCCATTCTTAATGAATACTCTATTTTTTAATAAACACATTTTCCTCTTTAACCCATAGATTTTACCCTAACAGGTACTACCACTCCTGATCAGAGTGGACCTGGGAGCAATGGTGATGAAGGGGTGTTCCACATTCCCTAGACCCCCAGAACTGGAACCTCACCATCAGTTAGAGTTTAACGTCATTCTAAGGACATGAACACATATATGATAAAAAGTATTGCGATAATCATATAGATGCTAGAGCTTGACATGACCAGCCGATTGATTGGAGGAGGCCTCTCAAACCGCCTGTCTAGTCTAAGTAAGGGCCAAAGCGGGGTGTTGCATGTGACGGACTGCTCATCAACCAGGATTCCGCCCATAAGCATCATGGGTCGCCACTCACGGCCAACAGGGGTAGAGGTGGAGTTAATGTAGTATAAAGCCCCAGTCGACGGGGGTGGTAGCTATTAGTCTGCGGATAAACGTTATTCACGTAGAATAGCATTGATAGAAATAAGAAAAAACAGAATACTTACCACAGAATAATCGGTTTCAGAACGAAATGCAAAAGTTGGTACTACATTTCGTTACAGAAAAGGAGAATTTGTGATGCACTAAAAATAAAATGAAATGAAATAGAAAAAAAATAGCATGTTTATTTCAATAATCATGCAACGGTTCATGTGAGATAGACAAGTAGTGGCCTTTGATTGACCAGGTAGCATTTCTCTCATGGGTTCGTTAGTCAGTAGGAATGTGTAATCTTTATGTGATTAATCATCATCATCATGTCGCGCAGTTTGCATGGATATCCATGACAATCTCTCGCCAACCTTCCCTATCATTCATCGACTCTGGGAGTTCCTCCGCGCAGCAGCCAGCATCCATACATAGTTGGTCAATGTAGGTCCTGGCTGGGCGGCCCACATTAGCGTGTCCATGTGCTGGCTTCCACAATAGTACGTCGCTTACGATCTCGTCCTTGTTTCTCCAGCAGTGTCTTGCATGCCTAGCCCGTCTTACTCGTATGGTTTGTGAGATGGGGGTAGGTGGCCATACAGTTGCTTTTTTGTGGGGTGCTGCTTCCACGACTTATTCAGGACCTCTCGCAGCATTCTGGTGCAGCTCCCATCTAGCTTATTCTCAAGGCGTTTTGTTAGGGTCCAGGTGGTACAGCCATACAGCAGCACCGATACAACCACAGCCTGGAAGAATCGTCTCTTTAGTTTGTCGGGGAGATCGGATTTCCATATGACTGATAATTTGTTGGTGGCCAACCATGCCTTTCCTATTCGAGTGTTAACATCGCTTTCTGTGGATGAGATATTACTACCTAGGTATGTGAATTGTTCCACCGACTTAAGAGGCTTGCCGTCATGCGTGGAGATTTCTCCTTTCTTTTTGAAGCTCATGAACTCAGTTTTATCAGAGTTCACATATAGGCCGACGCTCTTTGCTGCCTTCTCCAGGCTGCGCAGGAGTGATTAATACGAAGACTGTATTGTATTACTTTTTTCTTTTGGCTTTTTCTCCTAATATAGGCTTGATTTCTAGGAGTCTATGTTCATTGTTGCTACAGTGATGTTGCATGTGTTGTATATATTTGTTTATTTTCCTTTTTAAATCAGTACACACCCCTTTAACATATCAATATTATACATTTAATTAACCATTGAAATTAATTATTGAATCTATTATTCAGACAGTTGTTTGTGTTAGTATTGCAATGTATAATTTCAATTAAACTTAGTTAAAAAAAATATTTTTCAACATTAAATGTATAGTAATTTGTGTTTGTTTTTTTTTTTTTTTTTTTTTTTTTTTTAAGCAATACGTAATTAAAAACAACCTTAATCCCCTAAAACCGTAACCAAATAAAATGTTAATTCATAGACTGCAGTTAAACTGTAAAAGCCCGAAGAAAACTTTCACTTAAACGGTGAGTCAATGTTTGCTCATTTGAATTCCATAATATTTAAATATGTAACTAATTTTTTTACCCAACATGAAATATTTTTAAAGTAAGATTAACAATGGGGAGAGAGAGACAGGCAGACAAACAGAGAATGAGAAGATGAGGGCTCACTTCTTTTCTGTTTCTTGTCTACTTCGTCGGTCGCCATTTTCTGCTTTTGCTGTGCTTATTCTGTGGGTTGATTTCTTCTTTCTGGGCTGGACAGTCTGTGCATTTATTGTTTGAATCAATTAACAAAGATTTGTTGTTTTTCTATATAGTTTTTATCAAAACAGCACCAGTCCACAATGATTCTCGAAACTACGCGGTGAGAAGTAACATTTTGAGAGAACGTCTTCTCGGCGAGTGACTGGTCACAACTGACAAAAACTAAAAACTGTCTCACGCATTCTATTGGCGCCTTTCCGGAAGGGGTTAAGTAAAGGTCACCACATGTCAATCCTAACGGTTGGCAGTAACATTCCACTCAACTCTAAAAACTAATGACGTAATCCTTAACTATTTCCTCGTAAATTCCTACCATAAAATAAACTGAACCCTCATTTTATGTCCGTGTTTTTGCAATAAATGTTTTATTTTTCTTGCACCCGTTATTTTACAATACTGAATATATTTTATTTATTTATTTTAATATTCAGTTCAATGTGTATATTCTAAAAGTTTTTATTTTGTGAGACTGGTTAGTTTTAAAGTGAGGGTTTTACAATTTAGGCATAAATTGGATCCTCCTTTTATGACCGTAATTTTGTTTTTTGGTCGACGATGATTAAAATCTAACGTTTTTATTTTAGAGTACCAAAGCCAAAAAAAAAAAAGAAATAACAACAAAAGGTAATCTTCAACTTTTTACTCGTAAATTCCTACCATAAGATTAGGCTTGAACGTTATCTGAACCAAGCCTAATTTTATGTTAGCAATTTACGAGTAAAAAGTTAAAGTGTAAAACGAACCCCCACTTTAAAGCTAACCATTATCACAACAAAGAGGTAAATAACAAAATACAGACTTTATTGTCTGAGCATATTCGAAAAGAATACAAATACAAAACATGACAAACGTCCTAAGGAAGAAAGAAAGACTTCTTGTTGAGTTAATCTTGAGGTTATTAAATAGAGAATAGAAGAGTCACTTACTGTATATGTTCCATGTGGTAAGGGTCTCTACATGAGGGCCAATAGGCACGCGTGTTACACAGGCATAAAACGGCGGGTGAGACTAAAGCCTCTACGTGGATAGAGTATAATAGACCACATGAAAGCATACGCATAAACCTTTTAGTTAGTGAGGCTTGCACCCTCTCCACCAGGTCCAAACGGACAGAGAGTCAACTATTACATGTCTGTGGATCCCAGACGAGAAAGAGGGAGAGAACTTCCCGGGCTGTGTTTAAATAGCCATGGTTGTGACGCCATCTCGTGACAAACCCTGGCGACAAGGTAAGATAACGATTTTCCACTTTAAACTCCATCCCCAAAAAGGGAAGACAATCGCTGCAGTATCTCCATACACCGTTGTTACAGATAGATAGATAGATAGATATAAAATAACTGAGATAGATAGATAGATAGATAGATAGATATGAAATAACTGAGATAGATAGATATAGATATATAAATATGAAATAACTGAGATAGATAGATAGATAGATAGACAGATAAATAGATAGATATGAAATAACTGAGATATATAGATAGATAAATATGAAATACTAGATAGATAGATAGATAGATATGAAATATAGATAGATAGATATGAAATAACTGAGATAGATAGATAGATAGATAGATAGATAGATAATGAAATAACTGAGATAGATAGATAGATAGATATGAAATAACTAGATAGATAGATAGATAGATATAGATAGATATAGATAGATAGATATGAAATAACTGAGATAGATAGATAGATATATATGAAATATATAGATATATAAATATGAAATAACTGAGATAGATAGATAGATATGAAATAACTGAGATAGATAGATATAGATATATAAATATGAAATAACTGAGATAGATAGATAGATAGATAGATAGATAGATAGATAGATAGATATGAAATAACTGAGATAGATAGATAGATAATATGAAATAACTGATAGATAGAGATATAACTGAGATAGATAGATAGATAGATAGATAGATATGAAATAACTGAGATAGATAGATATAGATATATAAATATAAATAACTGAGATAGATAGATAGATAGATAGATAGATAGATAGATAAATATGAAATAACTGAGCTAGATAGATAGATATATAGATATGAAATAACTGAGCTAGATAGATAGATATATAGATATGAAATAACTGAGATAGATAGATATAGATATATAAATATGAAATAACTGAGATAGATATATATAGATATATAAATATGAAATAACTGAGATAGATAGATATATAAATATGAAATAACTGAGATAGATAGATAGATAGATAGATAGATAGATAGATATGTAATAACTGAGATAGATAGATATAGATAGATAAATATGAAATAACTGAGATAGATAGATAGATATATAGATATGAAATAACTGAGATAGATAGATATAGATATATAAATATGAAATAACTGAGATAGATAGATAGATATGAAATAATAGATAGATAGATAGATAGATAGATACAACGATTTCACCAGTTGGCTAGTTAAATCTAACACTTCTATCGTAAAATGGACAAACTTACGTGTTGGCTGTGCTATATTCAAGGGTGGTCACGTTTAGGCTTAAACCAAATTTGGCGCTTTTCTGGGTTCCAAATGCAGTCATACCTTTGAAATCATAGGCAACCTGTAAAAATAATTACATTATATAAAAACAGGTCTACATAATGTTCCAATGATTTCACCGGTCTATGGTTTTTAAGTGCACGTTTGTTGTGAGTAGATTAAAGTACTGGGTGTCCCAGAGAATTTTATACCATGTGAGATGTACAAGGTGTTTTAGAGAATTCTATATCATTTGAGATGTACAGGGTGTTTTATAGAAATTGATATCATTTGAGATGTACGGAGTGTTTCAGAGAAATTAATATTTGTGTGGTGTAGAAGCTGTTCCAGGGAAAGGTATATATTTTTATATGTACAGGGTGTTTTCAAAGGAATTGATATCATTTGAGATGTACAGGGGGTTTCAGAGAAATTTATATTTTTTGTGATATAGAGGGTGTCTCAGAGATATCTATATCATTTACAATATACAGGGTGATTTACATAAATTTATCCACAATAAACTTCATTCACAATAAACCTTTCCTAATCAAACCCACTTTGGGAGACTGGAGACCAACTTTAAGAAAGCCTAGAAAAGAACAAGTCATTGTGTCCTGATTACGCATTGGTCACACAAGACTAACGCACTCCTATATACTCAAACAAGAACAACAACCACAGTGTGAAACATGTCAAACACCTTTGACTGTTAAACACTTATTCATGGAAGGCAGATTTTTTGCTCACATCAGAAACCGTTATTCTAATGCAAACAATATGAAAGATCTATTTGAAAATGTCAACATGGAAGACATTCTATCCTTTTTGAGGGAAATAAAATTAAACTTCTAGCCGAACGCTCAACCGACTGGGCTAACCCGTCCCTTAAGTTAGTATAAGTAAGTAAAGTCGGTGGGCCGGCCTAATGTCGGTATCAGCCAATCAGTGAGGGAGTCTATCCCCTTTCCACTAGCACTACACCAAGGGGATGGTTTTTGTGTCTGGGGTGGAGCGCCACACCTACCATCAGCTCCTTACTTTACCGCACAGATCCCTGTGCTACTCATACGCTGAGTTGGCGAGGGCCGGTTTCGAACTAGGTAAACACGAGTAGGTTATCTCTTGTACCCATTTATAATATATATATATATTATATATATATATATACTTTAAATCTATATTATATATATATATATATATATATATATATATACTTTAAATCTATATGTAATATATAATATATATATATATATATATATATATATACTTTAAATCTATATGTAATATATATATATATATATATATATATACTTTAAATCTATATGTAATATATATATATATATATATATACTTAAATCTATATGTAATATATATATATATATATATATTTAATCTATATGTAATATATATATATATATATATATATATATATACTTTAAATCTATATTAATATATATATATATATATATATATATATAAATCTATATGTAATATATATATATATATATATATATATATAATATATATATATATATATATATATATATATATATACTTTAAATCTATATGTATATATATATATATATATATATATATATATATACTTTAAATCTATATGTAATATATATATATATATATATATATATATATATATACTTTAAATCTATATGTAATGTGTATATATGGAATATAGACATGAAACTAATCAACACCATACAACATCATCCCCAATAATGCTAACACATTGGTAAAACCAATGACTAAAAAAAGTATAAATATAAATACACAACATATATTACTTCATAATTGTTAGGCATGACATAACTCCAGACAGGTTGATATGACGTTAAAATCAACCAACCAACCAACCAACCAACCAACATGAATTCATATTCTAGCTGTTTCAGAGAAATTTATGTCATTTGTGATTTACTGTATCGATGCACCATTTGAACTAACAAACCAATTACTAAAAAGTATAAATATAAATACACGATATGTATTACTTCCTAACCGTTAGGCATGACATAACCCCAGACGGTTTGATATGACGTTAAAATTAATAAACACACAAACAAACAAAATAAAATGAATATAAAAGAAATAACAATCTCCTAGCGTGACAAAAAATGCACCGACCAAAATGGCGATTATGTAGCAAAATAGATGTTTACATTTTTGTTACATAATCATTAGATACCTAATGATTATGACAATAGTGTAGAAATCATATTAGTGCAGCTGATGGCCTTGAGAGTGAGTGACAGCGTTTGACCTTACTCTGACCTTGCGTTCTGGGGATGATCGTGAGAAACGGAAGGCAATAGAAGGCCCCCTTCCGGTTTAAGGAGTAAGCAACTCAGTCAGTTAGAGTTAGGACTTAGAAGCGAAGCTAGCAAGATGTGAGTCTCCGCGCGCATTGTCTGGTCTGTGGGTTTATGGAATAAAGTAACATCATCGTAAATCGAAGTCTTGTTGTTATTACTAAAAGCTAACAATAGCACAGGGCTTCTGATAAGCAGTGATCCACGACAGAGACCAGACCCGGAATCCCAATAAGACCAGACCTTAGAAGATATACCAGATCCGGCCAGAAGAATAGACGACAGAGTAAGAAGTAAGAGAGGTATATGACATATAGATATTTAGTGCCGGTAAAGAGGTATGCAACACTTTAAAATGATGTAAACTTCATTGACGATAAACAATGAACGTTTCTGCAAGCTCAGTCAGTAGAGCGTTCAGCTAGAAACCACAAGGTTCCTAGTTCGAAACCGGCCCTCGCCAACTCAGCGTATGAGTAGCACAGGGATCTGTGCGGTAAAGTAAGGAGCTGATGTGGCGCTCCACACCAGACGCAAAAACCATCCCCTTGGTGTAGTAATAGTGGAAAGGGGATAGACTCCCTCGCTGATTGGCTGATACCGACATTAGGCCGGCCCACCGACTTTACTTACTTATACTAACTTAAGGGACGGGTTAGCCCAGTCGCTTGAGCGTTCGGCTAGAAACCTCAAGGTTCCTGGTTCGATACCGGCCCTCGCCAACACAGCGTATGAGTAGCACAGGGATCTGTGCGGTAAAGTAAGGAGCTGAAGGTAGGTGTGGCGCTCCACCCCAGACACAAAAACCATCCCCTTGGTGTAGTGCTAGTGGAAAGGGGATAGACTCCCTCGCTGATTGGCTGATACCGACTATAGGCCACCCCGACGACTTTACTTACTTTTACATTTGTAATTACCCTCGTATTAAGGTACAAGAATGCTATGTGTGATCTTAAACAAATCCAGGAAATAAGAAAACAGCTCTACAGCCAATTGCTCCCTATAACTGTGACGGAGAACGAGAAAGGAAAAAGAGCAATACATTGTCTTGCCTGCCGGGATCGAACTCGCGTTCTCCCGCATGCAAGAACAAATGCGATTTGGGCACTGGACGGACGCGAGGTTCGACTGATGTGCCCGGATGTTTGGGTAAATATGTCTATAAATAACAAGTGAGTCGAGCGCTGGGGAGTGAGCAGCAGCAGAAGCAGTCGACGACGACGAAGCGCTTTGCTAACGACCCAGTAAAGAAATGGATTTTAGTCCAACAGAAACAAAACTAAAGAGGAAATACGATTTTGAACTGTTAAAGATTATTTCGACTACGACGACGGATTTTCCAGCTGCTAGACGAAGACGAAGAATGTGTTGACCAAAAGACACTCTGACTTGTGAGAAGACGGTGAACTCGCTTGTTTTTGGTCACCCCCCACCCTCAGCAGGAACTTCTTGATTCGAATATCTATTTTCCCCCCTTCTATAATAACACAAATCATCTTTTTAAAATGCAGTCTAGTTTTTCAATCATTAAATATATCTCCAGAATATTTTTTTACAAAGCATAGCTTTGCAATTTGAATTTTTTTTTTATAATTATAAATTCATTAATATGTTTAAATGTCTAAAAATTTTCTGAATGTTTGAGATGAGGCTTGAAGATTAGTATTATCTGCGTTATTCGGACTATTGTCCCCATCTTCATTGTCATTTCCCGAGTCCGACAAGAAGTACCTGAAGAGGGCCGAGTCCGACCAGAAGTACCCGAAGAGGGCCGGAGGGTATATCGGCCGAAACGTTGTACAAATAACAATGAAGATGGGGACAATAGTCCGAATAACGCAGTCTAAAATTTCTGCTTTCTTTTTTTTTTTTTTTTTTTGATCATTTCAGTTTGTTTGGTGTCAAAGGATTTTACTCTCTAAAAACCAATTGTTGAAAAAAAAAAAAATTTGAAGAGAGAATATTTTGTAATCTTTATTTTGAATGAGGAGAATGGAAATGTGGCAATTAATTCATCAAACATTCTTATAAATACATTTCTATAGTAAAGCCTCTGCAATGCATTCCTATTATAAAAACAAACTCTTTGTAATAGATACACATGTTAAAAACATTTACAATACATTACTATAGTAGAGGGGAGATCTCGAGGTGTATTGGCTAATGTGCTGGACTGCTACATTGTATAAGAGAGATCGAACTTAAACTGCGCTTTTACATTTACTTTCAGACTAATACCTTTGGGAAAGGTATTAATCCATTCATCCCCTTAGATATGAGTTAAATAGAACAATTACTATTCTTCTATAGGAATGGCTTTGGTATTAAATAACCCACGAAGTTTGACATACCATTAAATAAAGAAACCAAATTAAACATTTCTATACTAAAATCATTTGCTATATATTTGTGTCGTAAAACCCATTTTCAATTCATGATAAATGTATATCGGTTATTGTCACCGGGTTTGGTTGAATGACAAACCTACACCGCTGGCATAAACATTACTCAAACATCTCAGAAAAGAATTAACAATCAGAATTTAGTTCTTTCCTTATTTTTCTGAAAAATCTCTATTAATGGTTTTGAATTAACGAAAAATAAGTTTATTTATCCCATTTTTTGCACCAATTTGAATTCTTCATTCAATACATTTTTATTTTATTATTCCATCTTTACTCTCAGACCTTTCCCCACAGATGCTTTTGATTAGAGGAAACTATACTACACTTTTGGTTTAAACAAATAGTGTATATACCATATATATATATATATATATATATATATATATATATATATATATATATATATATATATGGGAGAATATGTGCTTAATTGAAGTCGTACCTAATTTTGAAAGTTAATTAATTAATAATTAATTAATTAGGCAGGTATATCTATTTAAATGTAAGGCTAAACAAATCGAGAAAATCAATCTCTGTATGTACATTTCGGCCTATTAGGTATGCCCACCTAATTAATTAATTATTAATTAATTAACTTTCAAAATTACGTACAACTTCAATTAAGCACATATTCTCCCAAAAACTGTCGGCTAAAAAAGGCCATATCAAAACACATCGCTTGTGTATTTACTTCTCATATATATATATATATATATATATATATATATATATATATAATAAGATAAATATATAGGTTTTACATATCTATTTATTGGGTGACAAAGGAACATTCACAACCATATTGGTTTCATGCGATGCATTCATCAGGTGAAGATGTTTCAAATATGAGGAAAATCGAAAAAATTTCAAAAACTTTTAAAAAATTCAATAGACATGGGATGCGTATGATTGGATAAAATGATGTGTGTATGTATGTGAAGGTGAATTGAATGTATGAGAGTGTTTATGGGCTGTATAAAGGTTGCGTACACGTAGTGACTGGTCACACACATAATACGTTGTTCTGTGAGTGTGCGGTATTTTAATAGTGCTTACGTGCGAGCGCTTGTGTCTGCGCATGTATCTGTGCGTGTGCATGTTTTCTTTCTATCTGATGTGTAGGCTGTGCATGTTGTATACGGACGGGTCGTGATAGTTGGGGAGTGGGGTTGGATAATATTAATTTTAAGGTTGTAAATATTGTATATTATGGGTGGGTGGGGGTTAGGTGGGTTATATATATATATATATGTATATATATATATATATGAGTGTGTGTGTGTGAGTGTGTGTGTGTGTGTATTTGAGACGAACAAGACACGCTGGACACAGTATGGATGCACCATTTGAACTAAATGGGAATTACACAAGGATGCTGTATGCTATTTTGGACGCACCCTGGAAAACAAGCCCGCCTACAAAATAGCTTTTGTTACATACAATACCAGTCGTTGCTTAAGAGGTCTCCCAATTAAGTATTGAACGGTCTCATCGCTACTTAACTTCGGTGATCCGGTGGTAAGCGGTACTTGCAGCATGACTTGGCCGTAATATATTAGTACTGGATAGGAATACTTCATACCATGTACCCATGTAACAGCATCCGGTGGTGAGGCTCCAGTTCTAGTGCTCTGGCGAGTGTAGAGTAGACCGTTCATTACCTGAGCTGGAGGGGCAGTACCTGTTGAAGTCTTTTCGGTTTAGCTCAGTCGGTAGAGTGTTCGCCTATGAATCACAAGTTTCTTGGTTCGATACCGGCCCTCTCCAACTCAGCGTATGAGTAGCACAGGGATCTGTGCGGTAAAGTGAGGAGCCGATGGTAGGTGTGGCGCTCCACATCAGATGCTAAGATAATCTCCTTGGTCTAGCACTAGTGAAAAGGGGATAGCCTCCCTCGCTTTCTGGCTGATACCGACATTAGGCCGCCCCGACGACTTTACTTACTTTTACCTAGTATTGGTTAGTTGTTTTGTTTTACGGCATATCAACACTTTTCAGGTTAGTTAATGCCGAATCAAGTCATTTCGATAAACAAAGGGCTTATAGTTCTTGCTGTTGCACACTTTCATCACTATTACTCCCAGGTCCACTCTAATCCGGAGTGATAGTACCTGTTGTAGAAGTTATCCTCCAGATATAGAAACAATACGATACTCACCATCGCAGTGGGGTTCTAACTACCGTCGAGTTAGCAGACGAGAACAACAGGCAAACTGTAACTTAAATATAGTCCTTGCATGCTGCTGGCATAATGCAAATTGGTGGCTGAAGAGTGGATACTTATCCCTGTTCTTACTAACCCTGAAATCCAACAGCCAATCAGAACTCAGGAAATGAACTTGCCTGAGTTCATAATGGAACAATCCAAAGCTCCATATAAGCCACCTACCAAACTCTAATTTTAGTCTTGCATTCATCTTGTAACAGAGTTGAATACTTTACACAAAATCCAACATGGCACTGAAGACAGGATCTAAAACTGAAGATTGGGAAGAATATTTTGTCCAAGCAGGGATCTCTCCCGACTCAGCCAGGAGATATGCTACAACATTCGCAAGCGAGAAGCTGACAAGAGAGAACCTCAAAATGATGGATCGGGCCATGCTTAAAGAGTTGGGAATCACTTTACACAAAATCCAACACCTGTTAGGGTCCCATCTATGGGTTAAATAAAAACAAATGTGTATGAAAAAAATTGAGAACCCATGAAGAATGAATAAAATAACCCAACAAGGGTTGATATGCCGTAAAAACCAAACAACCAACCAGCCAACCAACAAATGAAATGGGATGCTCCAAAAGTAATGACTCCTTTTTATAATGTTGCACAAGCATTAACCGGCTGTGATCCACATTCTGCCTCAAGTCACATTTGTATCCAAGGAAATAAAAAAGCAGACAAAGCACTTCAAACAGATATGAGCAAATCTAAAATCCATATACAGATCTGAAACCAACCATAAACAAATTTATATTAGACAAATAGCAGAATCATGGACAATCTGAACCAAAACAAACTCCACGAATAAACAAGTTATTGAGAGTGGCCGACAGGCCATAGAAGTATTAAAAGAAAGAAGTAATACTCGCCAGATTGCGGTATTGAGCCACCCACATTACCCATTCGTACCTGTTAAAAGTGGGAGGATGCCCAGTGTGCCCAAAATGCAAATACAACTTACAACCACATATCTTCTAAATTGTAACAGCCTTAAACATATCCGCACTAAATCTATCAAGCAAGAACCGGGGGGTCATTTTTAAGAATACAAACCCTGAAAACATTTTAAATGTTTAAAGAAAAAGCAACCTTTCAACAAGATATAACAAAACATAACCGAATATCTCCATAGAACCACTACTTTAAAGACTGAAATCCAAAATAACCCTTTTTGGCATTAAATGACCCACAGAGGTTGTATGCCGTTAAACAAACTGAAACCCATAAAACCACTACTTTAAAGACTGAAATCCAAAATAACCCTTTTTGGCATTGAATGACCCACAGAGGTTGATATGCCGTTAAACAAAAACTCAAACATCGAGATGACACCATGTGAACTAATTGGTGTATTCTTCTGCCTATTCGACAGGGGTGTCACTCATTAGTTATTGATTTGTGAGACTTGCAATTAAACGAATCTTATAATTGCAATAAACATTGTGCTTAGTGCCGGAAATTACTTTTTGCAGTTGATATGCTGATCTGAGATGTTTGTAAAGCTTTTGGTGTAAAAGA
>CM042166.1:19248180-19270680 GCA_023376005.1 Doryteuthis pealeii | reverse complement strand
AACCTCATATTATTAATAAAATTGTTTTACATTATTATACTTGTTACTATGTTCTACATATGATTGACACATGCAATTATATTATATTACACAAAATTAGCGGTTTAACAGTGTAACGGTGAAGACTATTATGCATGATTAATATATAAAGAAATTCAAATTTAAGTATAAATATTGTGCTTTAGATATTATTGATTTCTAACTTGTTTGGTTTTATTTTAATTTTTTAAATGAATATAAGTAATAATCTCTTCACACATGAATCTTAATGAAAATCCATAACAAGATAAAATACTGTCTTTTATATTCTTTTTACTTCCTCTTTTAACTTAAATACTTAAATTAGAAAAAATAACAATGAAAGACCGAGAGTGATGGCAAGAGTAAGTTTTAGTTGTTCACTATTTATTTATTATCACTCCCTCTGTTTCAAATCTATCCCCATTGGTAACCCTCGCAGCCCCTCGGCAGCCGCATGGAAAACCCAGAACAGAGGCGTATAATATAAAAAATGGAACAACTGAAACTTCCTTCCATCACTCTCGTCTTCATTGTTATTCTTCAATTAGATAGTAAAAGAGAAGTAAAGAATAATACAGTCATTAATGATCATTAAAAAAAACCATAAAAAACCAAACCATACCAAACACAATCTCATCAAGTCGGCAGCCGCCCAACCGCCCAAAGCGCTACAGAAGGCAGTAATTCTCACTTCATGCGCCCGCTCTGATTCTCGCGAATATTCCCTCTGTTCTTGTTTTGCAATCATCTTTTCTTCAACTGTATTTCTTATGTTAGTGTCAGTTAGCTCTTCTAATTTAATTACAATAAATTTTATTTTACGTTACAATTATAAACTTCTTAAACTACTTGCACCCGAGAGGGCTGCACTATATTTGCTCAGTATTTATTAAAGTTAAACCAAAAACTTCATCCACCAGCAATGTGCATGCGTATAGATCGTCCGCCGCATACTCTCACGTCAGGCGTTCGTAAAAAGATTTGAGTTGTGTTTACTTTTGCGGGGAAATTCCGGGTTTGCTGTTAAACTCTATTGTAAACAATGAACCATGATTGCAATTTCGTTGGAGCCAATGAAATCAAGAGACGCCCCACAAATTAAATTTTGGAATTTGTTCGTTCTCCATAAACAGCTTTGATCCCATAGCTAGATATTTAATTAAGTTTTAATAAGATATCGACGATTAATCCTGATAAATAAATGAAAGAGAAAAACAAAACAATTATTATCGTAAAACCCTAGATAAATAGAATGGTCAAATTTTGTTAAAAGTAAAAGGAAAGAAGAAAGAAGAACAGAAAGAAAGAATAGGATGCTGGACAGGATAGCGAAAGAAGACAAGAAAAAAAGAAGGATAGGAAAAAGAATAAGAATAAAGAAATATAGGAAAGAACCCGAAATCCCAAGAAATGAAAAAAAAGATGGAAGAAAGAAAGAAAAAAAAAACAAAAGAAGGAAAGGAAACAGAAAGAAAGAAAGAAAGGAAGGGAGATAGGAAAAAGGTAAGAAAAAGAAAGATGACGAATTATGATCTTGAAGAAATACACAAGAACCCGAGAGAAAGAGCCGCTGTCGACATCCAAACTCGAACAAGGAAAAGAAAGAAAGAAAAATAAGAAGATAGACGCAAAAAAAAGTAAGATAAAAAAGACAGATTTAGAATGAACATGCTGCCGCCCCCGGTCACTCATTTCACAACGGAGTCTTTCATCAAATAGCTTACTGGGACGAGCGTCACGAGCTGACGCTTGGCAATGAATGAACAGCTATTTCTGAAATATGACCGTTGAATGAAAGCATACTACAAGAACGATAGAAAAAGACAAGGATACAGGAAAGGGGAACCAAGGAAAATCAAGAGGATAGGTAAAAAAGTAAGAAGAAAAAAGGCATCAGAGAGTTACGAACGAATGACATGAATGATCCACATGAATGGAGAAAGAGAAGACACGAAGGACAACGAAGAAAAAGAAAGAAAAATGTCAGTGGACTAGGAAAAAAAACCGTAAGAAAAAAGACAAAAAGACAGATAGAATCGCACATGACCCGGAAACATTGAAAAGCAAGTATACCGCGTTTACGCAGAATCATACGTAACAAAAGTCAGCAAGAATAAACAACATCAAGAACCGAAAGACGGAAAGACAAAGAAAGAAGCCGAAAGATAAAGGGATCGAGGAGACAAGAAAGGAAAATCGGAGAATAAAGGGCAGAAAGAGAATTAGAAAAGTATAGACAGAGGCGAAGAGACGAAAACAAACAAAATATAAAAGACGGATCAGAGAGAACGCACTATGAGCAGGACATATGACTTATGAATGAATGGACGGAGAAAGAAAGAACTCGAAAGAAAGGATAAGAAAGAGCCAAGAGAAAGAAAGAAAAGGGATAGAAAACAAAGTAAGAAAAAAGACAGATAGAATGAATGAATGAATGAATCGAGAAGACAGAAAGAAAGAAAGGAAAAAGGAAAGAAAAAGAAAAGAGAGTAGAAAAAGATAAGAAGAACAGACTAGATGAATGAATGAATGAAGAAATGAAAGAAGAACGAAAAAGAAAAGAAAGAAAGAAAGAAAGAAAAAGGAAGATAGAAAAAAGTAAAAGAAATAAAAGACAGATTAGAATGAATGAATGAATGAATGAAGAAAGAACGAAAGAAAGAAAGAAAGAAAGAAAAGAGTGTGATGAAAAAAGTAAGAAAAAAGACAGATAGAATGAATGAATGAATGAATGAAAGAAAGAACGAAAGAAAGAAAGAAAGAAAGAAAGAGGATAGAAAAAAGTAAGAAAAAAGACAGATAGAATGAATGAATGAAATGAATGAAAGAAAGGAACGATAAAGAAGAAAGAAAGAAAGAAAGAAAGAAAAGGGAGGATAGAAAAAAGTTAAGAAAAAAGACAGATAGAATGAATGAAGAATGAATGAATGAAGAAAGAAGAAAGAAAGAAAGAAAGAAAAGAAGATAGAAAAAAGTAAGAAAAAGACAGATAGAATGAATGAATGAATGAATGAAAGAAGAACGAAAGAATGAAAGAAAGAAAGAAAGAGGATAAGAAAAAAGTAGAAAAAAGCAGATAGATATGGAATAATGAATCGAATGAAAGAAAAGAAGAAAGAAAGAAGATGAAAAAAGTAGAAAAAGACAGATAGAATGAATGAATGAATGAATGAAAGAAAGAACGAAAGAATGAAAGAAAGAAAGAAAAGAGGATAGAAAAAAGTAAGAAAAAAGACAGATAGAATGAAAGAGAAAGAAAGAAAGAAAGCTTCATACAATTAGGTAAAATATCAAATGAATTCAACTGTGTTGCTATATCCACAATTACCTCTATTCTCAACCACACACACACATATATATGAAATAGACAAACAATCTATTTGAGATGGCGATAGCCGACAATTTTTAGGAGATTATGTGCTTAATTGAAGTCATACCTAATTTGTAAATTAATTAGTTGTAATTAAATGAATTAGGCGTGCATATCGCTTCAGATGTAAGGCGTAAACAAATCAAGAAAAAGTATATATATATATATGATTGACTCTCCCGTTGATCGACGTATGAGAGTTCATACAATGAACATTCACACAGTGATTTGTTTATAGTGGTGAAGGCTTGTGTTGGACCATCCACACTTTTTGGCACAGACGATAGGAAAGAATTGGTGCATCAAGGGTTGCTACAAACGACCGACCTCGGGAATTTTGAATTCAGAGTTATCCCTCTCCTAGACTGGTTACCTACCCAAGGCTGAAGGGCCCAGTGTGCCCTACTATTTAAGCCATAGCTGGAGGGAATTTTGAATTCAGAGTTATCCCTCTCCTAGATTGGTTACCTACCAAATGCTGAAGGGCCCAGTGTGCCTTACTATTTAACCCATAGCTAGAGGGAGAATATGTGGATTCATACTTTTCCCAAGGGTATTAGCGCTATGTGAAAAGCCAACAGTGAAATGTTTTGGGATTGAACTCGAATCGACGCGTCCATTTTCCACGAATTTAACCACTAGCCCACGCGCCTCCATATTGTGTGTGTGTGTGTGTGTGTGTGTGTGTGTGTGTGTGTGTGTGTGTGTGTGTGGAAACTAATAACTATTATTTAGTAGAAATTATAGTATTAGATATAAATACAGTGAACCATACAAAAGTGAGCAAATTATTTGTATTTGATAGAAATACTTGATACCATAGAAATGTGTGCAAATTATTTGTATTAGATAGAAATACTTGATACCATATAAATATGTACAAATTATTTGTATTTGATAGAAATACTTGATACCATATAAATATGTGCAAATTATTTGTATTTGATTTATTAATTAATTTGATTAATTCCAACCATCGTATTATACTTTCAATGTATTTCTCTGACGAGGATTGACCGAAAAAAGAATATTTATTTTAGATTATACATCTAATTATAAGGGTACCCTAACTTTCTTTTTAGACATTTTTTCCATCGCTTTTATGATGAATTCGCTTTTACGTGTCCTAGTATATTTTAATGTTTAGTCATCTTCGAATATAAACCAAAGAACTGGTGATATTTAATGTGTATATATATTTTCGCATAACATGTCGGCTGGAGCTTTAAAATGCACCGACTGCACCTGTTAGCCGTCGGTGGTGACCCATGATGCTTAAGGAAGGAATCCTTGTGGCTGAGCAGACCATGACATGCAACACTCTATTTTGGCCCTTACTTAGGCTAGACGGGTGGCAGGTCACATTAAGCTCTAGCACCTATATGAGTGTTCCGACCCTATTGTCCTAATGGCAATCCCCAAACTTTTTTCTTTTCATATGTGTACTAGAAGGCGGTGGCTGAGGATCTTAGTGTACTAGGTATGACGTTAAATTCTATCTGATGGTGAAGTTCCAGTTCTGGAGGTCTGGGGAATGCGGAGAACCCCTTCATCATCATTGCTCCCAGGTTCATTCTGACCCGGGGTGTTAGTACATGTGTCCCATCTATGGGTTGAATAGAAAAATGTATTTATTAAAAAAATTAAGTATCCATTTAGAATTAATTTATTTCAAAACTTAATCGGCATTAGATGACGTCCTGAAGTTGATATGCCGTAAAACAAAACAAACCAAACCTCTGTGATTCCATGTTTTTTTTGGGGGGGGGACACTACTCCATCCTCTCTCGTAGACAGATGGAGATCAACGACAAACGATTTTCCCAACACTGTATTTTTCTAAGTCTGGTTGCAAAGGTTGCGGGTTCATTTACTTTCGATTAACTTAAATATATATATTGACGAAAATCTACTAAACCGGCAGCTACAGGTTTAGACAAGGCAAACGTAATTCGCCGTTTTGAAATCCCGAAATTCTTCTTTTGTTTTAATCTTTGATGTCATGCAGACACAAAAGAAGAATTGGTTCGTCTGTGACAGAATCGGGAACGAAGTGAGGCTTTTGTATTGAACAAAACGGATTTGACGAGACATGACACTTGGTTGCAATTGAAGACAGTGCTGAGGTAGACATAATTGAATTCATTTGGATTTTCTTTTAAAACAAACATGTCTGATTGGAATTTATTTACAAAAAAAAATGAGTTAAAAGAATATTCTTCCAAACTATCGCTGCGAATCTTTCAAAACTTTGTCGGCATTAAATGATCCACCGTGGTTGATATGCCGTAAAATAAAACAAACAAACAAATAAACAAAAAACATACATAAGCTGTGTGCAAACAGTTGAGTCTTATTATATAGAAATAATTTCTTGCAACCATATCACTATTAGCATTGTATAGGAATATTTGAAACCATGGAAACAAATGACGATTATTAGGCTACGGGCCCAAAGGCCAAAAAGGCTCTAGTTTTTTTTTTATTTAATTTGTAATTTTGAGGGTGGGGAAAAAAAGCGGCCAAATGAATCCCTATAGACTCATGAATATCATACTTTTTTTCTGCCGCGTAAATGTTGTTTGTTTTGAAGTTTTCCGTGGTTACCACCAATTTACCCCGTGAAATTTACCCCCCCCACCACTATTTTTAACATAATAAACCTTGCATTAAGGTTAATATTTTCTTGAAATTTTTTATTCATTCGAAAGAAGAAGCATTAAACAAACTCTTAATGATTTTTTTTTAAATTTTCGGCTTACAAAAATAATGAAAATTATAAACGAAAAACAATGTTTACATTTTTGCCCCGTTAAATCAATTGAAATTTAACGTAGCCAAAAACAAGTTATAACTAAGGTTTTTTTTTTTTTATAATTCTACGAAAAATCAATTAATGGTCCAATTTTCACGAAAACTTCCATAATTACTTACCTTTGGATGAATATGTGTCTGAAATAGTTTTTTTTTTCTGAAATATATTAGGGGAAATATTTTTTATGAGGTCTGCTCCCCCTATATTATTTTATGTAATATGAAAAAATGAACCGGCAAAAACGATTTTTTACTTTTTTTTCAATAAAGATAAGAGTCTAGATAATTATATCAGAAGGTTTATTATGTTAAAATAGTGGGGGGTAAATTTCACGGGGAAAATTGGTGGTACCCACGGAAAACTTCAAAACAAACAACATTTACGCAGCAGAAAAAAGTATGATATTCAGTGAATGCCTATAGACTATAGGTATTCATTTGGCCGCTTTTTTTCCCACCATCAAAATTACAAATTAAAAGTCATCTTTTTCGCCTTGGGAAACCTACCTATATGTAATAGAAATGATAGTATTTGATAGAAATACTTGAAACCATATAAATATGTGCAAATTATTTGTATTTGATAGAAATACTTGATACCATGCAACAGTTAGCAAATTATTTGTATTTGATTGGAGTGCATGAAAACATTAAAATGTTGATCGGGTTTCTCTGTCAAACTAAAAAAAGAAATAATACACATTCTTTTTCTTTTTTATGTATCCTCTGAAAATATCTCAGCAAATCCGTCACCTTCGTAATAATCCAGATTGGGATCAATGTTAGAAACACTAGTTACGTACCTGGGATTGGGTCCCGAGTAAAAAAAAAAATGTACCAGTTTGGGATCAACTATAGAAACATTTGTTACACACGTGGGATTGGATCCCGATTCATGAAAGAATGCCAGGCTGGGATCAACGAGAGAAACACTAGTTATGTACCTGGGATTGGATCCCGAGTCAGGAAAGTGTACCAGGTTGTGATCAACGATAAAAAAAACACTAGTTACGTACCTGGGATTGGATTCCGAGTCAAGAAAGTGTACCAGGTTGGTATCAACGATAAAAACACCAGTTACGTACACGGGCTTAAGGCCCTTGTCTAGAAAGTGTACCAGGTTTGGATCAATATTAAAAACACTAGTTATGTACCTGGGATTGGATCCCGAGTCAGGAAAGTGTACCAGGTTGGGATCAACGATAAAAACACTAGTTACGTACACGGGCTTTAGGCCCTTAGGTAGAAAATGTACAAGGTTGGGATCAATATTAAAAACACTAGTTACGTACCTGGGATTGGATCCCGAGTCAAGAAAGTGTACCAGGTTGGGATCAACGAGAGAAACACAAGTTACGCACCTGGGCTTAAGTCCCGTGGGGAGAAAGTGAGTCTGGTTGGGATCAACAATAAAAACACTAGCTACCTACACGGGCTTAGAGCCCGTGTCAGTAAAGTCTACCAGGTTGGGATCAATGTTAGAAACATGTTACGTACCCGAATTTGGGTCGCGAGTCATGAAAGTGTACCAGGTTGGGATAAACGTGAGAAACACTAGTTACGTACCTGGGTTTAGGTCAAAGTCTACCAGGCTGGGATCAATATTAGAAACACGTCACGTACCTGAATCTGGGCCGCGAGTCATGAAAGTGTACCAGGTTGGGATAAACGTGAGAAACACTAGTTACGTACCTGGGTTTAGGTCAAGTCTACCAGGCTGGGATCAATATTAGAAACACGTCACGTACCCGAATCTGGGCTGCGAGTTATGAAAGTGTACCAGGTTGGGATAAACGTGAGAAACACTAGTTACGTACCTGGGTTTAGGTCAAGTCTACCAGGCTGGGATCAATATTAGAAACACGTCACGTACCCGAATCTGGGCCGCGAGTCATGAAAGTGTACCAGGTTGGGATAAACGTGAGAAACACTAGTTACGTACCTGGGTTTAGGTCAAGTCTACCAGGCTGGGATCAATATTAGAAACACGTTACGTACCCGAATTTGGGTCGCGAGTCATGAATGTGTACCAGGTTGGGATAAACGTGAGAAACACTAGTTACGTACCTGGGCTTGGGTCCCGTGTCAAGAAAGTGTAAGTTAATGCCAGTCCCATCACTTCGAACACAGGTACATGAATCTTTCCGTTTGCAAATCTTATTGGCTTGAGTCTTGTCCAATGATGAACGAACGGTCCGCTGACCTTGCAATAATGTCCATTGTTCGACAAGGCAGAAAGAAAATAAGACGTAACAACATATCTTACAAGCTATCATGTCGCTGTCATTAAAATGTGAAAGAAGAAACGAAAAGTGAGAAATGAAATAAAACCAATGGAAAAAAAGAGAAAGAAGGTTTGTTTGTTTTTTTCTCAATCACTTCAAGATGAATAGATTATTAACTGTGACAGATTTATGACATTTGAGCCAATCTTAACGGGATGAGTTGGGGGTGGTGATTGTGGCGATGCTGAGGGTCGAGTCAAAGGTCTTTTAGATAAGATGATTACTTGGAACTCTGAACACACACATACACTCACTCACTCACTCACTCACACACATACACACACACACACACTCACTACACACACAGACACACACACACACACACACACACACACACACACACACACACACAAACACACACATTTACACACACATGCACACACACACACACACACACACACACTTTCAACCTGACATAGGAACACAAACACTCGCAAAGGACTAAAGGACACATCGCCTATTTAAAGATCATTACTACTGAGTACGATTCTCACTGAGTGTTCCATGTTGCTGACCTTGTTCCACGACCTGAAATCTCTTCAAACACACACACACACACACACACACACACAACACACACTTTCAACCTGGCATAGGAATACAAACACACGCAGACAAAATGACACTTCGCCTATTTAAAGATCGCTGCAACTGAGTACGTTTCTCACCGAGTGGCCCATGCTTATGACCTCGTTCCAGGGTCTTGAAATTTCTTCACAGACACACACACACATACACACATTTACTGGCATATTAACCTAGCATTATTACTGACTACAATTCTCACTGAGTGCACAATGCTTCTGATCTTAAAACAAATTTTAAACAATTTTTAAACTCATTTTTTCTATCTAACCCATCGATAGCTCCCTAACAGGTACAACCACTCCGGGTCAGAGTAGATCTTGCAGTAATGGTGATGAAAGAATACTCCACACTCCCCAGAGCTCCAGAATTGGTAACTCACTACTAGATTCCGTTTAACGTCAAACACAGGATACTAAGAACGTCTTCTAATACATATGCTGATTGGGAGTTTGTAATAAGAGTTATAGGGCTGGAACAATCATATAGATTCTACGGCTTGATGTGACCAATCGATTGATTTGAGGGAGCCTCTCTGACCGCCCGTCTAGTTTAAGTAAAGGCTAAAGCGGAATGTTACATGGACTGGTGTGCCAACTGGGTCTAATTCTTAAGCATTATGGGTCACCACCCATGGCTAACAGGTGGCACTATTGGGAGGATCTTACCCCTCTGCAGAGGTGCAGTCGGTGTATTCTAAAGCCCCAGCCGACAGAGTGGTTTAACAGTCTTGTGAATTACGGTCAAGCATATGGTCGTGCTATGGTGAGTCAAAAGTTTTGCAATATTTTAATACGAGTTTCTTTGCGGCGTGTTATATCACGTGACCGACACAGGTCAAGACGTGTTAGATACCCGTTATGGTTGGTAGTATCGTGGTAGTTGGTGTGCTGACAGGTTGTGCATTGCTTTCAAACCATATATGATTTGAAAGCCGTAAAGATGAACGTGCAACCTTCCTCAAACCTCCAAAACTGGGACCTCACCATCCGATAGAGTTTAACGTCATTACCAGGGCATGAAAACCCTTAGCCAACGACTTCTAGTACATAAATGATAAAGATGGTTGGGGCTTGCTGTAAGGGCAATATGGTCGGGACAATCATATAGGTGCTAGTGGTTGAAGTGAGCAGCGATTGATTGGAGGCGGCCTCTCCGACCGCCCGTCTAGTCTAAGTAAGTGCCAAAGTGGACTGTTGTATGTCATGGGCGACTCGGCCACCCTGGTTTCATTCTTAAGCATCACGAGTTGCCAAACACGGCCCACAGGTGGTAACATTGGGGAAGTCTTACACCTCTGCAGAGGTGCAGTCAGTGTATTCTAACATACCAGCCGACAGGGCGGTTAAAACAATATTAGTAAAATATTGCAAAACTTTTGACTCAGCCTACTAATAAAATGACCAGTGACTAAAAATTTATTTATTTATTAAAAGATTAACAAATGAAACTTTAAACAGACTAGTAAAATAAAAAAAAAACACCCCTCGAGCGATGTAAAAATAATTTTTTGAAAGATATTGCTTGAGGAGGTGGAAGTTAAAAATTAAATGTCGGAGAGTTTGAACCATAAATCATGAAATCATCAAATTTATTAAAGGAGTAAAAAAAAAACAATTTGAAATCGAAACTAAGTTCTATTAACTTTGAATATCTATTAAAATAAAACAAACTATATATAAATATATGATACTGGGGATGTATGTAGTAAAACAATGAGGACTCTCTAATGTTGCATGCTCAAATTTTGAGTGTATTTATTCTATGTTATGGCGATTTCGGGTATAGTGACGTAAGCAGTGACGTAGTTTTTGTTACAGACAAAAACCGGAAGCGAATCTCCATTATTAATAGATAATTGAAATGTTAACCTATTCGAATGTTTCTGTTGTTTTCCGATTAAAAGTTGTAAAACTGATTTGAACTAGAAAATAAACTTTTCTTAGTTCTAAAAGTCAATCAGTTGAAAAAGGTTTAAAGTCTCAGTTCAGCCTCAGCTTATCAGCAATTAGGCTTTTGTTCAGAATGTTTTACGAAACTTGTTTATCGTACTCTTATCTTGTCAGAAAATAAATAAATAAATAAACATATCCGCAATCAACTTTAAAAACAAAAGTATTCCTTATTGCGAGGTGCGTGGTTTAATGGTTACAGTCGTAGGAAATGGACTCGTCAACCCGAGTTCAAATCCTGGACGAAGCCACAGTTCACATAGCGCTAATATCATTGGGAAAAGTACGAATCCAACTATTCTCCCTCCAGCTATGGGTAAATAGTAGGACACACTGGGCTCTTTAAACTTGGTTAGGCAACCAGTCTAGGAAAAGGAAAACCCTGAACTCAAACCGGGTCACTACAAGAATAGGCTCAGTCCTACTTAGTGATCTATTTCATTCTTTTTAATTATTTTATTGCACAGTTATATACGACAGAACGTTCTTACCAAATAATTTGGTTTGGTTTTTTATATTTGATGGCATATTGACTTTCCACAGTGAATTAATAACGAAGCTATCCTATTAGAAAAACAGTAGCATTACTATTCAATTACTATAAATTTATTGATGAAAAATATTTTTAAAACTAAGTTTAATTCAAATTATACATTACAATATTAACACAAACAACTGTCTCAATAATAGATTCAATAATTAGTTTCAACGGTGAATTAAATATATAGTAATTTGGGTTTTTTGTTGTTTATTTTTTATTTTTTTAAGCAATACGTAATTAAAAATAACCTTAATCCCCTAAAACCGTAACCCAATTCGCAAAATGTTAATTCATAGACTGTGGTTAAACTGTCATTGGGGACCACCAAAAAACTTTCCATTTTAATTTTTCGACCGTCTTCAGAAGTCAGCCATATATATATATATATATATATGTGTGTGTGGTGTGTGTGTACTAATGTCGAATTAAAAGGTCATTTGACCCATAAATTAATTTAAAGAAGAATTTTTTCTATAACCAAAATCGTTATATATATATATATATATATATATATATATATGTGTGTGTGTGTGTGTGGTGTGTGTTTATGTCTGTCTGTGTGTGTGTGTGTGTGTTGTGTGTGTGTGTCTGTGTGTGTGTGTGTGTCTGTCTGTCTGTGTGTATGTGTGTGTGTGTGTGTTTATGTCTGTCTGTCTGTGTGTATGTGTGTGTGTGTGTATATTATGTCTCTGTATGTGTGTATGTGTGTGTGTGTATGTTTATGTCTGTCTGTCTGTCTGTATATGTGTTTGTGCCAGTGTGTTTGTTGACATTTTTCTTATTTTAACTTATTTCTATTTACCAACTCTTCCGCACGAGCAGGATGCGACACAAGGTCAATTCATAAAGCGGAGTTTAACAGGGTTGAATTCAAAGTTTCCCTTCTCCTAGACTGGTTACCAAGACAAGGTTAAAGAGCCCAGTTTAATCTACTATTTACCCATAGCTGGAAGGAAAACAGTTGGATCCATAATTTTCACAGGGATATTAGCGCTATGTGAAATACAAAGAGCCTCGTCCAGGATTTAAACTCGGGTATACGAGTCCATTAACTACGACTTTTACGGTACGCACATCCGTCCGCCCTGTCGCCTGGGGCGTTAGAATGCACCGACTGCACCTCTGCAGAGGGGTAAGACTGTCCCAATGGGGCCACCTGTTGGCCGTGGGTGGCGACCCGTGATGCTTAAGGATAGAGCCCGGGTGGATGAGCAGTTCATGACATGCAATACTCCACTTTGGCCCTATCTTGGGCTAGACGGGCGGTCGGAGAGGCCCCCTCCGATCAATCGGCTGGTCACGTCAAGCCCTAGTACCTATATGATTTTCCCAACCCTATTGCCCTTATGGCAAGCCCCAATCCCTTTTTATCATATGGGTGCTAGAAGGTGGTGGCTGCGTTTTTTTTTTGTTTATTTTAGCTTCTTGCATTGTATAAATGTTTTTATCTTATTATAATGGAGATTGTGGGTTTGTCTGTCTGTAACCGAAACTATATTACTATACGAATCACAATTCCCTTTGTTATTTACATCACATTCTCCATGATTTTATTTTTTATTTTATTTAAACCTCAATTATTAGTAAAATTGTTTTACATCATTTAGACTGTTAACAACATCTACACACTAATAACATGCAATTATATTTATATATTCAACGAAATAGCGGTTTACAGTGTGAATGGGAAGGCTAATTTGCATATTGATCTTTAAAAATTTGATTTTAATAAATATATGCTTAGTATTATTGATTTCTAATTGTTTGGTTTTATCTTAATAAATATGAGCAAAAATCTCGGGGATAAATCTTAACAGAAATCTATTAACATAAAGAAATAACTGTAATTTTATTCTTTTCTTCCTATTTTAACTAAATAGTTAAATTAGGGAAATTTACCACTGAAAGACGGGAGTAAGGGAAAATGGTGGAACAGTCAGTTTCAAAGTTATTCTATTTTCCGATTATACCCCCTCTGTTCCAAATCTTTTTATCTGAATTCTTATTCAGTTTCATTAGCCTTTCTAATTTAACATGATATTTTATTATATTAAAACTTAAATACTTGCACCCGGAGGGTGCATATATTTGCTAGTTTCATTAAATTCTTAACCAATCATGTCGAAGGAGAACTTCATAGATGATTTACATATATCAATGCATTATTTTTCAGATTTTAAATTTTCAAATTGTTTTAGGTTATGGAGAATTGAATACCGTAAATACTCGAGTATAGTCCGCCCTTGAGTATAATGCGCAGAGGAGTTTTAGATGGCTGTACCTCTGAAAAACCTAAACCTTGTGTGTAATATGCACCACTTCTATAATTTTTTTTGTGTCCACAAAAAATTGACATCATCTAAAATTTTATTATCTATCAATAATGGAGATTCGCTTCCGGTTTTTTTCTGTAACAAAAATTACGTCACATTACCCAAAATCGACATAACATAGAATAAATACACTCAAAATTTGAACATGCAACATTAGACAGTCCTCGTTGTTTTTTAAAACAAGTTTTAATAAATACATGACTAGTATTATATATCTATATATAGTTTGTTTTATTTTAATACATATTTAAAGTTTACATTTCAAATTGTCTTATTTTTTAATCCTTTAATGAATTTGATGATTTTACTTACTTAGGGTACAAACTCGCTGACATTGAATCTTTTACTCCCACCCCTCAGGCAATATGTTTCAAAAATCTATTTTACATCACCCGGAGGGTGTTTTTTATTTTGTACTAGTCGAATTAATTACAAGTTCTAACCAAACATATTTAAATAGACTTCATGTTGAATAATGATTAGATTTATATTTCAAGATACTCAGAGGGAAATAGAATTTATAATCAATTTCTCGTAGCCTCAAACTTTTGCTTGACTGTGTTTGAGAATATTCTACAGATAAAATGCCATTTTCACTACTAAGGAATGTCGGTAATAAAGGATTATTTGCTCGTAAATTCCTACCATAAAATAAACTGAACCCTCATTTTATGTCCATGTTTTTGCAATGTTTTATTTTTCTTGCACCTGTTATTTTACAATAATAAATATATTTTATTTATTTATTTTAATATTCACTTCAATGTGTATATTCTAAAAGTTTTTATTTTATGAGAATGGTTAGTTTTAAAGTGGGGGTTCGTTTTTACACTTCAACTTTTTACTCGTAATTTCCTACTATAAAATGTCCAAGCCTAATTTTATGGCAGGAATTTACGAGTAAAAAGTTGAATATTATGTTTTGTTGTTATTTCTTTTCTTTTTGGCTTTGGTACTCTAAAATAAAAACGTCAGATTTTAATCATCGTCGACGAAAAAACAAAATTACGGTTATAAAAGGAGGATTCAATTTAGGCCTAGATTGTAAAAACTAAACATTCTCACAAAATAAAAATATTTAGAATATAAACATTGAAGTGAATATTAAAATAGATAAAGAAAATATATTTAAAATTGTAAAATAACGGGTACAAGAAAAATAAAACATTTATTGCAAAAACACGGACATAAAATGAGGGTTCAGGAATTTACGAGCAAATAGTCCTTTATTACCGGAATGTCACCCTTTTCAATGAAAAAATATAGAATCATTAAATTTAGTTTTTACACATTTCGTTCAAATTTCTGATCATTTTAGTGAGAATTGGTTATATCATTAGACTTACCGTAAATTCTCGAGTATAGTCTGCCCTTGAGTATAATACGCAGCGAAAGGTATTTTCGCGCCCGACATCACAAAATGCGTCTGAATAAACATTACAAATAGAGACACGGAAATTGCTTAGAAAATATTTTTCATTTTTAACCTCGTGTTGCATAGCCTCCTTTACCGGCCCTAAATAGGTATATGTTATATACCTTTCTTTAATTCTTACTCTGGTCTTCTATTCTTCCGGCCGGCTTTGCTTGTGATCGTCTATCATCTATCTTGGTGTGGTCTTGTCGTGGTATTTCTTGGGGACTTCGGGTCTGGTTTCTGTTGGTAGGGATTTCTTGTTATCAGAAGCCCTGTGTCATTGTTTGTTTTTGGTAATAAACACAAGACTTCGATTTACTTTTGATGTTACTTTATTCATAAACCTCCAGACCAGACAATGTGCGCGGATCCTTACATCTTGCTAGCTCGGCTGCTAAGTTCTAACTCTACTAACTGAGTTGCTTACCCCTTAAACCGGAAGTGGGCTTTCTATGGGGTTCTCACGGTCTATCCCCAGAAAGCAAGGTCAGAGTGAGGTCAAACGCTGTCACTCACTCTCAAGGCCCTCAGCTGCACTAATATGATTTCTACACTATTGTCATAATCATTAGGTATCTAATGATTATCTAACACTCGTATATAGTACGCACTAGGGATTTTGAACTTTAAATCTTGAGAAAAAATGCGGATAATACTCGAGAATTTACAGTATATATTATATTTATTTATTTATTTATTTATGACTAGAAGTGACTACCCGGTAGAGGAGAAGAAAAAAAGTGGTATAATGGTTAGTGTTATAGGTGAATATACCCTATTGACCAATGGAATGCGCCGACGGGTTACTATAAGTAACAGGGATAATTGTGGCTTGGGAGTAAGCCAATGCGAGTAAGCCAATAACTCTATTTGTCGGACGTAATTTCCACTTATCTGTATTGTATTTGTCTACTTTCTGTTAATACATTTTCCTACATTTGTCACTCGTCGTTTTGTTCTTATTTGACCCCTTAAAACCTCACAACAGTTAGCAAACTAGTCTTTCAGACCCGTTACACTTGAATATTGAGTTTAATCCTCGCTGGATGCCCCATAAAAATCCCCACGTAAAAAGACCTTATGTTAGTCCGGACTTAAAACCAATAATTGTTTCGCGCTTCCATATTGATTTGCTTAACTTTGGGATTCACGGAATTTTTTAACTAGAATATTAACTCTATTTTAATGCTATTTTAATTGTTAGATATCTTATCGAATATAAATACAATCTTCATAATTTATTCATAAAAAGTTTTGACTCAGTAACAGTTATTGTGTTCCTATGCCAGGTTGAAAGTGTGTGTGTGTGTGTGTGTGTGTGTGTGTGTGTGTGTGTGTGAAAGAGGTTTCAAGACCGTGGACTGAGGATAGAAGCATGGGACACTCAGTAAGAATCGTACTCAGTAGCAACGATCTGTAGATAGGTAAAGTGTCATTTTGTCTGCGTGTATTTGTGTTCCTATGTCAGGTTGAAAGTGTGTGTACGTGTGTGTGTGTGTGTGTGTGTGTTGTGTGTGTGCGAAGAGGTTTCAAGACCGTTGAACAATATCAGAATCATGGGACACTCAGTGAGAATCATACTCAGTGGTAATGATCTTTAAATTGGCGAAGTGTCAATTTGTATTTGTGTGTATGTGTGTGTATGTGTGTGTGTGTGTGTGTGTGTGCGAAGATGTTTCAAGACCGTTGAACAATATCAGAATCATGGGACACTCAGTGAGAATCATACTCAGTGGTAATGATCTTTAAATTGGCGAAGTGTCAATTTGTATTTGTGTGTATGTGTGTGTATGTGTGTGTGTGTGTGTGTGCGAAGATGTTTCAAGACCGTTGAACAAGATCAGCAACATGGGACACTCAGTGAGAATCATACTCAGTACTAATGATCTTTAAATAGGCAAAGTGTCAATTTGTATGTGTGTGTATGTGTGTGTGTGTGTGTGTGTGTGTGTGTGTGTGAAGAGATTTCAGGACCGTGAAACAATATCAGCAACATGGGACACTCAGTGAGAATCATACTCAGTGGTAATGATCTTTAAATAGGCAAAGTGTCAATTTGTATGTGTGTGTATGTGCGTGTGTGTGTGTGTGTGTGTGTGAAGAGATTTCAGGACCGTGGAAACAAGATCAGCAACATGGGACACTCAGTGAGAATCATACTCAGTGGTAATGATCTTTAAATAGGCAAAGTGTCAATTCGTATGTGTGTGTGTGTGGTGTGTGTGTGTGAAGAGATTTCAGGACCGTGGAAATAAGATCAGAAACATGGGACACTCAGTGAGAATCATCCTCAGTACTAATAATCTTTAAATAGGCGAAGTGTCAATATGTGTGTGTGTGTGTGTGTGTGTGTGTGTGTGTGTGTGTTCAGAGTTCCAAGTAATCATCTTATCTAAAAGATTTTTGACTTGACCCTCATCGTCACAATCACCACCCCTAACTCACCCATGAATTGATTGACTCAAATTTTACATATCTGCCTCAGTTAACTATCTGTTCATCTTGAACTGATTGATAAAATAACCTTTCTCTTTTTTTTTTTTTTTAATTATTTTATTCATTTTTCATTTTCATTTTTTTTTTTGTATTTTATTTCGAACATTTCTCTCTCTTCATTTCTTTTTTCACTTTTTATTGAGAGCGACATGATAGCTTATAGGATATGCTGCTTCCTCTTATTTTCTTTCTACCTTGTCGAACAATGGAAATTCTTACATGGTCAGCGGACCGTTCGTTCATCATTGGACAAGACTCAAGAGGGTCAAATTTGCATAGAGAGAGACAGCTGTACCTGTGTTCGAAGTGATGGTACAGGAATTAACTTACACTTTCTTGACACGGGACCCAAACCCAGGTACGTAACTATTTTTTTTAATCGTTGATCCCAACCTGGTACACTTTCTTGACTCTGGACCCAAGCCCGGGTACATAACTAGTGTTTCTACCGTTGATCCCAACCTGGTACACTTTACTGAAAAGAGAACTTACTCATTCTTGACACGGGACCCACACCCGGGTACGTAACTCTTGTTTGTATCGTTGATTCCAACATGGAACACTTTCTTGACTCTGGACCTAAACCCATAGTTCAGTATAAGTTCAAGTATTCCTATCTAATACTAATAATACTATGGTTTCAAGTAATTATTTGTATGAAATATGTCATTTACTTGCACATAGTTGTCTAGACCCAAGTATTCCCATGTAGTTCTAATAATTATATAGTTTCAAGTTACTATTTATATCTAATAATAGTCATTTGTTGCACAAATTCTCATACAATACAAATAAGTTTCAAGTATTTTAAAGGGAAACGATATTATAAACTTATCAAGTCATATACTGAAATAAACTATAAATAACTATTCGATGACAATTTACCCGACTATTTAACGATATTTCTATTTTAAATTAACAATAAAAATAATTAAATCAGTCCACTTTTTAAATTCTGTGGTCAAAAATTGTATAACTGATTCACAGAATTTTTGCTCACTTTTTATGGCTTTTTTTTTTGGGGGGGGGGTTTGCATGTTATTAATACAAATAAAATTAATGAAAACAATTTCTACCAATTTACTGATAAATATAATGTTAATGAAATGTATTTCCAACATTTTCTTAATGCAAATGAAAATAATGAAAGTTATTGTCCTGAATGTTTGAGAGGAGGCTTGATGATTACTATTATCCTCATCTTCATTGTTATCTATACAACGTTTCGGCCGATATGCCCTCCAGCCTTCTTCGGGTATTTCTTCTCGGACTCAGGAACCTTCTTGGAACTTTGAACTTAACCCTTTATTCGTAATGGCTCATGATTACGACAAGAAGGTTCCCAATTACGACAAGAAGGTTCCCGAGTCCAAAAAGAAGGTTCCCGAGTCCGAGAAGAAATACCTGAAGAAGGCCGGAGGGCATATCGGCCGAAGCGTTGTACAGATAACAATGAAGATGAGGACAATAGTCCGAATAACGCAGATAATAATAATGAAAGTTATTTTCTAATATTTCATTAATACACATGTGGTTAATGAAAATAATTTCTGATATTTTATTTATACAAATGAAGTTAGTGAAATTTGCTTCTATCATTTTATAAATACATATAAAGTTAAACATATATATACATATATATATATATATATATATATATATATATATATATATATATATAAGCACGAATAAGTCTTTCAGATAAGTGACTGTTTAAATATTTCTATCTTTATAGAAAAGGCTAATATATCGAATTTTATGCCTAGCATTTTGCGTTTTATCTTTGACTCGAACACAATTTATTCACAGCTTAACTCCAGTGTCACTGAAGATATTAAATCATGTTTATATCTTTTTACCGCATTGTTTACTGTTAATACTCCTAACTCCAGTGTCTTTGAAAAATATTAATTTGAATTTGCTTACCGAGTTTGATTCTCGATAATCTAAAATGGTACCTGTTGACTTATACTAAGTTAAAACTTAGATTTTTTCTCGATGTGGTGGACCCGTAGATCTCATCAGATCATCTGCCTGCGTTCCCCAATGTCTCTCAGTCATCTTGCCTCGGCTTGTCACTGATACTTGACTTTGGGGGAGGAGAGCATGTGGTGCGTGTCGCACAACATGTAAAACAAAAAACCTGTCTAGATATTTCTACAAGTCCCAAAGTGAGGGAAGAACGGTGATGGGCTGGAAGCACGCAGATGTGAATCTACATACGGCGTGATTCGTGACCTACTTAACGTCACCGCCTTGCTGATTGAACAGCAACGGCCTCGGTGAGGTTGTGGGGAATGAGCAGCCCCTTGGTTTAACACCGTCACCCAGCCATTTGGGAAGTGGTCTAGGAAAGGTGACCTAAACAAATGCCGGTTCACCTATCAGCTGGCCAGAAACCAGCGCTTCGACGGTTGTCCACATTAGCTGGCGAAAACTAGAAAAATACTACAACACCAAAACAAGGTAAGAATAGCCACCTGGAATGTCTGGACACTCCCGATCTTGAGAGATTGGGAACCCCAAACTACGTACTGGTATTTGTGACAGGGAAGCATCTCGAATATGGGCAGACATCGATTGCCCTTGGGAAGTAGCTTCAGCTATAAGGAGGCAATTGACAGAAGAAGGTGGGCTGGATACACATCCTCATGGAAAGACAGGCCGATGGTAGCTGTAAGAGTTTGAGGTTAAGGTGACCCGAGCCCTCCATTTGAGGCGACACATGACGGACACCATGGGAAAACATTTCCTACATTGACGTCAGGGTCTGTTATGTCGAGGGTTTCCTATGTGGACAAGGGTATATAAAACAAGCTGGAACCGTGGGCCATCTGCGTGCTCACAACTGTCACATTCTGGACTACTTGTAGAAATGGCCTTATTCTGTGAAGAAGCCAGCAATCACCATATATATATTATATTATATTATATATATGGCTGACTTATGATTTCGGTCAGAAAATTAAAACGGAATGTTTTTTGGTGGTACCCAATGATAGTTTAACTACAGTCTATGAATTAACATTTTGCGAATTAGGTTTACGGTTTTAGGGGATTAAGGTTGTTTTTAATTACGTATTGCTTTAAAAAATAGCAGAAAACCCACATTACTATACATTTAATTAACCATTGAAATTAATTATTGAATCTACTATTGTTTGTGTTAGTATTGCAATGTATAATTTCAATTAAACTTAGTTTAAAAAATATTTTTCCACATTAAATGTATAGTCATTTGTGTTTTTTGTTGTTTATTTTTTAAGCAATACGTAATTAAAAACAAATTTTATCCCCTAAAACTGTAATCCAATTTTAAAAATGTTAATTCATAGAATGTAGTTAAACTGTCATTGGGTACCACCAAAAAACATTCCGTTTTAATTTTCCGACCGAAATCAGAAGTCAGCCATATATATTATATATATGGTGTGTGCTGTGTGTTGTATATGTGTGTGTATTATATATGTGTGTGTGTGTGTATATATATTGTGTGTGTGTGTGTTATATATATATTGGTGTGTGTGTATATATATATGTGTGTGTGTATATATATGTGTGTGTATATATGTGTGTTGTGTGTGCGTGTATATATATATATGTGTGTGTGTGTTTTATATATATGTGTGTGGTGCTGTGTATATATGTGTGGGTGTGTATATATATATATGTGTGTGTGTATATATATATATATGTGTTGTGTGTGTGTGTGTATATATATATGTGTTTGTATGTATATATATTATATATTCTGTGTGGTGTGTGTGTGTGTGTAAATATATGTGTGTGTGTGTGTGTGTATATAATATGTGTGTGTGTGTATATATTATATAATATTATGTGTGTGGTGTGTGTGTATATATATATGTTGTGTGTGTGGTTGTTGTCTCTGTCGTGTGTGTGTCTGTGTGTGTGTGTGCGTGAGTGTGTGTATGTGTGAAGAGAAAATGGAAGTGAATCCGACGTATGTAATATAGTGAACCAAATTTGAAAAAACCACAGGTTCAAATAAAATGGAGTGGTATCTATTCAGCCAACGCTGCAATTGTTTCAATTCTGTTTAGTTAGATCTTCTTCAGGGCTTTTTGTTAATATAAGGAAAAGGAAATTTTTATCACGAATATAAGGAGACTGTGATAGAAATAGATTCTAAACTTATGCAGACGCTTTGTTTTTCCAAAATTTTTTCACTTATATTACACACCCACACACACACACCGAACACACATATATTATATTTATATATATATATATTTATATATATATGTATGTATATATATATATATGTATGTATTATATATATATATATTACATATAGTATGTATATATATATACATATATATGTATATAATATATATGGTGTGTGTATATATATATATTATATATATATAGAGAGAGAATGAGAGACGGGAGAGAGAGAGAGAGAGAGATGAATAAATAAAATAAATTTAGCTTTTTTTCATCCATTTTTTAATCATTTATTTCATTTTTTATAATTTCATTTTAATTTATCTATCTATCAACGCTCTATCACAGATATTGAGCACTCTTCTATAACACTGTACGTTGCGATTGAATAACCAATTCTTTCAAATATAATAGTACCAACCATACACATTAATATATTATAATATATATACTATATAGAGAGAGAAGAGGATTGGAAGGGAAGAGATCTCTCTTCTT